>JBAIZL010000101.1:147500-305000 GCA_036971475.1 Prosapia bicincta
ATCGTTTCCCGTAAAAAAAACTGTCTGTGTTTAATAATCTTTCCGAGAATAAGCGGAATTTCCTTATTGGATCAGCTGATCACGGACGTACTGGTTACGCGTCATCATACGGGACAATGCGCTGTACATGTAGTTGCACTGGCTCTAGAGATGTGGTTAGATCTCCATAGAAGTAATGTCCAAAAGGTCGGCTTATAGTTATAATATAACCAAGAAATTAAGGCATAAATATAGAGAGCATTGCCTCCAGGAAGACTTGAACTAATGACAGAAGCGATTTCGTTAGAAAGAGGCGACTTATTTTCCAATAGATGGACTAATATTCGTTAAAAAATAAACACTATTATATACGCATATAATTTGTATGTGTTATATATATATATTCTAGATCTTCCTTCCCCTAACCATTTTAGGATTCGTTTGGGTAATCAGTTCTGTGTCATTCTTTTGGCATGATCATCATTAAACGGCTTCGTTGTAATACCATCCATTGTAGTGTATTTGCTCTTTCCTTCCCAAATCTCTCCAAGACCTCCACCTTCTCCAAACAATCAGCTATATAGCAGATTATATCACTTTAATTATCAATTTACCACTTGAAATTACTTTTAGTAACACAACTTCAACGTTTAAAATCACTTCAACTGTCACCACTTCAACATGTAAAGTTACTTTTGGAACACAACTTTATTGTTTAAAATCAATTTACCTATCACCTCTTTGACATGTAAAGTTACTTTTATTAACACCACTTTAATGTTTAAAATCACTTTTACTATCAACATTAAACATGTAAAGTTACATTTTAAACAAACTTTAATGTTTAAAATCACTTTAACTATCAACACGAAACATGTAAAGTTACTTTTTAAACAAACTTTAATGTTTAAAATGACTTTTACTATCAACATTAAAAATGTAAAGTTACTTTTTAAACAAACTTTAATGTTTAAAATCACTTTAACTATAAACACGAAACATGTAAAGTTACTTTTGAAACAAACTTTAATGTTTAAAATCACTTTAACTATCAACACGAAACATGTAAAGTTACTTTTGAAACACACTTCAATCATTAAAATCAATTTAACTGTCAACACGAAACATGTAAAGTTACTTTTGAAACAAACTTTAATCATTAAAATCAATTTAACTGTCAACACGAAACATGTAAAGTAACTTTTGAAACAAACTTTAATGTTTAAAATCACTTTAACTATCAACACGAAACATGTAAAGTTACTTTTGAAACACACTTTAATCATTAAAATCAACACGAAACATGTAAAGTTACTTTTGAAACACACTTTAATCATTAAAATCAATTTAACTGTCAACTCTTTGACATATAAAGTTACTTTTATTAACACCACTTTAATGTTTAAAATCACTTTTACTATCAACATTAAACATGTAAAGTTACATTTTAAACAAACTTTAATGTTTAAAATCACTTTAACTATCAACACGAAACATGTAAAGTTACTTTTTAAACAAACTTTAATGTTTAAAATCACTTTTACTATCAACATTAAAAATGTAAAGTTACTTTTTAAACAAACTTTAATGTTTAAAATCAATTTAACTGTCAACACGAAACATGTAAAGTTACTTTTGAAACAAACTTTAATGTTTAAAATCACTTTAACTATCAACACGAAACATGTAAAGTTACTTTTGAAACACACTTTAATCATTAAAATCAATTTAACTGTCAACTCTTTGACATATAAAGTTACTTTTAGTAATACAACTTTAATGTTTAAAATCACTTTTACTATCAACATTAAACATGTAAAGTTACTTTTGAAACGAACTTTAATGGTTAAAATCAATTTAACTGTCAACACGAAACATGTAAAGTTACTTTTTAAACAAACTTTAATGATTAAAACCAATTTAACTGTCAACACGAAACATGTAAAGTTACTTTTTAAACACAACTGTTTTGTTTAAAATCAATTTAACTGTCATCTCTTTGACATATAAAGTTGCTTTTGTAACCCAACTTTAATGTTTAAAATCACTTTAATTGTCATTATTTTAACATGTAAAGTTACATTTGAAGCAAAACTTTAATATCTAAATTTCTTTAATGTATTAAATAGTAACACTATATGTTATTTTGAAGCTACTGGAAGCATAAATAAATTTGGAAATATTATCTGCCACAACTGGAGTAAAAAGTGTGTAAATTTGGCCCCTTATTAACTCCAATATTTGTAGCTAGATAATAATTTTCTTAAAAATTACATTGCAAGATATTTTTGGCGTATTAAACTGCATAAATACATTGTCATGAAAACATATCTAAAGAAAATGTCGAATATTTGTTTGTAAGCATAGAGGCAATACAGAGTGTATGCTTTGTATTGTATTATACTCACAACTGAGTTACCTGTAAATGACGTTTGAGTGAACGAATCACATGTGAGTGACGCTCAAAGTAAGATTGCTATTGCTGCTTTGTGACGGTAGGCTATATGTCATTACAAATATTTTTGTAAGTCGTATTGTTCAATCTTCTCTCCTGCTTACATAACAATAATATAAACAAAAATATTTTAAAGTCAATTCCTACTTTGGTCAATAATGAAAAGTTTTATTTTAGCTACTTTTTATTAAATAATTACAATTAGTGTAAATAAAGCTACATAATCTTTAAACAGCTGTTCTAACACATAACCTAAAACATGAAATCAGCTGTTTTACAAAATCATATGTTATCATTTATTTTAGGCCAAATGTGACGAAATGACGTTATTCCATATCTAGCCCCTTTTGTGAAGTTTTTCTTCCATATAAATCTAAAATTAACAAATGATTTAATATTTGAAAAACCCGTATTAACATCAAGTGCCATCTACTACGTGTTTAAAAAATGTATTTGAACTAGAGTGGATGAATAAAATGTATTTTATTACAATTGAAAATTTGAACAAGATATATACTGTATACATATATATATATATATATAAGAAGAGTGTGAACTAATAGTAGGAATTGAAAAATAGATACCTAATGTTCAAGCATTTCAAAAAACATTGTTTTACCCGAATAATTAGCCCTATAGCAAATAAAATCCACCTACCCTTTGTAGCGCAAACTTAACTAGCCGAGAATGCAATAATTAAACAAAAATGAACTCCATTTAAATACTTTCCACGACCCCTAATTTATCGATAGTCTCTAAAACACCTCACTCGTTTGTTAATCGCATGAAAACATAATCGATATTAAATTATAACACCAACTTACAAATAATGATTTATTTCTCCAACGTATTTTAATGACAATGTCATTATCAGTGACTTTAGCTAGTACATCTAAATTGCAATTATAATTGTAACCTAGTAACTCATTTTATTATAAACATTGTAATTTCAGATATTATATTCTGGTAGAAAACTGTGTACAAAAGTGTTATTTATTATTTTTTAAATTCCTTATATTAGTTTACACTCTCCCTATATATATATATATATATATATATATATATATATATATTATGTTCCAATTTTCGATCGTTAATAAAATACCTTTTATTCATCCAATCAAGTTGAAATACATTTTTTTAAACTTGTAGAGCAGGGGTTCTCAACCTTTTAGGCTCTGAGCCCCCTTCACACTTTGGTGTGAGGTCACGCCTCCCTTCACGGATTAAGTTAATTTAGATTTATATATGATAAATTTACTTACATTATATTTAAGTAATAACCAGAAAAATGTTCGCTACTTTTGTAGTGCTAGTGTGAGGGCTGGCACTGTTTCTCGTTAACTATTTTTTGTATGTTTGGATGAAATTTTGACAAAGAACACCGCAGGTCACTTTCCACATCTAGTCTGGCTCGATATTTAGATTTTATATTAGCCAAGGCTGAAAATCCTGTCTCGCATAGATAAGTTGATGAAAATTGTACAAGCAACTTGAGTGCCTCCATTGCTACTTCTGGGTAAACAGGAGGATATAGTAGCCAGAAATCTTCGAGATCCATGTTTGGGAAATCCAATTTAGCTTTGGAATCACATTGCAAGTCAATTGTTTGTTCTTGAATGTGATCAGAAGGTATATCAATGTTGATTTGAAAGGGCTCTCTTGTTAACTTGAATTCCCAGTTTTCCGAGCTTATATCTGGGAAATAGGCTCCGATTTTGTTCTTCAGAGACAACAAATGCTCAGATATTAGGCACTTCATTTCATTTACTAGGTCTTTTGGAAGACTTTGGGTATCATCGACGAGATTTTGGAAAGGAAGAAAAGTTCGTTGAGTAAAGAAATAGAGCTTTATAGCTCTATTAAGCTATAAAGAAATTTCAATGATTGTGTGTTTGTGTCCAACATCAAATTCAATTTTTTTAAAAATTTGTTGACGCCTCCCCTGGAATTCTTCTACGCCCCCCAGGGGGGCGCGCCCCCCAGGTTGAGAACCGCTGTTGTAGAGGATGATATTTGATGTTGATACAGTTTTTTTCAAATATGAATTTATTCATTAATTTAAAACGAATTAATTTTAGTTTTATATGGGAGAAAAACAATTCACAATTAGGGCAAATTATGCAATATAGTTATTTCGTCCTATTTTGCTTAAAATTATGACTTCATAAAACAGCTGATTTTATGTTTTAGGTTATGTGGTATAACAGCCGTTTCAACGGTTTATGTTATGTTACTTTATATATATTTATATTAGGGATGGGCCGATTCCGATTCTCGATTCCAGGAATCGTCGATTCTAGGTGGTATCGAGGAATCGTCGATACTCGATTCTTCATTCATAAAAGTGTCGATTCCGATTCCTATTTTGTTAGCTATTAAAATATGCGTGTGGAGTAATTTATTACCAAACAAAATTTATTACCAAAATTTATTATATTTGTGTGGAAAAATAATTAATTACCAACTATGTCTTATTTATGTATTAGTTGATTTGAATTTATTAAATGATTAAAGTAAACGAAAATATTATTATTTATGAAGCAACAGCAATCAAGATCGTAACCATTTCTGGTCGTTTGACATCGCTCGTCTCTCTCTCTCTCTCACTAAATGTCAGAACAAAACACAAAAAAGTACAGTAAAAACTCGATTAACCGTCACCGTCGGAACCGTGGCCATGACGGTTGAGCGAATAGACGGATAACAGAAACACTGTATTATTCCTCCGAAACCTAACCTTAATAAATTATATTATAGACAGATATCACTCTCACCGGTGAAGGTTTTGTGTAGCCTATTACATTAAAACAGAACTTTTAAAGGTTTTGCCATATGACCAAGATGTTGACTAAATTAATTATTAGAGAACTAGCATGTAAGCTAATATAACTTGAAAGAATCGAGAATCGACTAAAGAATCGAGAATCGAAAGGAAAATTTTAGAATCGGAATCGGAATCGGAATCGAAAATTTTAGGAATCGGCCCATCCCTAATTTATATATATTTATACACATTAATCGCAATTATTTACTAATAACTAACTAAAATAACATTCTTCTTTATTGACCCAAGTCGGAATTGGCTTTAAAAATTTGTTGTTAATGGGAAAAATATATATTATGAAGCTTCATTTCTTTCACAAATGTCGTGCAATTTGTAGCTCTAAATGAACAGCTCTTAGATGAACAGTTGTATTATACAAACAGTTACGTCGAAGCCAGTAGCCTACGTGTGACGGCGACTCGAGAGCGCATTACCGGCCAGATGTTCACGTCGCTCGGAATCGCTTTACCGATTGTGTGCAAGATGTAATTTTAATTAAATAAGCTCCTTCTAAGTGTCCATTGCCCCTACTTTCTTACACTACTCAAGCTGTCCTTTCATTGGTCCCATTTCATAATGTAGAAATTGAAGCGTCCTTCAAAAATTCCAATCCTTTTGTTTAGCCAGCTCGTATGAAACTTTTGTCTACACAGGTGTTCCTTCCCCCTCTCGCTCTCTCACGAAATACCTCTCTCTCTTAATTCATCTCCTCTTCTCCTATTTTATACCGAGAATCGCCTCTCTTCGTCATTATTCTCCTTCTTGCCGTTTTAATTTCGCCGTTGACTCTTTTTGTTTGCGTCTGTGAACTCCTCTTCTTTGTGCGCATTCTTTTCACCGTAAATGACTCTTTGTTTATTTCTCTCTCGATAGATTGTTCTCGATCGGGCTGTCAAATTTCGCACGACAACTGCGCCTAACTATCGTGTCCGGGGTTATAACACTGTACAATCCTGTATTCGAAAAAAAACAGGACGCACGGACGAGCTGAGAGCGTTGTGTCTATCTATTTTATATACATCTCAACTATTCCTATCTTACGTGTCTTATAGCGACAAATAGTGACTCGGGTTCAAAGAATTGTACCCACTTGACGAGGATGTCATACGTAGTTTGTAACATAACGATGAAATGTGTGAATAACAGTGAACACAATATAATGATTGTGTCTCTTTTTCAATTTCTTATGTTAGTTTACACTCTTCTTATATAGGCCTATATCTTGTTCAAATATTCCATCGTTAATAAAATGGTTTTTATTCATTCACTCAAGTTCAAATACATTTTTTAAAACTTAGTATATGACACTTGATGATAATACAGTTTTTTCAAATTTTGTTTATAGTTAAATTTAATGAATTAATTTTAGTTTTATATGGCAGGAAAACTTTCCACAAAAGGGACAAGTTATGCAATATAGTTATTTCGTCCCATGTGGCTTAAAATAAGTGATAACATATGATTTCATTTTATCTTACAGGATACGTGGTAGAACAGCTGTATTCACGCATGGGTTATGTTATTTTATTTCTATTATTTGTAAATATTTAATAAAAATGTAACTAATGTAAAATTTATCTTTGTTGACCTAAGTAGGAATTAACTAAACAATTTTGCTGTATATTAGGCCTTCTTGTTTAGGTATAATGTTTGCGTAGCTTTAAGGCAAAAAGCCAGTATAACTATTATTGCTTCCTAAGGATCGAGAAGGATTGTAGACAGGTAGGATTAAAGTAGGGTCATAAAACCTCCTGGTAAAGGATTAGGGGATCGTGGCATTTCGTAGGGAGATTAAGTGCCTCTATCGGGGTCAGATAGATTCTCTCCTCGTTACACTCCTTCCTAGAAAAAGGATTAGGAAGGGAAATGAAATTACGTATCTACCTTTTAAATATCATTACAAGTATAGGTTTGGATATCAATAGAACTATAACTTTGTATGGCATTACAAGTATATTATTGAATATCATTACTAATACCCCTTTGAATATCGTTACAGCTATACATTTGAATGTAATTGCAAGTAAATCTTTGAATATTGTTACAAGGATAACTTTGTATGGCATTACAAGTATATTATTGAATATCATTACTAATACCCCTTTGAATATCATTACAGCTATACATTTGAATGTAATTGCAAGTAAATCTTTGAATATTGTTACAAGGATAACTTTGTATGGCATTACAAGTATATTATTGAATATCATTACTAATACCCCTTTGAATATCGTTACAGCTATACATTTGAATGTAATTGCAAGTAAATCTTTGAATATTGTTACAAGGATAACTTTGTATGGCATTACAAGTATATTATTGAATATCATTACTAATACCCCTTTGAATATCGTTACAGCTATACATTTGAATGTAATTGCAAGTAAATCTTTGAATATTGTTACAAGGATAACTTTGTATGGCATTACAAGTATATTATTGAATATCATTACTAATACCCCTTTGAATATCATTACAGCTATACATTTGAATGTAATTGCAAGTAAATCTTTGAATATTGTTAGAAGGATAACTTTGTATGGCATTACAAGTATATTATTGAATATCATTACTAATACCCCTTTGAATATCGTTACAGCTATACATTTGAATGTAATTGCAAGTAAATCTTTGAATATTGTTACAAGGATAACTTTGTATGGCATTACAAGTATATTATTGAATATCATTACTAATACCCCTTTGAATATCGTTACAGCTATACATTTGAATGTAATTGCAAGTAAATCTTTGAATATTGTTACAAGGATAACTTTGTATGGCATTACAAGTATATTATTGAATATCATTACTAATACCCCTTTGAATATCGTTACAGCTATACATTTGAATGTAATTGCAAGTAAATCTTTGAATATTGTTACAAGGATAACTTTGTATGGCATTACAAGTATATTATTGAATATCATTACTAATACCCCTTTGAATATCGTTACAGCTATACATTTGAATGTAATTGCAAGTAAATCTTTGAATATTGTTACAAGGATAACTTTGTATGGCATTACAAGTATATTATTGAATATCATTACTAATACCCCTTTGAATATCGTTACAGCTATACATTTGAATGTAATTGCAAGTAAATCTTTGAATATTGTTACAAGGATAACCTTGTATGGCATTACAAGTATATTATTGAATATCATTACTAATACCCCTTTGAATATCGTTACAGCTATACATTTGAATGTAATTGCAAGTAAATCTTTGAATATTGTTACAAGGGTAACTTTGAATAGCATTACAAGTATACTTTTGAATATCATTACTAATACCCCTTTGAATATCGTTACAACTATACATTTGAATGTAATTGCAAGTAAATCTTTGAATATTGTTACAAGGGTAACTTTGAATAGCATTACAAGTATACTTTTGAATATCATCGCTAGTATCCTTTGAAACAACTATAGGCCTACCTTTGAATTTCACTCTAAGTATACATTTGAATATCATTAAAGGTACAACTTTGAATATCATTACAAGTATTTCTTTGAATCATTACAGGTATATCTTTGAATATAGTTACAAGTATAACTTTAAATGAGCACAAACCTTTTCACTTTTATGTATGGAAATGTAACCGATTGTAACAAAAATATACAAGTAGCTCAAGAAGTGAATGGTTTGAGAGTGAAAAATAAAGAAAAAGATAGGCACCTTTAAGAATGCCTTTCACCAGTTTTATAAATTAACAATACAAAATAAATTTGCCGAATATATTTGGTAGCGTGACACAAGCTCAAGGCTTTAGAATTCCTAAATAAAGGTTTTTACGTGTTTTCAAAATATTTCTTGAACGCAATTTACGTTTGATTTAAAACACGCATTATCGAAACTGCGTTATCATGAGCTAAGTCTCCAGTACGCGCCTCATTTACGCGCCAAACCAAGTGTCTAACGTGACGTTTATTGAGCGGGTAAATGATGCCAGCTCAATATATTTCCCCCAGAACGTTAGCTTTCCCATGGAAGACCACCAGTACGCTAAGCCGTTGCTTAATGTAGCCATGGTGGTATTAGGCACTAAGCCGACATCAAGGACTTCTGCTGCGCCATTTTAATTAAACATTACGGCTCGGAAAGAAATTCCGTCGGCTTAATGAGTTCCCATTTTAATTCAGCCGAGGAAGAAATGATTGAATTGTTTTGGTACCAGGTGTGTTGAATACGGTAGCACGGCCTCGGTAATTAGCCGTATGTTGCCTCCACGACCACGTCCACGGCCACCATGATTAATGACTGCCACTGTGTACGCGCTTCGGCTTGTATTAATACACCCTATACACTAATTAGATCAAACTTTGCTTTGTTTTCCTAATGTTCTAAGCCGGCATCGATCGACGCGACCTCTAGTTTCGGTTTGAAAACTTTTAAGCATTTGAAGACTCTGTAGTTTACTAGCATTCATTCTGCTAGTAATAAAATTACTCAATTTATGTTGCTACTTTTCTACCCCCGGTGTTGCTACTTTTCTACCCCCGGTGTTGCTACTTTTCTACCCCCGGTGTTGCTACTTTTCTACCCCCGGTGTTGCTACTTTTCTACCCCCGGTGTTGCTACTTTTCTACCCCCGGTGTTGTAACTTTTCTACCCCCGGTGTTGCTACTTTTCTACCCCGGTGTTGCTACTTTTCTACCCCCGGTGTTGCTACTTTTCTACCCCTGGTGTTGCTACTTTTCTACCCCCGGTGTTGCTACTTTTCTACCCCCGGTGTTGCTACTTTTCTACCCCCGGTGGTCTCTAATTTTTTCTAGAAAATAACGTATTTGGATTTGACTAAAGGAAACAAAGCTTACTTCGAGTGCTGTAGCTACTAAGACAACTGATCCACCCTATTACAAGCCAACGTAGCTGGATCAGCTTAACAATTAGCTTCAATTGCAATAAATTTCCTTAATTAAAGTAAATCATTACCTGTAGTAAATACACTGTAATTGTGTCCTTTTAAAGCTTTATTATCTTGTGTATTTAGTCTCTCTATAGTAAAATACCACTTTTTGTAGCTGTATTTTTAAATCACAGCCTTCTATTAGACCCTTAATACTTGAGCGTTAAGCTAAGTTTTAAAATTAATCACCAAATAACGTAAATGTTTTTTTGTTCATTCAATATTACACATTTATAGACATTCAAAGTTAAAACTTCAAAGGCATTCAAAGATATACCTCTAACGTCATTAAAAGATACTTTGTTTGTACTTTAAATGTATAAGTTTGTGTTAATTGAAAAACATACTATTGCTTATTCAAAGGCATTCATTTGCTAGTCAAGGATTTACTATTACTTATTCAAACTTGTACGTTTGCTGATCAAAGATATACCATCATTTAATCAAAGGTTGATGCTTGGTAATCAAAGGTACATGATTGCTTAGTGAAAGGTGTATGCTTACTACTTAAAGGTACACGTTCGCTTAGTCCCAGGTGTATGCTTGCTAATCAAAAGGGCACGATTGCTTAGTTAAAGATGTTGCTTGGTAATTAAAGTTACACGATTGCTTAGTCAAAGGTGTATGCTTGGTGATCAAAGGTTCACGATTTCTTAGTCAAAGGTGTATGCTTGGAAATAAATGATACACGTTTCCTTAGTCAAAGGTGTATGCTTGGTGATCAAAGGTTCACGATTTCTTAATCAAAGGTGAATGCTTGGAAATAAAAGGTACACGTTTCCTTAGTCAAAGGTGTATGCTTGGTGATCAAAGGTGCACGATTTCTTAGTCAAAGGTGAATGCTTGGAAATAAAAGGTACACGATTGCTTAGTCAAAGGTGAATGCTTGGTAATAAAAGCTACACGATTGCTTAGTCAAAGGTGTATGCTTGGTAATAAAAGGTACAAGATTGCTTAGTCAAAGGTGTATGCTTGGTAATAAAAGGTACACGATTGTTAGTCAAAGGTGTATGCTTGGTAATCAAAGTTATACGATTGCTTAGTCAAAGGTGTATGCTTGGTAATTAACCGTACACGATTGCTTAATCAAATATGTATGCTTACTAATCAAAGTACACGATTGCTTAGTCAAAGGTGTATGCTTGGTAATAAAAGGTGCACGATTGCTTAGTCAAAGATGTATACTTACCAATCAAAGGTACAAGATTGCTTAATCAAAGGTGTATGCTTGCTAATCAAAGCTATTGCTAGTCAAATGTGTATGCTTTCTAATCAAAGGTACACGATTGAGTAATAGGGGTTGGTGTTGAAAACGTTAACGGGTTAAAAAACGATTGGTTTTTGTTTTAATGTTAACCTGGACATTTAAAACCCAGATTTTTAATAATGACTAAGTCAAAATAAACGTGCTTAAACATAATATAAGTGGGCCTTTGAGTACTCGGAAATACATAGGGTGTACAATATTTCCAAAGGAAGGTATATAAAATAAAGCAAAGGTCTGACATGATTTAAAATTAAATACTGTTCCAGAACAATGCTCGATCTTGTACGATTGGTACAAGAGATTTTACTTGGAAAATAGTTTTGAAATTCTAATCGTCAGCTTCTCCCCAAATGGTTACTTAGTATTGAAAATATTAACAGCAGTAAAAATGTCTTGCGTTTTATCCATTTGTTGTCTCCTACAAAATATCGGGTTCTTAACACCGAGTTTCAACTTCACCTCTAGCCACAAGTATATATCAACCTGTTGTACATTTCGGTTACCAAATAACCACTCCCAGGGACAAAGCAACCAAGACTCTGGTCGGGTCTTGGTCGTTATGCCTTTAAGGATTGTTACTTGGTAACCGAAATGTACATCAGGTTGAAATAATAATCTTTGTGGTTAGAGGTGTTTGAGTATTATTTATTATTATTTATCCACAGTTTATTCCAGAGTAGTAATGGAAAGATAGTATAAACTCCTGGTCTCAAACACAGTGGAATCACTTTGAAAAGTAATTATGTATAACTTACAATGTTTTCATTTCTATCCTTGCATACAATTCATAAAAAAATATGAATGACAACTTTCTAAAGATTGATAATAATAATTCTAAACTATAATATATTCATATCTAAATGTACATGGTATATAAATTATACGTTTTAAGTAAAAGTCGTTTGTATAGTTACTTTGTTACGTTTGAAGTTGGGGGTTTTACTTACAATATATCGAAGCTCGAAATTAATAAAACATTTTTTTTAACATTGTACTACCAACTTTGTAACATTAAATATTAACGTCAGCTTCATGTTATCAAATGCCTAATTTAAACTTCTATAAAATGGTGAAACAGCATTTTTTTATATTAAGTTATTATCTTTCAGTTATAATTATAAAATTAGGGAATCGCGTTTTACTTCTAGGTCATTTTTATCAGTTACAAAGTGTTTTAGTTACAAAATATATAATGTAATCAGTGAACGGTTTTTTTATTGTATCGAAACAGTTGTAATCAAACTCCCCCCCCCCAATTGAAGGTTAGAGTCTACAATTAAACAAATTTAAAAAAGGTAATTAATGATTACAAAAATCCCGTAAAAGATTTCTGGCCGGCTGAATGTTATAACATGGAGCGATCAGAAATGTTGGTTCTCTGAAATATCATGGTTGATCCTAGCAAAGCGTTACGGCCGGGGAGGGGGGCATACAGTAATCAAAATGTCATTAGGCGAAGTTGTATGCAAGGCAGGAGCCTAAATCGATTTAAGACTATCCCACCCTCGCTGCAGCTAAGTCAATTAGCCCAACCCCTACCTTTATTTTATTGATTTTATTAATTTTTAATCAGCCACAAAACGTTGCCTATTTTTACTGGGCTGTGTAAACATGCAGTGCACAACAAAGCTACAGCAATTACCGCGTGCTTCTGGGTAACTTTCCAGTGTCTTGCAACGTGAACCGTTTGTAGTATAAATGTGGCAGGCGTTTTGTAAGGGATGAACAAAATCTTTAAAAACGCCCGATTTGTATTTTCCCATTCTTTAATGAACAAATTAAATAAGTATTACAAAAAAAATTATGTCAATTCCTACTTATGTCAACAAAGACATAAAATCAGCTGTTTTATGAAATCATATGTTATCACTTATTTTAAGACTAATGGAACGAAATAACTATATTGTATACCTTGTCCCTTTTGTGAAACGTTTTCCTCTCATACAAAAGTAAAATTTTATAATTTGAAAAAAACTGTATTAACATCAAGTGTGATCCACTACAAATTTAAAAATACGTTGTACTTTGTGTTCAGAAGCAGAAATATCTATAAGCCCTGGCTCTGGCACCTCAAAACTAAAAACTTCTAAATCACCCTAAAATAACCTGATTTTCTTACCACAAAAAAACTCTATACACTCAAAGTTTTACCATAAACCCCTGGAATGTTTTATAGTGATACATTACAGTATAACTATAGTAAATTATAGCAATAAAATATCCGGTTACAAAAAGGATAAAGTTCTGTTACGTACGCTAACCGGTTGATGACAAGATTGGTCTCCAACTTGTGCACGATTTACAACTTATATAGCCTGTATGTTATTGTCGATTGCTTCTGTCTTGCTTTGTGAGAGACGAAATTGTTTGTTGTAAATTTTTGCGTTGTTAACTTGTGGTCTGTTTGGTATTTCTTGAAAACATTGTGTGACTTTAAGTTTCGTTATGGGAGGTTATATTGAATTTTTTTTAATTTTAAAGTTTTTTTGTGTTAGCGCACATGTTTTACGTCTTTTTTTCATTTTCTAACCTAGCCTATCTTTATCTCTAGCTAGAAACTTTCGTGTTCTATCCTGGGCTTTCTACATATCGAAGTCCTTTAGTGTGGCATTTCTACATCACTAGGTAGAAACTCCCGTCATCTAACTTTGCCACTCTTCATGTCAAGGAAGAAACTTCCTTGTGTTCTAACCTGGCTTTCTACATCTCTAGGAAGAAACTTCCATATTTTAACGTTGCTTTTCTATATGTCTCACAAACTGTTTTTGTGTTCTAACCTGGCTTTCTACAATTCTAGGAAGAAACATCCATATTCTAACGTTGCTTTTCTATATTGTCTCAAAAACTGTTTTTGTGTTCTAACCTGGCTTTCTACATCTCTAGGAAGAAATTTCCATATTTTTACTTTGCTTTTCTATATGTCTCAAAAACTGTTTTTGTGTTCTAACCTCGCTTTCTACATCTCTAGGAAGAAACTTCCATATTCTAACTTTGCTTTTCTATATGTCTCACAAACTGTTTTTGTGTTCTAACCTGGTTTTCTACATTTCTAGGAAGAAACTTCCATATTTTAACTTTGCTTTTCTATATGTCTCAAAAACTGTTTTTGTGTTCTAACCTGGCTTTCTACATCTCTAGGAAGAAACTTCCATATTCTAACTTTGCTTTTCTATATGTCTCAAAAACTGTTTTTGTGTTCTAACCTGGCTTTCTACATCTCTAGGAAGAAACTTCCATATTCTAACTTTGCTTTTCTATATGTCTCAAAAACTGTTTTTGTGTTCTAACCTGGCTTTCTACATATCTAGGAAGAAACTTCCATATTCTAACTTTGTGTTTCTATATGTCTCAAAAACTGATTTTGTGTTCTAACCTGGCTTTCTAGATCCCTAGGAAAAAACTTTCATATTCTAACGTTGCTTTTCTATATGTCTCAAAAACTGTGTTTGTGTTCTAACCTGGCCTTCTACATCTCTAAGAAGAAACTTCCATATTCTAACGTTGTTTTTCTATATGTCTCAAAAACTGTTTTTGTGTTCTAACCTGGGTTTCTACATCTCTAAGAAGAAATTTCCATATTCTAACTTTGCTTTTCTATATATGTCTCATAAAGGGTTTTTGGGTTCTAACCTAACCTTTCTACAACTGTATGTAGAAACGTCTGTGTTCTAGCCTCCATTTCTACATCTCTAAGTATAAATTTCCGTGTTCTAACCTGACCTTTCTACATCCCCAGGCAGCAACGTCTTACTACAAACACAGTGCAGTAAGGTTGGGACAATCTGTAAATTGTAAACACGAGAATAATAATATCAGCCTTAGGAGTGTTCTCCTTCTTTGTGAAATATTCAGGAACAACTTTCCTTCTTAGTGAAATATTCAGGAACAACTCTCCTTCTAAAATTCCAAATAGAATCATACCCGTGCGACTGTCTTTCCAGATTTACAAAAGTCATTGGAAAAGACCTTGTATAATTCTTAGAAGAGTCTTTTAAACGTATACCTGAGACAGCGAATCCAACATTTTCATGCTTGGCTCGACATTCCTTTGCAACACATGGCTGATCCCAAGATTTCCTCATCCAGCAGCCCTCAAGAACTATTGCCTGCTAGCAGAAGTCTTATCTGTCTTGGTCAAAGTCCCCATTCTGAGTCGCCAGTAAGGCCCTTGAGTTCTTACGGGTCACGGGCATCAAGTCCTTCGATCCTGGTGACGCAAGTGAAGGAGCAGCGGAGAGTTTGAGGTTGGATTCGTGGAGTCATTGAGTTCGTTCAATGTAGATAGCTCCTGACAATATACTCAGCCGTGTGCAGCCGGTCGAGAACTGTCATGAGCTAGGTAGGCAGACTTTATAGCTCACTGTAAGCAAATAGAAATAAAATTATAATGACAAGAAACAAAAAATATTTTCATATACGCATAAACTTATAACGTATAATAATAATGTAACACACAATGTATAACTTATTTACGTAATATATCAGTGATATAATAAAAACAGTAACACTTGTTTTTTGTGTGAATTAGTACTGTTGTAGAATATGTATTCCTTGGTCAACTTGGACCGTAACGGACCTTTTGAATTTTTAACTTTAAGGTAGTGAAGGGACTCTTTTTTGATGAGGGTTTTGAGCAGAGTGTTTTGGGATTTTTGACAGAACGTGTGTGAACTGTAAATAGATTTGAGAGCGTTAAAGGTCTATTATTTGTAGGTTTGATGTTTTTTT
Organism: Prosapia bicincta; assembly: GCA_036971475.1. NCBI lineage: Eukaryota > Metazoa > Arthropoda > Insecta > Hemiptera > Cercopidae > Prosapia > Prosapia bicincta. The sequence continues at coordinate 163,672 of JBAIZL010000101.1, forward strand.
TTTGTTATTTTCTGAGGATATGAGGTGTTGAGCAAAATTTGGAAAAACTTCGTTCCTTGAATGTTACGATTTCTGTTTGAAAACAAAGGAACAAATCTTTTGAATTGACCGCCCTCATTTAGATAAAAAGTAAGTGCTATTGTCACCAAGTTTTTACATATTATTTGTGAATGTGTATAAATGTAAATTAGTAGCTCAAACCGAGGCTGGATTAAAATACAATGTATGCCTAAATCTGTTGAACAAAGCTTAGATATTTGGAAATCAACGTGTTTTTCAAACATTACCTTTTTTAGAGGGCCAATGTTTTTGTAAAGAATGGTACCCGCGACGACTGGTAGTAATTAAATCAACCTCATTTTTCTCAAAAAACGCATTTGAAAACGTAATTTACGTTTTTTAAAAGTACTAAGTCATGCAATTCAAATTCCGTCGTTCAATCAGTTTTAATTGACCAATTTCAGCGTAAAAACTAAATTGGTCCGGTCTGCAGACCAACTTGTTTCATTTGCAGATATTATCGTTCGGTAATTAATTGTTCCCCAAATGCGTTCAACTCTTTTCAATTAACAGATATTAGCGAACCTGTTGCTGCAACGAGTCCGTAAGAAAACGTTATATTTTAGCATTTTGTCGCGTCTGCGAGGAACAAATGCTGTTAAAATTTTAAAACATATTATAAAGCATATAAACAATATTTGAAGCCTACAATAGTAAACAATAATATATAGTATGGGTGTAAATGTGTGCTATTAACATATTTATAACAATAAATATATAAAAATCATTATAGTCAATTCCTACTTAGGTCAACAAAGAATATTTTTAGTGACTTTTTTAAAAATAATTACAGTGAATATAAATAAAGTAACATAACCTATGCGTTAAAACAGCTGTTCTACCCCATAACTTATAACATAAAATCATTTTTTTTATGAAGTCATATGTTTTCACTTATTTTAAGCAAATTGGAAAGAAATAACTATATTGCCTATCTTGCCCCATTTTTCAAAAGTTTTGCTCCCATATAAAACTCAAATTAATTAATTAAATTTAATTAATGAATTATTATTTGAAAAAAAAACTATATTAACATCAAATGCTATCCACTGCAAGTAAGAAAAAAATGTATTTGAACTTAATTAGATGAATAAAATAATATTTTATTAACGATTGAAAATTTGAACAAGATATATATACGGAGAGTGTGAGCTAATATAAGGAATTGAAAAAGTTTCAATGTGGCAGTCAGTGGGACTGGCTAACAGAAGTGGATACTTCATTTTCAGGATGTAGTTGATTAAGAGTTTTAATAAAATCTAGTTAATAATAGAAGAACATAGTTTTTAGAAATAGAGTTTTAAAAAACGTCAGAGGTGTCTAAGAAGTTTTAATTAAAAACTCTGGAATAAAAATATAAAACTCATTGTCGTTACAATGAATTAATTGTAGTAAGATTTATTGTATTTTAAATTAGTATATTTAATAACTGATTAAAAATATCGAACAAGAAAAAATTAACTCAATAATGTACAGTGAACAAAGTACCAAAACCTACGTGTTAAAAAAGTGGTTGTACAACATAACCTAACACGTAAAATCAGCTGTTGTATAAAATCATATGTTATTGCTTGATTAAAGTTTAGATATGAAGCATATTGTGACGCCTCTTGTAATGCAAGGAAGCGTCACGGATGAGATGATTTTTCTCCAGTACAACAGCAACCATACCAAGCGAAAAGAGGTATTCACTTCCATAATAACAAGCTAAATATAATTGGCTTTAAAAAATAATTTCGAAAAATCTCGACAACTATCGATAGCATGATATCGAACCATTTCTTCCTGATACGTTGGAATAATTACTGAATAACGTTTACGACCTCGAATAACCTATGTTATCACGAATTCTTTCGTGACTGAGCGGCGTGGAAAGTTCGATTTATATAGTTGTGAGTAAGGATCGATTAGAGGGAAGAACTTACTAGAGCATTGCTTGTGATTAGAACAACTTTCAACTTTCTACGGTGTAGCTTCGACGTTTCAGTGTTCTGTTTCGATCTTAGCAAAATCGTTTTCTGTCGTAAGGGAATGATTTCGTCTTCATTTGGTTACAAGATCGAGCGTTTGAGGCAGCTCAAGGCACACCCACAAACTGCTTTGTTAATTTTATGTTTGCAGTACAATATCCAAGATAGAAAGGCGCCCTAAGGGAGTGTGAGCTGAGGTGATCACAACTTCACAGCTTTTCCTCCGCTATGATCGGCTAGAGGTCCCACACTATATACACGATACAAATATAAGTTGATAAGAGAACATGAATTAATAACGCTTTGTAATCCTGCATCGTAAATGCTTATTTCATTAGTAATACAACGAGACCAAGAATACAATTTTCCGACCTCCCAGAGCTCAGGAAGAGTGTCTTCATAAAATTTATAACTTTTTTCGTTGGAATATAACATTCTAAAATTCATAAAACTTGTTGCGAAAACAACTATTGGTTTTATATTGAGTTTTGAACTCGAACAGACAAAACGAGTTTTTCTAATGAATTTAAAGTTGAGCCATCCATTGAAAAGTTCCAAATATCGGTACTTTTTTAGTTCTTCTTGCTGTGGAAAATAGTATAGGTAGTGTACAAAAATTAATATTATATAAAGATTGATCGGAAAAATTAGTAAATTCAACGGAGATGGACTTTTGGCGCAGATCTGTTGGAAAATCAAGACTTGAAAGAGTACGAAAACAGAAAATAAGAGAAATTATGGATGCCACACAGACAATAACGAAGGACATAAATACTAAACGGTTAAAATGGTACAGCGCATGAGTGAAGAACCCCTGCTAAAGCAGATATTGAGGTGGAGACCATAGGGAAAGCGAAAACGAGGACGTCAAAGAAGGAGCTGGATAGGATAGAATGAAATAACAACAAGATAGAATAGAGAAGGCTTGAACAGGACGAGTGGATGGACAGGGAAACTGGAGAATGGTTGTCGGAAGACGTCGAAGAACGTTTTGACATCCGACTGTATTATATATATATATATATATATATATATATATATATATATATATATATGAAGTTAATATATTACTGTGTGAGTAATTTTATCCACCATTAAGTGCAATAATTTTACCTTGAGTGATGAGGCACCTTTCGGTCGTTGACCATTGTCGAATCACTGATTTTTCTCTGCTGTGGATGCTACGTCCGTGAAGCCGGTGTTCGTTGACGTAACGCGCACTTTTTCTTGATCTGAGTGTATGATATTTTTGTATAGTATGTCTTCTGTACAGAAGACATACTATACAAAAATATCATACACTCAGATCAAGAAAAAGTGCGCGTTACGTCAACGAACACCGGCTTCACGGACGTAGCATCCACAGCAGAGAAAAATCAGTGATTCGACAATGGTCAACGACCGAAAGGTGCCTCATCACTCAAGGTAAAATTATTGCACTTAATGGTGGATAAAATTACTCACACAGTAATATATTAACTTCATAAAGTCAGTGCAACGGAAAAACAACGGATAATGTTAAATATCAAGAATATATATATATATATATTAAATATGGTGATATGTTTTCTTGTAATATAGTTAATAAATTAAAAATATTTCAAAAACAAGAATACTTTTAATGAATATATTTATTTAAAGCTTTTCGCCGATAAAATAGTATCAGCATCTTCAGGAAAAAAATTATCTAATAAAATACTTTTACAAAATTAAATCATATGTACTACAAAGAATCATATGTTTATAAGTATTGCACTTTATGTAAATTTTTCTATAACACCAATGACTTTATAAATAGTTTGGTGCCTTGATTTCACTTGAATTTGTAAATAAATTTACAAATTACATATAAAACCGATAATAAAATTAAAAATTTAATAAACAATAACAAAAATCAAAATAATATGCACGAAAGAAATGGAGTATATAATATAAAATGTCAAACTTGTAATAAATTATATGTAGGACAAACAACAAAGAAATTAAAAGAAAGATACAAAGAACATTTAAACGCTTATATCAAACCAAACATATACAAATCCAATTTAGCTACGCATTGTATTAATAATGGACATGAGTTTCCGGAAATAGAAAATATGAAATTAATAACAGAATTAAATGAAGGATTAAAAATTAATATATTTGAAACATTGGAAATTTATAAGCATAAAGTTAAAGACAAATTAATTGATGAACAAATTCAAGTGAGATCAAGGCACCAAACTATTTATAAAGTCATTGATGTTATAGAAAAATTTACATAAAGTGCAATACTTATAAACAAATGATTCTTTGTAGTACATATGATTTAATTTTGTAAAAGTATTTTATTAGATAATTTTTTTCCTGAAGATGCTGATACTATTTTATCGGCGAAAAGCTTTGAATAAATATATTCATTAAAAGTATTCTTGTTTTTGAAATGTTTTTAATTTATATTAAATATATATATATATATATATTAAAACAACATAGGTTATTCAAATACAAGAATATTTATTAATTTTCATTCCTGATGATGTTGGTACTGTTTACCAACGAAAATTTTGAATATAAATTAATAAATATTCTTGTATTTGAATAACCCATGTTGTTTTAAATTATCAAACAAGAAAACGTATTATATATATATATATATATATATATATATATATATATATATGTGTGTATGTATGTATGTAGATAAACACAAAATTACATGGTCTTGCATAGAATTAAATGACAAACAAATATGCTGCTATAGATATTTCTCTACGTTTCTTGGTTTTGTATTTAGAGACCTTCAAAACCAGTGTAGGCTATATAATTTCTGCACCGATAGTACAGACAACCCCTGAATTGTAGCTTTTATGATTTAAAGTAATTTGACTGTTGCCGCCTTTTGTAAAAAAATAAAACACTTGGACTCGTTGTAGACCCACTCTGTCTGATTCGCATCTTCTCAATCGGATCGCGTTGTTTTTTAGACGTTCTTTTATTTCTACAAATATCTGAAAGTAGAGACTTCAATGACATGAAAAAAAATTGAGTCGGGATGATGTGCTTAAAAAATCATTGATCTCTTTAAAATGACCTAAATAAGAACTCTTGTAGATAATAGCAGAGTACTCAGAAAAATAATGAACTATAACAGCCCGAATTTAGTAATGTAAATTAATAAATTTTTTAATAAAACCAAAGCTGTTTTAATTCATAATGGTAAAAGCTCGAAATTTTCTGTGATCATCGTTCATTTCGAACTTTACCATCTAGGCAAATCTCAGGTTTTAACTCAGAGACACTGTAAATATTATTAAACAAATATAATATAACCTAACCTAACCTTATTTGTATTAAATGTAATATGATCTAATCTAACCTGGTTTATTAAATACTAAATAATAGACAATAATCTATTTCCGTTTGAAAGGAGTAAGAGAAATATGTAAGGTTATTATTGTTGAGTATTTGAAATAACTTATTAAGAAAAATTAAAACTAAAACTAAAATTTACACACCTCTACACAATAACCTAGCACCCCTATCTCTCAACGATGAAATTCCGAAAAATAATCCTTTTTTTTAAATCCTTACATTTGAAATTCTTAATATATTCATCGCTATTCTTCGTTGACGCGTTTCGGAAAAACTCCGTTATCAAAACTCTAAACCTTACTCAAAGTTTAACGTTTTGTTAATGGACTTAAACCGAAACGCGTCAACGAAGAATATTATTTTGATAATAGGAAAGGCAGAAGAATGTACTCAAATTTATACCCTAACATTTACCAACTCAGTTGGTAAAACGTAAGATTTACCAATATACGCGCTTTTACAAAAACATGTGCACTTGTTTATTGACAACCGCTTCATGTCTCGATGGCTCGCCTCGTTGTCTTCAAAAGCACAGCTATACTCATTACGTTTGCAATAACCTTTACACCGTCCATCTCTTACGACTACGGTTGCCATGGTGATTTATGTAAACACCGCGACACACTTCTAACCTAAAATAAGAGCTATCTAATTACAACGTTATTTATGAACAACAATGGGAATTATTTTTGTCGCATACAAGTAATTGCTATTTACAAGTGCGTCTCATGAGTTATGCGGCTCGTAAATCTCCGGGCCTAAGTACACAGGTGGGCGGAGTTTGATTAAGGAGTCCACGCCCACTTTCCTCACCTTTGACTCCGCGCTGCCTCTATTCTTGAAGTAAGTATTAATTATTCGATACGGGTGATATCGTAGGTCGCGGCGTAGGTTTGGCAGGCGGTTTGTCAATAGAGAGGCGTCGATGGACTCCTCGTTTTGGACTGTAGTTTAGGATGTTTCAATTAAGGCTGTCGATTTTGAGCTTTTAAATAGCTGGCGTCATTGTAATATAACCCAGGTGTTCAGGACTTGAATATTGTTAACTTGATAATTAACAAGCATCATTAACTGTTATGGGATGTTGCATGTGGACGCGTGCGAAACCTTCACGTGTACCTACATCTTTCACATTAACAAGCAGCTGTAGCCTATTTTTTTAAAAATAAATACACCTCTTTACAACACAAAACGTTTTTATTTAGTTAAATCCTAATCCACGTTTCGATTGCAAAGCAATCATCCTCAGAGAAATCTGTTACAATAATCTTGTTATCATAATAACAAATACCTTTGAAGATGAAAGCTTTGAAATAAAAACGTACATTAGGATTTAACTAAATAAAAGTGTGTGGTATAGAGGTTTATTTATTTAACTTTCGATAGGTTATTCTAATTATCAAAATAAAAAAGAAGGCCTTTCGCAACTGAAAAATACCACAGACGTCACAAAGTATGAAGACAATTACGATAATAATTATTAAACAACATGAAAACGCCCACTTGAAGAGTAATGCACATTGAAGAAAGAAAGGGGAACTGACAACAGCAAAATAATTTGAGGAGATGAAGCACCCATCCAAGGGAACTTGAAAACATCCAAGATGATTAGTTATGTTAAATAAGGAAAACAGCAAATGAGAAAGCTGTATCTTGGTTCCACATGTTTACCCATCCTTGCCATACTAAGAAACATGTGACCATTTTTCAATTCCTTCTATTACTTCACACTCTCCCTGTATATAGGCCTATCTTGTTCAAATTTTCAATCATTAATAAAATACTTTTTATTCATCCACTTAACTTCAAATACATTCTTGTAATGGTTGGCACTTGATGCTAACACATTTATTATAATATCAATTCAATAATTAAATCTATTCAATTAATTTTATATGGGAGAAAAACTTTTCACAAAAGGGGCAAGGTATGCAATACAGTTATTTCGTCCCGTTTGGCTTAAAATAAGTGATACCATATGATTTCATAAAACAGCTGATTTTATGTTATAAGTTATGTGGTACATCAACTGTTTTAACGCATAGGTTATGTTACTTTATTTATATTATTTCTAATTATCTAATAAAAGGTAACTAAAATACAATGTTTCTTTGTTGACCGAAGTAGGAATTGTTTTTAAACAATTTTGTTGATATTATTTGATATTAATAAAATGGAGTCTTGATTTTGCTCACACGAGGAAATATATAGCAGACTGTTTATGACAGACTGACTACTAATATGCGCGTAGAGTAGGATGTAAGAGTCGTATTATGTATTTACATGTTTTTATTTGTCGCGCTCTGCCTTGTGAGTCAAATCTTGAAATCGATTTTTCGCCCACTTCCCAAAGCCCAGTCGAGCTACAGTTTTGCATAAGCATTTGTTTTCTATTACAATATATGAGCCAAAAAATAAAAAATACATTAGTTGATGAATTCACTTATTTCAATCAATGTAGTTGAAATCAATTGTAATCGATATTTTTACCCACTTGTCGATGTATATTTCAGTTGAAATTTTGCCCAGTTATCTATTTCGACGACAGTACATGAATCAATCGTTAAATACATACATACATTAATAAATTAACAAAATTTATTGAGTATTGAATTTAATCATTTCAGTTAATGACGTTCAAGCCTTGTAATCGATTGTTTGGCCACTTTACGGTATGATTTGGGATGAAATATTGTACATTATTCTAACGTTGCTGACATTACATTAATCAATCATAAAAACTTATATTAAATAACAAACTATCTTATACATTCAATTAATGAGCCAACTTACTTCAACTAATGCATTCAATTCCTATAATCGATTTTTGTCCACTTATTGATGTAAACTTAGACAGTTTGTTTGACAGTATATCTATCTTCGATAACAGTACATTACATACACACAAAAATTAATAAATTAACATCATTTAATAATTAATTCATTGAATAATTTCAGGTAATGACGTTCAGATTTTGTTTTAAATCGATTTTTGCCTACTTTTGCTTCCCATTTGAACTGAAATTTTATACAGTGATCCACCTTGCATGTCCTTATATTCCTCAAATATTCAAACTTACATAAATTAATGAACCTATATAATAATCGATTAATTCGTATAAACTAACGTCGTTTGCCAACATAACAGCTTCTTTGTTTGCCCAATTTAGATAATATTTTTTCTTAGATGTTTAACTTATATTCGATAAGAATATATCAAAGAATGATGGGAATAAAACAGTGAAAAGCGTGTAATTAAAATAAACAATACTTTAGAAAAACATACCTTTATTTCAAATAGTCTAAAATAGTTTTTTCTGCTTGCCCCAAAGGTCAGAAGTCATTGTGACTAAAATGTCTGCGTAGACGTTTGTTATATATTTCATATTACAAGACAGATATTTTCAATCAAACATTTTTATGTATTTTTAAAATAACTAGTATAAAAATTAAAGTATCTTCTAATGCCGCCGATATTGTTCAATTATTTCTGCTAGTTCGCATTCACCTTATATATATATATATATATATATATATATATATATATATATATATGAAGTTAATATATTACTAAGTAAGTAATTTAATCCACCATTAAGTGCAATAATTTTACCTTGAGTGATGAGGCACCTTTCGGTCAATTGACCATTGTCGAATCACTGATGTTTTTCTGTTGTAGATGTTCGGTCTGTGAAGTTGGTGTTTGTTGACGTTACGCGCACTTTTTCTTGATCTGTGTGTATGATACACAGATATTTTATAAAAAATATATACCATAAAAAATATGTACAATAAATTCACAAAAAAACCTAACCTCAACACAACACTACAACCGGAACACGAAAATAATGAAAATAAAAAAATCTACCTAAAATATAAATACACCAATAACAAAATAGAAAAAATAACAAATATATACAACAAAGAATACTACACTCCAACTTACAAACCAAACAACAAAATAATAAAATATCTTAATAACACAAACCACAAAACAAATTCAGAAAAACATAACCTATCAGGAATTTACAAAATCACATGCAACAACTGTAACGCTTTTTACATAGGAAAAACAACCAGAACATTTAAAATAAGATTTGAAGAACATTATAGAGCATTCAAAAACAAAAATTCTAAAGTATCAAATGTTGCAGCACACCTAATATCCCATAAACACGAAATAACAAATTACGAAAATAACCTAACCATACTTGAAATAAATAACAACCCAATAGAACTAAACTCACTAGAAAAATACCACATTTATAAAAACTTACACAACAATTTAATGAATTTACAAACAACATATACAGAAGACATACTATATAGAATTATCATACACACAGATCAAGAAAAAGTGCGCGAAACGTCAACAAACACCAACTTCACAGACCGAACATCTACAACAGAAAAACATCAGTGATTCGACAATGGTCAATTGACCGAAAGGTGCCTCATCACTCAAGGTAAAATTATTGCACTTAATGGTGGATTAAATTACTTACTTAGTAATATATTAACTTCATAAAGTCAGTGCAACGGAAAAACAATGGATAACGTTAAATATCAAGAATATATATATATATATATATATATATATATATATATATATATATATATATGTATGTATATATATATATATATGTATATATATATATATATATATCGCAGTATGTTTTCTTGTGTATTAATAAAGAACAAAAGTCTAAATACAAATACAAGAATTATAATTGAATTTACAATTCAATTACAATTATATACGAAATATATTTAAAAAATTCATTACACATTTTAATAAATGTTGTTAAAGTGAATCCAAAATCATTAGATACATTAATTAGTAAATGGAATTTTTCATAGTTAGACCTAATCTTAAAATAAGGAGAATTTATTCTTCGCTTAAAAAAAATAATAATTTAACTTCACAGTAAGAAATTGATTTTATACAATATCAAGAGCACATTGGTACAATATATTACAATAAAAATATTGGAAAATTCCAATGATACAAAAATAACTAATAATACAAGTTATCTAAGATTAAATCATCGTGTATGTTTCGACGACCATGTGATCATCATCAGAAGGGCTTATTGCAAATTTATAATCTAGAAAACAATAAATTACAGGAGATCAGTATAATTTGTAATTTATTCTATTCCTCATTCTAATAAAACCCTCTTATGATGATGACATGGCCATCGAAGCGTACACGAGGGTTTAATCTTAGGTAACTTGTTTTATTAGTTATTTTTGTGGTAGATTATTGGGGTTTGTTTTAAAATTATTATTGTAAGGAATTGATTGTTTAATGTTTTTATATATTTGAAACTCAAAAACTTGTGGGTGAAAAACTATACTTATTTATATAGTTTGTGTGTACGTATGTGCTTATGTGTGTATGTGTGTGTGTATGTGTGTGTGTGTGTGTGTGTGTGTGTGTGTGTGTGTGTGTGTGTGTGTGTGTGTGTGTGTGTGTGTGTGTGTGTGTGTGTGTGTGTGTGTGTGTGTGGGTGTGGGTGTGTGTGTGTGTGTGTGTGTGTGCGTGTGTGCGTGTGTGCGTAGTACTTGCTTGTATGTGGTGGGAGAAGAGTAAGGTTGGTCCCCTCGAAAGCAAATGCCATTTACGCCACCAGGCCAATTTAGAGTATTTTTTCTGATAAAAGATTAAAAACGTTAACATTCCCTAAGGGTTTAACCCCAAACCCCCCTGCTGCTTCCCAGCCACTTTGTATGAGTTAGTTTAGGTTTTCCTGCAATAAACAGGAACCGTTTTACATCAAACAGTTTTTTTTTCCAATTGGCCAATGCCATGACTTGACTGTTCATGTGAACACTCTGTGGTCATGTCCTCGTGAGGTCGCTCAGTTACAGGTATTCGAGGCGTTTAGACTATACAAGCAATCATTTTATAAGTAGCCTACATATTTCACGAACAAATGTCGTCTTAGGCGTTTTCTCGTTTCTGTAGATCACCTTTACTTACCAACCGCTCGAAGTACAGGAATTAGGATTACAATTATCCTCTCCTGTCCATCTGCTCCACAACCCCAAAGCAATACTTCACAGACCTACTATAAGAATACCCAGCTGACATATTGGCGCTAAACTGGCAACGTGGGAAAATGTAATTGCTACCATCAAGTAATTTCTCTGCAAGAATAAAAACTCAAGTTTTGTAAAGAACTACAACGATCAAAAATAAAACAATTGGAACAAAACCTAAGAACGACAATATTATCAAACTAATTACTAATGAAAGCAAAAGATATTGAAACAAACTATTACGAGATATTAAGAGAGAGATAATGTATCAGTATTATGCGTGCAATTATGATGAAATATTCGTCATAAGAAAACGAAGACGTGGGTCTGTGAACTCAGCATAGTCCCTAAACGTCATCAGGACTAAAGCAAGCCGAGTCACTCTCTTCACGATCATCAAGTGGTTGTACAGTCCTTGGGGTATCGTGGAGATTGGATGGGAACACGTGGTCTATGGACCCAGCATCATCTCCTAACGTCATCTCTATTACTGGAATCAGGATATTTATATTCATCACCATCATCAAGTGGTTGTATAGTCCATGGGGTATCGTGGGGATTGGATGGGAACACGTGGTCTATGAACGCAGCATCATCTCCCAACGTCATCTGTAATACTGCAAGCAGGATATTTTAATTCATCACCATCATCAAGTGGTTGTATATTCCTTGGGGTATCGTGGAGATTGGATGGGAACACGTAGTCTGTGGACCCAGCATCATCTCCCAACGCCATCTCTATTACTTCAAGCTGGATATTTTAATTCATCACCATCATCAAGTGGTTGTACAGTCCTTGGGGTTTCGTCGGGATTGGATGGGAATACGTGGTCTGTGGACCCAGCATCATCTCCTAACGTCATCTCTATTACTGGAATCAGGATATTTATATTCATCACCATCATCAAGTGGTTGTATAGTCCATGGGGTATCGTGGGGATTGGATGGGAACACGTGGTCTATGAACGCAGCATCATCTCCCAACGTCATCTGTAATACTGCAAGCAGGATATTTTAATTCATCACCATCATCAAGTGGTTGTATATTCCTTGGGGTATCGTGGAGATTGGATGGGAACACGTAGTCTGTGGACCCAGCATCATCTCTCATCGTCGTCTGGATTACAGCAAGCAGGGCATTTTAATTCATCACCATCATGAAGTGGTTGAACAGTCCTTGGGGTATCGTGGAGATTGGATGGGAACACGTGGTTTATGGACGCAGCATCATCTCTCAACTTCATCTCTATTACTGCAAGCAGGATATTTTAATTTATCACCATCATGAAGTGGTTGTACAGTCCTTGGGGTATCCGTGGAGATTGGATGGGAACACGTGGTCTATGGACCCAGCATCATCTCTCAACGTCATTTATATTACTGGAAGCAGGATATTTATAATCATCACCATCATCAAATGGTTGAACAGTCCTTGGGGTATCGTGGAGATTGGATGGGAACACGTAGTCTGTGGACCCAGCACCATCTCCCAACGTCATCTCTATTACTGCAAGCAGGATATTTTAATTCATCACCATCATCAAGTGGTTGTACAGTCCTTGGGGTATCGTGGAGTTTGGATGGGAACACGTAGTTTGTGGACCAAGCATCATCTCTCATCGTCATCTGGATTACAGCAAGCAGGGCATTTTAATTCATCACCATCATCAAGTGGTTGTACAGTCTTTGTGGTATCGTGGAGATTGAATGGGAACACGTGGTCTATGGACCCAGCATCATGTCTCAACGTCATTTATATTACTGGAAGCAGGATGTTTATATTCATCACCATCATCAAATGGTTGAACAGTCCTTGGGGTATCGTGGAGATTGGATGGGAACACGTAGTCTGTGGACCCAGCACCATCTCCCAACGTCATCTCTATTACTGCAAGCAGGATATTTTAATTCATCACCATCATCAAGTGGTTGTACAGTCCTTGTGGTGTCGTGGAGTTTGGATGGGAACACGTAGTTTGTGCACCAAGCATCATCTCTCATCGTCATCTGGATTACAGCAAGCAGGGCATTTTAATTCATCACCATCATCAAGTGGTTGTACAGTCTTTGTGGTATCGTGGGGATTGGATGTGAACACATGGTCTGTGAACCCAGCATCATCTCTCATCGTCGTCTTAATTACAGCAAGCAGGGCATTTTAATTCATCACCATCATGAAGCGGTTGTACAGTCCTTGTGGTATCGTGAAGTTTGAATGGGAACACGTGGTCTGTGGACCCAGCATCATCTCTCAACGTCATCTCTATTACTGGAAGTAGGATATTTTAATTGATCACTATCATCAATGGGTTGTTTCGTCCTTGGGATAACTTGGAGATGCGATACGAAGATGTTATCTACGGTCTCAGCGTTATCTCCCAACAGGGATGACCTGCATCTGGATTATAGCAAACAGGGTATGTGCGTGTGTGTGTTCGTAATGGTCCGTTACTGACAAGATGGTGGCAAGAGGACGAATCTAATCTGGTTAAAGATTCTCATAGGAAGTAGAGTTCGCTATGAGACTATGTTGTAAGAAGAACTTATCTCTACCAGGGTTATATGAAAGTATCAGTTTGCTACACCCCATGGTAGGTTAGAAATATGGAAATGATAATGTTTTTGGCGTGGGTGGAGTTAAGCCAGGAGCATGAACGTAACCGGGTCGAGGATATGGAGAAATAATTCGTAAAGGCTGGGTCGTTTTTCTTACGAGGTCCTTCTTAATACAAAGTCCTACCCGGGTTATACAAGTGTCCATTAGCTACGCTTCGTGATACTGTAAGGATTTGAAAATGATGAAGTTTATGAGATAGAGGCAACCTAACCTGTTCGAAGATATGAAGACGTATATCTCATAATCTCCATCCCTAAAGAGGACCTGCTTAATACAAAGTCCTACCCGGGTTATACAAGTGTCCATTAGCTACGCTTCGTGATACTGTAAGGATTTGAAAATGATGAAGTTTATGAGATAGAGGCAACCTAACCTGTTCGAAGATATGAAGACGTATATCTCATAATCTCCATCCCTAAATAGGACCTGCTCAATACAAAGTCCTACCCGGGTTATACAAGTGTGCATTAGCTACGCTTCGTGATACTGTAAGGATTTAAAAATGATGAAGTTTATGAGATAGAGGCAACCTAACCTGTTCGAAGATATGAAGACGTATATCTCATAATCTCCATCCCTAAATAGGACCTGCTTAATACAAAGTCCTACCCGGGTTATACAAGTGTCCATTAGCTACGCTTCGTGATACTGTAAGGATTTGAAAATGATGAAGTTTATGAGATAGAGGCAACCTAACCTGTTCGAAGATATGAAGACGTATATCTCATAATCTCCATCCCTAAATAGGACCTGCTCAATACAAAGTCCTACCCGGGTTATACAAGTGTCCATTAGCTACGCTTTGTGATACGGTAAGGATTTGAAAATGATGAAGTTTATGAGATAGAGGCAACCTAACCTGTTCGAAGTTATGGAGACGATATCTCATAATCTCTGGGTTCTATTACTCAAGAGGACCTGCTATGCGAAGTGACTACCTGGGTTATACAAGAGTTCATTAGCTACACCACTTGGTTGGGTAAGAATTTGGACTATTGGTACCTTATAGATAGAAATAAATTAATTGTCCTTCTGATGAATCATACAAAAGCATCGCTCGTATGTCCAGGATCGTAGCCTATATCTCAAGAATACCTCCCACCGCTGGTGTTTTACCAGGGTGTCTACTCACTTACCTTTGTCCTTATTTAAAGCACAATATAGGTTTATTGGATTTACCGTTTGTAATGCTGATGATATACAATTAGCCGTGGCATATACAAACATGGACCGCAGCGTAATGGGGCGACCTATGTAATTGCCTCTTGGATCGTCCGTCGCTGGAATTTCTGAATAGCAATAGCTATACCTTCAAATGGCTGAAGAATACATTTGTGTATATACGTCATAAAGCTTCGCCGGAGCAAACATAAATCCGGGAATCCAACGCGGCCCATAAATCTTAACGAAGAATAAAGCAATAAGAGCGAAAAGTGGGAGGGGGAGTTAATTCCGAACTCCCCCCCCCACGAAAACTGATAAACTGTGCGCAACTGATTCATGCCTTTTTAGTTGAAAACATTTAGACAAAAAATTATTCGGATTCGTTGTGATCGAAAAGGGAAAATCAAGTTTCGGGTGACACATTCCTGTGGAGGAGACTTATTTGTATTCAGCAAGGAACAATCGATGAGCAGTAATGGACCAATAGGAAGCGAGGGATCCCCGCCCATCCCATTGTCTATTTAAAACATCGTCCAATTGTTGGAGAATACGCTGCTTTACATGAGTCTTCGTGGAAACAAGATTCCGCACAACACCCTGGTTTTGTGCTGATAAAATGAGTTATTATAATTAGGGTGGGTTTTAAGGGTGGTTTTACTGCGGCATGATTAGCATTCTTTTATTAATATTGTCATGTTCTACAATCACTTCTGGTGTAGTGTTTTATTGCTTATTTCTTTATATTTGCCATTTTTACACTTTTTTTCAACGATATGACCAAAAATTAAATAAAAAACAGACTCCCGCGTTTCAAGTCTATAAATCAACTCCTTCTCTCTCTCTCCCTCCGTCTCTATTCTATCCTGTACAGATGTAAACCTATAAAACAACATAATTTAAGGAACATAAACTACCGTTTAAGATACCCGTTTACGAAAATTGACCCAATTTAATAAATAATTTTAAACATGAAGATCTTAATTTTTATCATAGCATTTCTCACTCGCTCGCTCTCTCTCTCTCTCTCTCATGTGTGAACTTAAAATATATCAATGTTAATTATTAATATACTATAACATCCCTCTCTCTTCCTCTCTTTCTCCTTTTGCTTTTCTCTAGCATCTCTTCTCTCTCTCTCTCTCTCATGTGTGAACTTAAAACATATCTCTGTTAGTTATTAATATACTATAACATCCCTCTCTCTTTCTCCTTCTGTCCTTCTCTAGCATCTCTTCTCTCTCTCTCTCTCTCTCTCCCTCTCTCTCTCTCTCTCTCTCTCTCTCTCTCTCTCTCTCTCATGTGTGAACTTAAAATATATCATTGTTAGTTATTAATATACTATAACATCCCTCTCTCTTTTTCTCTTTCTCCTCCTGTCCTTCTCTAACTTCTCTCCTTCTCTCTCTCTCTCTCTCTCTCTCTCTCTCTCGTGTTTGAACGTAAAACATATATAACAAACATAACAGTGAATTTAGGTTTACCTGGAGTCGTTTTAGGTTTACCTGGAGTGGTTTTATATTTATCTGGAATGATTTTATTTTTATACAGTGTGATTTAATTTCGCTCTAGAGTGATTTCATTTTAATCTGGAGTGATTTAATTTTTTTTATGAAGTAGGCTAATTTTAACTTTGTGTAGGGTGACTTTAGGATGAATCATTAGTTTGAGAATAATTACAAGTTGATTAAAAGTATTTTAAAAGTTCCTGAAACAGTAACTTTTTTGTGAAAACAGCTACGATAAAGAATTACGGAGCTATAGTAGGACCTTAATCTACATAGTTAACCTTTGTGTATGTGTCCTAAAGGAATTAATATCAAATTACTGTGGGATGTATGTGTACATACTGATTGTATGTATAATAGATACCAATATTTTATATTATATGTTAGATTAAAGGAAATGATTTAAATGGTCGGACAGAATCATAGCTGGGTTGGGAGAAATTATCCACCCTGAAGGAGACTTGTACTCCACACGGGTATATACTCGCTTTCTCAAAGTACGAATAATAATTTTCTCAAATTAAAGTGAATATTCAAGAGAGTTATTTTCTAAATAAATGACATTATTGTTATTTTTTAAATTCATTTACACTTTTTACTTCCAATCACCTAAAAAATTAAATATTGTACCGGCGTTTACAAACGTTTACTAATATAAAAATGCCCGTATATAAAACTGACCTATGTTAACTATCGGTTTTCCGCCGAGAAAAGAGGTTTCGAATTGTTAGCGAAGTATGTTCATCTTTAATAAAAAAAAAAAAACAGGTGACTCAGTGACTAAACAACCAAGGCGTAAAAGAAAGTGTCTTATATCACTGGTAAGGTCAAGACCTTGAACTGGTGCGAAGTCTGTCGCGAGGAAAGCGAGAATGACTGAGCGCTAAAGAACGCATTCACTTGTCAAGCGTATCGGACTAAATACAGAACTTATGTATAATCGTTTAAAACTTTTCTGATATATTATATTAAATACTAAACATAAATTGAGGGGAACTTTATTGCAGACACCTCTACGATGATGGTATACTTCGGGAGAGTGCATTTTGCATACGGTTGAGTGTAGGCCTACTTCGGAGACCTATTGTCCTTCCATGAGCCATTGTTTACCTTTCAGTATCCTCGAGGATGCTCTTCCTAGTCTTACGTTAACGTCTCTTATATCATTCACCCTTATATGTTAGAACATGAAGCGTTTTCTCACGGGAAAACTCCGTATATATCAGAATGTATAACTACTTTATTTGATTAATAAATAAAAACAATAGTAACAAAAATAAACAGATGAGAAATGATAAAATAAAAGAGACATTTTATTCTGACTGTAAAGTATAACTGTGGAAGCCGGAGCATTTATAACGTTTTGAAAGAGAAGATGTTGGATGTATTTTTGAAAAAAGACAGTAAACATTATCGAGATTGTAAAATAGATTTCGTAGAAATATAAGTTTCAGAGAAATCGTGGGAATGAAATACACCATTGAAGACATCTTAACGTATCAACTTACCTGGTTTTGACAGTTCAAAAGAAGAACGACTATTTACAATACAAATAGTAAAGTGACAAACTGTAAATAAAAGAAGTATACCAAGAACTAGTTTGCAATATATATTTTGGAGTTTTAAGAAGGTAGCCAGTATAACTACTGTCGCCTATAAATGACAGGGAAAGATTTTGAAAGTAGAAAGGGATAAGTTGATGACGTAAACCTCTGGCAGAAGATATACGGGGGATCGTGACGTGGCAGATTCACTCTCTATCGAGGTCAATGAGAGTTTACTGCATGTTACACCCCTTTGTAAGAAAACGTATAAGGTAAGGGAAGTGGAGTTGGGTGGGACAAGAAAAGGGCCTCTGGTAATTTCGAAAATTAAAGTAACGCTTCCTGTAGTTCGTAGGTAGTGAAATAGTTTTGTCAGTAATGTCGTGTTAAAGTAATCTTAAATTTACAGTAAGCTTTGGTATAACTAACCTTTTTGGATTATGAGCTCGATGCACAGACCAGTAGGCAATCTCCTAACATCCTATACACTGATAACTAGTGTGTACAATCCTAAAGCAAAGCCTTTACATATGGACTATTTGTTCTTCAGTTTTTTATTCCTTAAATACTTGAACATATTCAATATGATTTGATTTGCTTATTTCTGTATTTATTAAATAAAATTACTTAGTTCTGCTTGTTGTAAATATATAAATATAGGCCGGTATAAACTACAATTATAAACGAGAGGAGTTCAACGCAGGAGCGATCGCCCCTGCTGAATCTTGAAGTGTTTTTAACCCATTTCATTTCGTGTTGTCCCATTTGTTTTGTTTGATGATTTCGTCTCTCATTGTACTACGCACATGGTTGTAATATGACTCCAACACATCTGCTATATTCATATAATTTATATGTGTATATATATTTATTCATAAAATTCAGTGTCTACACACACACACACACACAAATAAACAAACACATACACACCCACAACAATGAGAGTGGAAGAGAGAAAGAGAGAGAGGATGAAGTAAAGAAAAAGATTGATGCGTCCATAAAACAAGAGGAATTAAATAAGAGAGGAGGGTGGTAGCCGAGGTAAATAGGCTATAGGGTAAGTCTAGGTGAGATGGCCACCCTTTTGTAAAATTGTTAATTTCAACATAATGCGTTTGAAAAGTATGATATAGTCGCTTTGTTAATATACATTTCAGATGTGAAAGTTTATATGTTCGTCCTTTAATACATTTTTTTAATCGCATTTTTTTTTTAAATTGCAAAATGGACATCTCCCCTAAGCTTCGAGAAGAGATGGCCACCAGGGCTTAATCGATAAAGTAAGGCTTAAATGTAAGGAAAAAGCATTTTTGCTGAAATTCTCAAGTTTATTAACGTTAATAACATGTAATATAAACCAAATTGTTACAAAAATTACAAAAATATAAGTATAATAGGTATACAAAATAATTAGGCTAAGAAATAGAACAAATTGTTATTAAAATATAAACCTAAAAGTTACAAATATAAAATTAGGCTAATAAATACAACAAATTGTTACAAAAATTACAAAAATATAAGTATAAAAGATATAAAAAATAATTAGGTTTAGAAATAGAACAAAATGCTACAAAAATGTGAGCCTAAAAGTTACAAATATATAATTAGGTTAATAAATAAAACAAATTGTTACAAAAATTACAAAAATATAAGCATAAAAGATATAAAAAATAAGTAGGCTTAGAAATAGAACAAAATGTTAAAAAAATATAAGCCTAAAAATTACAAATATATAATTAGGCTAATAAATAAAACAAATTGTTACAAAAATTACAAAAATATAAGTATAAAAGATACAAAAATTAATTAAAAGACTAACAAATACCAAACACAAAATCAAATGCGAGAGAAAATATTTACTAGAAATATGAACTACTGTCATAAATGAAATAATACAAATTAACAAATTAATTAAGTAAAAGTTCTTAATATTATTATTAAAATTATTAATTAGTCCATATCTTGATTAGAACTATCCTATTTTTTTTTTTTTTTTTTTGTAACTATCAAGCCACATGTGTTGCAAATGTCTTAATAAGAGGAGCAGTTGTCATGAAGCCATTTCTTACATCGGACGCATTCAAACCATTCGTCCTTTGAAGTTGTATCCTTGTAGTTGTCGCCGCAACCAACACAGATGAATTCAACATCTGACAAATCCTTAGGAGAATCGGAGTCGTCATCCAATGGCACTGTATCCATTGATTCCTCACTGCTACTTGATTCTTTACGTTTGCGATTAAGGCCTAATCGATTTTTTCCAGAGGTCGGTAATTGGACGGCTCTCTCAGATTTGGAACTTTTCTTTTGTAATTTAGTTTTATTTTCTTCAATATTTTGTTGCAGATGTTAGCTTTAAGCCACCGATTCTGCGACGAGAATGTGCAGAAGAGGAGATAGGATAGACGGCAATGGTGAAAGTTTTTTCAGTAGTTTAGATGGAGTTACTGTCGGTGAGATTTGTGTGGAACTAATAATCTATTCAACTTTTATCATTAAACTAGGAACACTAATAGGTCCTCTAGATCATTTTCATCTACCACATTTTTAAAGTATATTACGTCATTTATAACTCAAGTCCTACCTAATGATATATTATCCTGCATATCTGAAAATTAAAAATTAACTAAAATTATTTCGGTATATTAATTTGATAAACAAAATGAAATTACAACAGCGACAGGTTTTTTCTCCATGCATTCCCTGTAATGTAAGTACCAGCCAGTACAGCAACAGCCTACTCGATCCATTAATAATAACAACAAATATTCAGTCTGGTATTCGTTTATCAGGTTGTGTTATTAGTTACTATCTTGATCAATGGTTGGTTAGCCTAAACAAATTTCGGGCAGAGTCTGTGTCAGCACTTGCAGACACAGATACAGGAAGTTGATACTCCTGGAACATTTGCAAGGAATGCATTTATCTAAGAAGGAAAGTTTGTGAGTCAAATAGAAATAGCTTTCATAACATTGGATGCTGATTCATTAGTAAAAGAAGAAAGTGTGCTGTTGGCGTAAATATTGCGTATACGCGCCCGCTCGAAGGTTAAACTACCAAATGGCCGAGAAATGCAGAAGTGGCCATCTCTCCTTTTTAACAGTTCCCTCCCCCCAAACGTGAACGCATGGAAATTATTTCAGGTTATGAATTTTTCTTAAGATATGGTACAACAGATAATACCGCAAAATTAGAAAATTCATACGTGATCCATGTTGAAACCCACTTACCTTAAACCAGTTTATACTTTCAACGGTCCAGGTAAACTGCTTTCTCCTCTAGAACCGCAACTATCCACAAAACTTTTACGGGACGTTACTACCTCACACTATAAACACTGACAGAGTCACATCACTATCCAGCGTCAGATCACGGAACTACGGCTTGTGACCATCTCTCCTGTATGGCCATCTCTCTTCGACTTGGCTTAATTATTGGTGGAAGATGCTGCTAGTATTAACCGCCCTACACACATGAGAGACAGAAATAGAGAGTGAAGTGGAGGGAAAAGAGTGAACGATCTCTAAAAGAAAAGTTAACAAAGGGGAAGAGAGGAAATAAAGAGAGAGGAGAGTTGGTAGAGTGTGTGTTTCTGCGCGCGCGCGTGTGTATGTATGTGTGTGTGTGTGTTTGTGTAATTTTAATGTATACAATATTACGTGCCTTAAACATATGCAGCCATATGCCTAAAATAAATTCAGAACACTAGCATCGTGAAGAAGAGTCATGTTGATGTCTTTGGAGATGCCTAAGGATGTCGTATTTTGTGATTATTTTTAATATCAGCGTGCAATAAATTGCATCTACTATTCAGAGATGCTCATTATTAAAACGAAGTCTACATTGACAGGAAAACATAGTAAAGATCAAAGAAAATGGGTCATTTTGCTACACGACAGCGCTCATCCTCGCCCATTTGGCCCATTGAGAAAACGGGTTGGCAGATACTACAGCATACCAACCACGGCCCTGATTTGGCTCCCTATAACTTTAATTGGTTTGGTCTAAGCAACAAAGGCAGTAAAAGAAAAAACGTTTGGCTGTAGCCAAAGGTTTGTGGGGGAAACTAAAACCTATGTATAACCTCTTTGAATATGGCATAAAAAACTAGTTTTTCAATGGAGTAAGTAAATAATATTGTTGGAGAGTGTGTTGGGAAATAACAACTCTCTTATTATGAAAAATATTTAGTTATACATCAGTATTGAAAGATCATCGTGCAATCATTTTATAGAATATGTTTAAAAATAAACTTACCGTAAAACATTTGGTCGCACGAGATCAGAATTAAAGTCTCCGTTAGTCCAGAATTAAAATCTCCCACACAAAGAAATATGTGCCGATCGCAACAGACCTCTTTCATCCAGCGTTAGGTGTGAAAAATGATTTATGTTTTTGCCGACTTAGTGTTGCCAGACAGTTGCAACCATGTAAAGATTGTTGCATCACCTCATACAACGGCCGGGCTATATTTTTATGGCAATCCATCATAGTGCTTGTAAAAACACCAACAGGTGGATTTTATGGTTTCACAACTTCAATCAGCAAGCAATCTATGCTTGCAAATAGGCTTGTGTCAGTTGAAGGCTTTGTATGTTTTAATAGGAATAAAAATGAAAAGGTTTAGAATGCAACTTCACCCACGTTGAAGTCTTACTCAGTATATACGTATATACACACATATATATATATGTTTAGTAATTGTGTATGTCTGTGTGTGTGTGTTGTCGCTTGTGTGTGTGTGTGCGCGCGCGCGTGTGTGTGTATTTAGGTTTTTTTAAGGTATCCTTTTTTGATAGTAAATATTACATACGTTTAGTGCTGTACGTATGGTAGGTTTAATGTTATATAACTTTGTGTTATACATAATAAATTTCAAACCACTTTTAATTCTTTGCAAACGTTGGTATAATTTTCGATGTGAAACTAAAGGTTTTCAGAACTAAAAGATTACCTAATTTTTCAAACAGTAACACAATAAAAACACTACAAAAACAACAACCAACACAGTTGCAAAGTAATTACTACTAAAAAGAAAATAATAATAATTACAAAATCCAACGTAAAAAACATCCTGTAGTAGCTATTTATGACGTTTTGCTTGCATTACGTCACAAAGACTGTCTACCAATGAGAATCGATCTAACAGTATCCCCCATACTTGGAACTGTCTTGTCATGTTTTGTGTTGTATTTGTCTTGTACAGTATGCCATTCTTATATGTGAAAATCTGGCATATAATTTTATACATGAGTTAGCATAACTCGTGAGTATTGGGGGATCTCTGAGCATGGACCACAAAATCTTTCAAATTTTATCTTTATTAGAATCGTATAATTTAACTATATTGTCATTTTATCAATAATATTTTATAAAGGTTAAAAAATTTAAAACGGTGTTTTAAAAACTTATTAAAGTTGCTCCAAATTCGATTGCCTATAATTCGTCGCAAACAACCTAATACAGTAATTTTATTTTTCAAGTAGACCTAATATGAAGAGAGAGTACATCGGATAATCCAGTAGTCGGATAATACGGACTCAAGAGGGAAATGTATGTAAAACTGGTAAAACGAATGAAAACGTAATCAAATATGTAAAAAAAGCATCACTGTATGATCAAATGAAAAAATGACGTCGAAATACTAATAAAATACAAATACAAAATGAAAAGTCGTTATGTTACTGAAGTCACTAGTGGTTTATTTTTAGCGGAACGCTACTTGCCACCGTTTCATGTCATCATATCGGTGGAATTGTCGACGTTGACTGTTATTTCAGGTACTCCACGCCTTTCTCTGTCGCGATACATTTTTCTTCTATTTTCCTACAATTTACATTTACAGAGATGCTCTTAGAGCGGTAAAATGTAGATCGTATTTTACGTGCCGTATTTTAAAGAGCGAAATACGTATTATATATTCTTTTCAATTACTATTGTTGATAATTATGACTAACTGGGTCAGTGGCCTATCCGGGTTATCGAAAAACCGGATTATCCAGGCATTAAGGAAAGATTAAAAGAAGCCATTGGCACTTACAGAAAAACTCTTTATCAAATAAAGAGAATGATACGCAGTAAATGAATTTACATATTGTACAGGGGCTATACAGTACTCCATTACAACTTATTTTTCAGCAAAAAATCTGTCAATTTTGCTGACTAATTTTGTGAGCCACTTTCGTGCTGTACGATCCAGAAGTCTTTTTAGCATAATACGCACAGAATATTACACTCATTAATTTGTTTATCTGTAGAGACGTTTTTATTGTTTTGTTAGACTTTGTATGTATGTGCTGTACTTTTACGATGTTTATTATTTCCTATTTATTGTTTTTTTAATCTGCCTCAAATTTATTCCGGGTTATCCACAGATCCGAGTTAACCGAGTCCGACTTATCGAGGCTCTACTGTACCTTGTAAACCAGAACTCTTTTAGTCAAAGTTTTGGTGATAGAAGTATTACTGTTTTTTATATTATGTTTCATTATTATAACGTACTGTCGTTTTGTGTTTATTGCATATTGTGTTTATTACGTAATTCATAGTTACAAAGCATTTCCCTATTTAGTTTTATTTATTTCGTCTATAATTTAATCTTTAAACACTTGTTTATCTTTCTCTTGGAGCAAGTCTCGCGGCCCACAGCGTCACACGTGGAATTACCACTGTACCTAACCTTCAACGCCACTGCGTTGTTAGCGTGTTGCCCTACTCCTCACATATCTATAATCCTAGAAAGTACTTATAACTCCTAATGACTCTACATCATACGACGTAATCGAACTGGCAGTTCTGATGCTGTAAAAGATTTCATATTGCCTTGTAAGGAAGAGAGTCCTTACGCGCTGAAAGGACGATACAGGTGTTGCATCGTTCCTTTGACCTTGGCCAGATCCTCAGCCTATCGCCGCTGACTCGTTGTGATTAATTCAGAAGTTTCCAGGTGTAATGATAAGTAATTAAAGAGTTAATTGCGAAGTGACATTTAGCGGATTGCGTCACCTTCAACAAGGATGTGCTTTTCCCTTACTCCGTAATACATGTATGTATGGCTGCTTTAATTGCATTGTCAGCTGTGGAAAGTATTTTATACAGTTAAATATAAACAAATAATATTTTATAAAAATCAAGCCAATTCCTACTTATGCTAACAAAGTATAATTTTATTATATTTACTTTTTATAAAATAATTACAATATATATATATATATATATATATATATATATATATAGAACATAAGTCAAAATACAAATACAAGAATTATAATTGAATTTACAATTCAATTATAAATTGGTAACAGTACCAACTGATGATGTTGGTACTGTTAGCTAACGAAAAGCTTTAAATTGTAAATTCAATTATAATTCTTGTATTTGTATTTTGACTTATGTTCTTTATTAATACACAAGAATACATATTGCGATATTTATATATATATATAAATATAAAATACGTTTTCTTGTTTAATAATTTAAAACAACATAGGTTATTCAAATACAAGAATAATTATTAATTTATATTCAAAGCTTTTCGTTGGTAAACAGTACCAACATCATCAGGAATGTAAAATACATTAATGCAAGATATAGGCCTAAAGCATATGTTAAATTAGAAATAGAATTGTTGCTAAATTTATACAAATTGCCAAGTTTATTTTGTTGCTGTAACCTTATAGACACTGAATATAGTATCAAATTTAGAATGTATTTGTATTTGTTCTTTTATTAATTTGTTATTAGTACTGTATTTATATATTTAAAATATATCATATGATATGTAGATTATGTATATATCAAACAATAATATTATAAATTTAACAAATATTTTGGATAAAATAAATAAAATTAATAATAAAACCAAATTTACTTATGAAATTGAAGCAAATAATAAAAAAAATTCTAGATTTAACAATAATAAGAAAAAATGAAAAATTTGAATATATGATATACCGTAAACCAACTTTAACAAACCAAATTATACCAAATAATTCTAATCACCCATATAATAAAAAATTGGCTGCTTTATAAAATTTGTTATATAGAATGCGTAATATCCCCATGAATGAAGAAAATAAAATAAGAGAAAAAAACATAATTTATCAAATAGAATTAGAAAACGTTTATAAAAAGAAAACTGTTGACAAACTTAATTATAATATATTTAATAAACAACATAATTATTTAATTTACAAAAAAAATAATAATACAATATGGACTTGAAATAATAAAATATCACCAAATTATTTAAAAATACAAATATCAAAATTGCATACAAAACTAATAATAAACGTAATAATTAATAATAATAAAACAAATAATATGCATAAAAAATGGTGTTTATAAATTAGATTGTGAAAACTGTAAAATAACCTATATAGGTCAAACTAAGAAAAAATTAAAAGAAAGATATAAAGAGCATTTGAAGGCTTATAAAAATCCAGAAATATATAAATCAAATTTTGCAAATCATTGTATTTAAAATAAGCACCAATTTCCAAATATTGAATATATGAAACTTATAAAAGAAATTAATAAGGGATTAAGAATGAATATATATGAAGCATTTGAATTATATAAATACAGTAATAATAACAAATTAATAAAAGAACAAATACAAATACATTCTAAATTTGATGTCTATAAAATTCAATGAAATTCAATGTCTATAATGTTACAGCAACAAAATAAACTTTGCAATTTGTATAAATTTAGCAACAATTCTATTTACAATTTAACAAATGTTTTAGGCCTATATCTTGCATTATTGTATTTTTCATTCCTGATGATGTTGGTACTGTTTACCAATGAAAAGCTTTGAATATAAATACATAATATTCTTGTATTTGAATGACCTATGTTGCTATATATATATACTCGTATATACAAAGTAAATATGTGTTTTGTTTAGTCATACAAAAGATGAGAAATACAAATACAAGAGTACTTTATCGTTTCATACAATTCAAAGCTTTTCATTGGCAATCAGTACCCACATCATCAGAAATAATAAAGACATAACATACATGTGTTAGATGGCTTCATCAACTCTGTTGCCAGTAATCCACATACTGTTGAATCTAACCTAACGCATGTTTGTATGATAGTCTTCATTATTCCTGATGATGCTGGTACTGATTGCCAATGAAGAGCTTTAAATTGTATGAAACAATAAAGTATTCTTGTATTTGTATTTTGTCATGTTTATATATATATATATAAATATCGCAATATGTATTCTTGTTTATTAATAAAGAACATAAGTCAAAATACAAATACAAGAATTATAATTGAATTTACAATTCAAAGCTTTTCGTTGGCTAACAGTACCAACATCATCAGGAATATTAAACAATTGCATTCTGATGAAGAATATTAAATTGTTTAATATTCCTGATGATGTTGGTACTGTTAGCTAACGAAAAGCTTTGAATTGTAAATTCAATTCTAATTCTTGTATTTGTATTTTGACTTATGTTCTTTATGTATATATATATATATATATATATATATATATATATATATATATATATATATATATATATATATATATATATATGAGAGAGAGTCACAATATTAACTGGCAAAATTTCTTGTCCATTATTACAATCGAATTCTCATTGTATGGAATCCACAAACTTATTTAAAATCATGCACTTCTTATACCTCTCTAAGAAAATTATTTCCAACTATCGGCAATTTGGCTCAGTGCCATGAGTGCTGGATTTCAAACATGTGTCCATACTGTAGGAATCCAACCCAAAGACATCAACTGTGTTAAAGCAAAAATAGTGAATGAATATTTGAAAAAAACTGTATTCACATCGTTTAAAAGTTTAAAATGTATATTTGAGTTTGAGTGGATGAATAAAAAGTATTTCAATTACGATTGAAAATTTGAACAAGATGTATATAGGGAGAGTATAAACTAATAGAAGCAATTGAAAAATAATATTTTTTTTAATATTTAAAATTGTGTTTATGTGGTCGACTAAGGGGAAACATAAATTGGAAGATTCTTCGCGCAAACGGAAGATTAGAATAATCTTCAGCGGGAAATACTATTCTAGCCAGTATCGTTTTATCGAAAAGCCGATGAGTACACTTATTTTAATAACATAGAGTGTTATTGTTTACTTTTTTAAAATACCTCTAACACAAAGAAAGCCTCACATTCCAACTGACGCATCTTCCCTGTCCTCTTGCCGCATGGAACAAGCTACAACCACTTTCGCTTCATCGCCAGGCTTAAATCGTTCCGCACGTCCTGCAATATGTGATTCGTGGTATATTTTCTACAAGTTTTAAAGAAGACAAGTTACATTTATTTCAAAGCATAGTTGGGCAACATTTTTGATATCTTTCATGCGCGTGATTTTGATGAGAAAAATTGTGATTTAATTTTTTATTTCTAACTGTCAATCTCTTCTATGTGTGTATGTCTTTCTCTCTCTCTCTCTCTCTCTCTCTCTCTCTCTCTCTCTCTCTCTCTTTTACCACTTATGTAAAACTCTTATTTATCACTGTGTGTGTTTTCTATATTTTGTTGCATTAGTTTTATATATGTTACTGTTAAAGCTCGTATATTGGTAAATCTCACGTTTTACTAGTAAATCTTTACATCTACCAACGCGCGTTAGTAAATGTATGGAATTTATAAATAATAGATTATTTCTAGCTTTTACCATTAGAGCTAGAGAGATGCTAGTATTAACCAGTGACGGTTGGTTTTGGGAATAAATCAATGAGGGTTTCTTAATAACTTTTCTTGCTATTAATGAGCGCTTCTATTAAAGTTAGGCTAGGTAACATTTGCCATATTCCACAGTTACCGTGTCTCTGAGATAAAACCCATGTTTTACCTAGTGGTTGATGGTCAGGTTTGAAATGAGCAATGATCACTGAAGCGTTCGGACGTTTACCTTTAAAGGTCGGTAAAGTGTTTACTCTAGTCTTTGGAGTGTTCATTGTCTTTGTTTTTCTCCGGTTATCTACTTTCTTCTTTCTTTCCCCGTTCTCACCACTTTATTCCGAATACTCTTCCTGAAGACTGGTCAAACATCTACACTGAGCATGGCCACAGAACTGGAATAACCGAGCTCGTCCTAGCTCCGGGAGTCTGCATCCCGGACAAAGACTTCGCAGTGGGAAACATCGACTTGTACGAAGACCTCATGATGAACGAGGAGGAAAAGGAGCTCAGGTCCAAACGCCGGTGGCGCAATAAGCAGCGGGCATGGCGACGGCAACGACGCAGAGAAGCGGAAGCAGCCTCCCTATTAAAATAAGCTATTCTATGTATTCAAATAAATTGTATCTTTCTAATTTTTTCTAAATTTGTATTGTATTCTTTATGTAAAAATTATTTGTTAATAAATTTCCCAAAATCTGTTCAAACCTAATCATTTTATACGCACCGGTCGATACACTCGATTCGCTGACTGGCAGTTTGTCCATAGAGACATAGGAACGGTACCAATTAATGGCTGCCGGCGTTTCGGGACCAGAGGTAGACGGTGTCGGCGGATTGGCTATGCGTCAGAGACGCTTCCGCACGTGCTGAACCACTGTATGAAGCACGGCGAGGCCCTGCAGGGTCGCCACGATGCTATCTTGAACCGTTTAGCAAAGGCGGTGCCGTGGCGGACTGGTGATGTTCGCGTAAACCAAACTGTCCCAGGTATTAATTCCAATTTGAGGCCGGACCTGGTGGTGGTAAACGAGGAGACGAGAGAAATTTCAATTATATATGTAGCGGTCCCCTTTGAAAACCGCTATCAGAGTCTGGTAGAAGCACGTGGTGCTAAAATCCGACAGTATTCACACCTGGCAGAGAAGCTCCGATCTCAGGGTTATGAAGTGACCCCTAATGCCCTACTGGTAGGAGCCCTCGGTTCATGGGACCAACGTAACGAGGGAATCATCCGGTTGTTGATGATATCTCCTCGTTACGCAAAGATAATGAAAAGATTAATGGTGTCGGATGCCATTAGATGGTCCCGGGACATCTACGTAACGCACATCTCCGGTCAGCAACAGTGGTAGCAGCTGGGCATGTTCCGGCTGGACATAATTTTTAAATGTCTTTGGGCGGGATGCACCATCCACATTACATTTAAACCTTTATTTGTTTGTGGTTTGCGTGGTTGGTGCTATTAGTAACATATTAAAGAATATTGTCATTTTTAATTTTTTTTGTTTTGATATCATTTAGTTGTTAAGAGCTCGGAGTTGTCGGAGACTGTATTTTTGTTACCATTTTTACTTGTGTTAAAGTGAGTGCCATTTACTCTAAGGAGATTAATATGAACATATCGTGAGCAGAACAATATATTATTATAGTAATTGTTATTAGATATTTATAAACTGTACAGTTTTGCTGCACCTATTTTAAATTGTTTTGTAAAGA
The DNA here is from genome assembly GCA_036971475.1 of Prosapia bicincta. Taxonomy (NCBI): domain Eukaryota; kingdom Metazoa; phylum Arthropoda; class Insecta; order Hemiptera; family Cercopidae; genus Prosapia; species Prosapia bicincta. The sequence goes on from JBAIZL010000101.1 coordinate 194,340, forward strand.
ATGATCTATGTAATGAACTATTATTGTCTTAATAAATGGGTTTTATATCAAACCTGTTTCAAGTTCAGACTGTTGAAGGAAATTCGGAAAAACAAAATGTTTAATTAAATAATAATACGTTTCCTCTCGGCATGATAATAATTTGATATATTTGGATTAACGAACAATTCCGTATATTGGGTTTTTTACAACCTTTCTGTCTTTTATAATTATATTTCTTTAAGTCTCGGTAATCAGAGATAATCATATTTTGTTGTTTTAACTGAATAGTTTAACATTTGAAAATAATACAAATTTAAAATGACTTGTTCAGTATTACAATTCTTATATTTGCATGCAAACCGATATGAGACAGGATTACATTGTTGTTGGTGAGTAGCCACAATGTGTTTGCAGCCATTTATTTCTGCTTAATCTGCCGCGGCAGACGGTGCAGGGAGGGAAATTACGTGTCCCGGGTAATTGGTAAGTTGGCCGTATTAAGGTTTTGCACCGGACACTTTATAGTCACCTCGGCCCTGTGTAGGGGACACTGAATGCAAATCCGAGCCATTGTCCTGGCCGCTGATACGATCTGAGGAAACCCCAATTTGGACGGGGGGAGATTTATCGGCGCTCCGGCCGCCTTATGCTAATTACTTGTTGGACAAAAAACACTATGTTATTGCGCGCTTCTCCAAACCTTTCAGCTTCTGTAATTAATTGTAAACCGGAGCGACCTGTTAAATACTATTTATTTTGTTTTCAAAATACGTTGCTGCCGCCGCGCCGTTGTGTAAGGGCGGGAAATGGATTTTATAGTGCTTTTGTATGTAAACTACGAAATACAAGCACAATAATTCAAAATGAAACTTCTGTCTCTTAATTTAATATTATTTTTAAAAAATTAAACTGTCAGAATTAAATTATTGTGGATAAAATAGTGATTTTTACATTCGTATAGTTTGTTCTACTTCTTAACCTTCTGTAGATGCCTTCTATTACCGGCGATGTTTCGAAGATATTTTCAGACGTCAGTTACTACAGTCTCCCAAATGCTTAATCCAGGGTGTTCTATCTTCCTCTAGATCGTTTCCCTAGTATTGTACCACACAATTACTTGTAAATGTCAGTAGTTTTCTCTTACTCTGTCTTCTTCTTCCCAAGGTTGACAATCCTGGCTTTTGGTGAACTCGAAGATTTTTTCGGTTGGGCACTTGGTAAAAATGTTTTACCCAGGGCTTCTTGTCTTCTAGTAAATCGCTTCCCCTCTATTTTACCCCTTATAGTAATTTTTACTTGTAACGGTCTGTATTTTTCTCTTACTTTCTCTCCTTCTTGTGTATTCTTCTCCCGGAGATTGGGAATCTTGACTTTTGGTGATGCGGCTCGAAGATTTTCCCCAATAAGTTACTTCCTTTCCATTTTACTGTGCATAATTACTTGTAAAAGTCGATACAAGTTCTCTTACTCTCTTTTCTTCTTCTACACCTTCTTCTCCCGGAGGTTGGCAATCTTGACTTATGTTGATGTGGCTAGAAGATTTTCTCCAGTCGGGCATTTAATCTATTCTCCCAAATGCTTTTTCCCGTGGCGTTCTTTCTTTCAGTAAATAGCTTCCCCACTATTTCACCCCATAATTACTTATAACTACCGGTATTTTTCTGGACTCTTGATTTTTCCGATTTATTTTAATGTTATTTTTTATTGTGTTGGCTAATTGTCGCTGCTTATTCATGTTATACGAGAACTCGTCACTCACTTTTCTCTCCTACTTTCAACTTTCGTGGATGAATCCATACTTCATACTGTGCAACGCTATCTACTTCTCTTTCCTTCAGGTTGCAAACCTGACCCCCACATGAAGGCCGGGAAGGCTGTAGCACTTTGCAGAACTTTGTTAGGCGATGGATATTTAGTTTTTACTAAAAACCCACCTCACAATTTTTACCTGCACATTTACTTCTTGCTTTACTCATACTTCCTCTACTTATATTAATTGTAAATCTATATTAGTTACTATTTATTAGGAATATACTGTGGTTGAATCTAATATTAAATACACAAAAACCTCTTAACCGCAAACCTTCTTTATTTTACCCTTATGTACATTTCAATTACCCAGTAACCATCCTCAGAGGGATAACATACAAAGTCTTTATATGTTATCCCTCTGAGGAGGGTTACTGGGTAACTGAATGTAGATAAGAGTAAAATAAAGATTTTTGGTTAAGAGGTTTTTATTTATTTATTATCTATATTAGTGTTTAACAGTTTTTTTTCAATTGAGTTTCATATAAATTCATTTCGTCTGTTATTAGCTTCGTTTATAATTATTCAGTTTTTCATCTTGCTGCGAGCGTTATATAATAACACTTGCGAAGCCTAACAAGTTTAAACGAGGGGTTCTAAACATTTCCAGATCTGTGCCCCTCCTTTAAATACTGATGAGAGGTACTGACCCAAATGTAGTCAATGCAAGTACAGCAATCAGATTACGAATCTGATGTTAGTGAATTACCCCTCAGATAGTTGTATGGACATTTTTATATTGCTACAGAAAACTTTATTTTGAGTATTTTATTTTTTGTGCGTCTTGATTTATTTTTGAAATCATGAATTATAGAATCAAAAACAAAACATTTGAAATAACCAATGAAAGGTAATTGTGATTGTTATATCAGTAACTTGTGGTATTGTTTGTACTTGGGCAATAATGTTGTGTGGGAATGGCAGAGCTCACCTCAGGTAACTTCGACATAAAGGCTTGATTGATATATAATCTCGCTGGGTACTAAGAAAGAAATACATTTTCACAGTCATATGTTGATGGAAATCGTACCGAAATTTTGCAACTTAAAAAGCAACTTGAGACTAGACAAGAAAATATAGTAACCAAAATTCTTTTACATCTATGCATTTCCATTGCAGACACATCGCCTATTCCCGAATATAATCGGAGAGTATACTCGCATCAATTTCAAGGGTTCTATTGTTAACTTGAACTTCCTGTTCTCTGAATTACATCTAGAATATAGCCTACAATTTTTTCAAGTGTTTTGTCATAATTTTCCCATATTTCCAGTTCTGAGCATCATTTTCTCCTCGCCTCTAGCAAGGTCCTGCACTAATGATACCTCCGCTTTTTCCCGTAGTGAGAATATCATAACGTCCCACTGTAGCCATATCCAATTCTATCAACCTTTTCATTTCCTTATAAGGTGATGTGACGGGATGCCAACTCTTTTTGACCATCTTATAGAGTATGTCTTCCAGTACAACAGCATCATTATATCGTTCCCATAGCCCTACCTAATTCTACCTACTTTTTCTTGTCCTTACAAGGGGATGTAATAGAGGACTACTCTTTGCAACCCCGTTAGATAGTAGATCTCTCCAAGTGCAACGCCCTGCACAAATGATGCCGTAATATCTCCCCTACGTGTTATCCAGCAGGTGTTATGTCCCTACTTTAATCTTTCCTATATCCCTAACCTCCTATCCCTCGTAGATAATGTCATAGCTGATCACTATAAAGCTAATCTCTCATTGGCCTATATTCTTGTGCCTTGGAGTGAGGTGATCTATACAACATTAAGTACAAATCGGTTTAAACATTTGAGAGGCGAAGAACAAATTGTGTAGGTTAGTGATATAAATTGTGACATTCAAAGATGGCTACACAAAAGTTTAGGTGACTCGGACATTTCTATTTTTGCACTCGTTGCTGACATATTTAGTGCCGGCGCGAAAGCTTTTAGAATATTACAAGGTGTTGGAAAGCAATAAACACTGGGAACGGTTCAGATGTTAACAACAATCCCACAAAGCTGTACGGGTCGTGTAAAGTTTTCCAAATATGCGCAACACGACGCCGGATTAAGTCGTAAAGCAGACCACGGCCTGGAAAATATCTCACTTGTTCATCATACGTCTGCGGCGACGCTGTTCGCTTTGCGTTCGGATTCGCAAAGTTTGGCATCGGTTTTGCATTGTAAAACACGGATCGGAGGAGAGAGAACAGAGCGTGTTCTATAATTTGTCCGGGTAAAATATTTCCGGTTGCCCATGTTGGTACCCTAGTAACACCTTGATAAACAGGCCCGTATGTCACCCAGTGCAGCCAACCTTACAGGCAACACACCCTACTACACCAGTTACAAATCAAGTTGGCCATTATGCTTGAGTTTTATTTCGTTTCACTGTTGTTGAAACACTTTTTATTTTTGTTAAAAACTATTCGGTTTGTTTATATTTCGTTGGCGTGCTCACGGTGGTTCTTAAGGTAAAGATTTTATCTAATTATCTAGATTATTGGCGTCCGTTTTTCAACAGATGTCCCATACTGCGGTTGCAGAATGCCTGCCTGTACAGGTACCCACACCCATTGATCACACTGTATATCTTATGAAAGCTATTATGCCATTCTTTTAATCTCGGTGTACGTTTAACAAGACGGACGGCGTGTATAAATATGTCTGTCAGGTTAATATGCAGCCCAGGTGCTCTAGAAGTCGCGGAAATTTCTTTTCTATCGCTACACATTTTTGCGAAATTAATCAGCTGTTGTAAATAAATGTGTAATTATTCAATTCTTTTTATTAATTCACATTCTCCTTATGTATATCTTGTTCAAATTTTCATTCGTTAACAAAAATATTCATCTACTCAAGTTAAAATACATATTTTAAACTTGTAGTGAACGAAACTTGATGTTCATACAGTTTTTTTAAAAAAATATTAATTCATTAATTTAATTTAGTAATTAATTAATTTTAATTTTATATGGAGAAAAACATTTCACAACATGGTAAATGTATGCAATATAGTTATTTCGTCCCATTTGGCTTAAAATAAGTGATTACATATGGTTTTATGAAACAGCTGATTTTATGTTATAGGTTATATGGTAGAACAGCTGTTTTAACGCATAGGCTACTTATGTTTTATATATATATATATATATATATATATATATATATATATATATATATATAATAAATTTAAAATATTTCAAAAACAAGAATACTTTTAATGCATATATTATTCAAAACTTATCGCCGAAAAAACAGTACCATCATCTCCAGAAAAATAATTATCTAACAAAATATTTTTACAATAGTTTTAGTAAAAATATTTTATTAGATAATTATTTTCCTGAAGATGCTGGTACTGTTTTATCGGCGAAAAGCTTTGAATAATATATACATTAAAAGTATTCTTGTTTTTGAAATATTTTTAATTTATTAACTATATTAGAAGAAATCATATCACCATATTTAATATATATATATATATATATATATATATATATATATACATATATATATATATATATATATATATATATATATATAATTATTATATTAATTAATAAAAAGTAACTAAAATAAAATTTCCTTTGCAGACCTAAAAAGGAATCGACTTTAAACATTTTTGTTTCTATAACTTGTTTTTATTACAAAATAATGAATATGACACAAATATTGTAACAATAAAATTTTCAAAACCAGAAATATTAAGGATGTGTAAATATACAATTTTATTTTTAAATAATGTTTATAAAAAATTGTTTAATTTTATAAGTGAACAATTTTTAACTCAAGGCGTTGACTATTTTTGCGTATTTTGATTTTGTGATTTGCAGTTTTCTTAAACATTCTCTAAAAAACAGTAACTAACATATTAATCAGGCCTCCTTTATTCTTCAGAATAATCCTATAGCCTACAGCATTTTAGAAATATTCCTCATTATTCATTTTAAAAATATTTCTACATTATTCCAAAGGATTGACAAATGTAAAAGTGTTATAATAATGTATTTTACTATAATTGAACACTTTAAATAATAAAACAAACTGCTTATTTAAATTTATTTCAAGATGATAAAACTGAGGCATCCAGAAAATCGACACTTTGTTGGCAAGACAAATAACCATTTGACTGGAATATTGTATATTTAAAAAAAAATAATAATTGAATTCACAGTTCTTACCGAGTAATAGTACTGTCTTATGGAAAAATAAGCATTTTACAACAATCGATTCAGAACAGCTGTGTTTGTATTTTGTCTTTGATAAATTCTTGTTCTTTTCTTTTTTTGATTCTTTAAAACTCAATATTATTCGTTTTATTTTGTATAAGGTTAAAATTTTTAAAATGTATTAAATCATGATAACAGTCCTTTTTGGCGTCTGCTCTCTAAGTAGAAAATGGGCTTCGGAAGCAGTTAGCTATATCAATCTAAACCTTGCCTTTAATTCTATTTTAAAGGCAGTATTTAGTTTTAAATTAATAGAACGAAAGCAAAAAAAAAAAAATATATTGATTTTAAATAAATAAAACGTATGCTTTAAATAGTTTACAAAATATACGGATCTCCTTATACCAAAACTGTTGAGCTTCACTGTTGAGCACAGATAATAATTAAATACTGTAATATCATTAATGTACAATAAGTACTTTATTTCTCAACCACGTTTCAACGACAAGGTCATCATTACAATGATTATATCTAATTCAACATCTACACCCATTCTTTATTGACTTTTTTCATGGCAATGGATACGAAATTCTAGTTTTCTTTTTAAATTTCCATAAGTTAATAGTATTTAAAATTTCGTGACACATTTCTAAATTTTTATGTTTTTTTTATTTCATCATGGAACTTAAAACTCAATTATATGAGGATTTTTAATACAAACAGGATCTGAAATAATATTTTAATTTTAGTCAAATTAAAATTAAAAAGGTATTTTAAAGCACAGCAATGCTATAAGGGATGTTGCCACTTAATATGCCGATGCTGTTGCACCGTTCGCGTATCTCAATGAAGGGCATATGTTGTGTGAATCAAGGCAAGTTTCTCAATCCCTAGTGTCCAATAAACCCCGGTACCCGGGTGAAGTACTTTTCTAATTTTAATTCTACTACAATAATTTAACAAGAATTGTCTCTAAATAATGTGCTTGTGTACCGTTCAGCGCGTTTTTTGGCAGCTGAACCAGTATACGATTAAAGCGTTGTAGGCTTCTCGCACGATTCGCCATATCGATATATCGATACGCCTTGCACCCGTTACGTCATCTTTTACGTAACGCTAATTTGCCTGTCATAAACGCTTCTACTGATTGTTTGGGTAAAGGAAGTCAACAAACGCATGTATGTGGTGAAATTAGCATGGAAAATCGACGATTATGCACACCGCGCAAGAGTGTAATAACTTTTACGTGAAAGTGGAAGCGGAGCGAGAAAAAAATCTCATCAGAAATGTTTGTGGAAACGCTGTAATTATGGGGCCGTTGCTCCGACACATTCTCGCGTATAATTTTATAAGAATAAAAGTGTTTTTTTCATCGATCGGATGTCACTATCGATAAATTAGTTTTTTGTGCGCAGACGAAATCTCCCATCGGCGATGCGCCATTAGGCATGCCTCGTACATCGTGTGAAAAGCGTACACTTCCTAATTTACTGCAGTGAATGTCTTGTGGAATAATTTACAATTTGCTGCTCGTTATGGATTGTGGAAAAAGCTGGTTGGCGTGACCAGATGCGGTTGTCGAGAAGAAAAGCAAATTTTCCTCCGAGTGGACTCGGCGAGGGTTATACAGATTAGGGTAATGCATTTCGCTGGATAAACAACGCTTCTTTGTACATGATTGGGCCGGTAATAACGCTATGGTTATCCTTTGTGGTAGCAGGTAGTGTTTGTCACACGGTGAACAGGGCTTGTTAAGTCAGGTGAGCATGCAGCCGCTGGAGTGCTGCGCGGCTAAACAATGCTGGTTTAAAGGTTGCCCAATAACTTACCAAGCTAAACTTTAAAACTGAATCTAATGATGCAATATTAAGAATGAATATTAAATCTAACCCTCAATGTAAAAGGCCTTAAACCAGTTCAGCCAATGAAAGGGAAATATACAACCATGTTCGTGTAAACATTGACCAATCACGTTTTCCCTTGAACATAGATGAACTAAACATCCAATACCCTAATCATGAAACAACATTAATTTGTGGTGGCCACACCAAAATTAGGAAGTAAGGATGAATGAAAACAAATAGTTGAGTTTTGTAGGTGTGTTGAAGAAGGTGTTAAGCACGTGACAGAAACAAAAGATTTTTCCCAGCCTTTAATAGTGGGGGCTAACTCTGTTGCTTGGGTGTCGCGAAAAATGCGACCAGCGAAATAAGCGACCATCACAGAATTATACCTGCTCTGGGTATTCCACACTCTTCGTAAGGGAGTTTGAACTATTTGATTTTTTAAAATATTGTTTTCTGATTTCCATTACACTTCAACCAGGTTTGAGACTGGTTAAATGATAATAAATCAATTCTATCATTTAGGCGTGTTTGAAACCTGCTTAAAAAGCTTCGTCATTTATATATATATATATATATATATATATATATATATATATATATATATATATATATATATATATATAGGCCTACATGTTTTTTAATTTTTTTAAATGTTTTATAGTGTTTTATAATATAGTTTTTTTTTAAATGTACATACGTTTATATTTAGTTCTATATTTTTGTTTTCTATATTCGTACATGTTTTCTATGATCGTCAACTAAATCCAGGTTTTGAAGTTACGAGAGAGTACAGAGACAAACCTTTATGTCACCATTTTCTTTATATTTCTTCACTAGCTGTATCCACTCTCTTATACTTCAGCTTTCTTCGTTTTCCTTCCAAGTTTAACTGTAATGGGCTTGGTCGCTTATTTCGCGCATTCCGTGATGGTCGCTTATTTCACTGGTTGCTTTTCTCGCGTATCCTGGATTCGGTATCTCTAGATTGAATAACCTTGGTGGCGGTAGGAGTGTTTGGTCGCTTATTTCGCACATTCCGTGATAGTTGCTCATTTCACTGGTCGCTTATTTCGCACATTCCGTGATAGTTGCTCATTTCACTGGTCGCTTATTTCGCACATTTCGTAATAGTTGCTCGTTTCACTGGTCGCTTATTTCGCACATTCCGTGATAGTTGCTCATTTCACTGGTCGCTTATTTCGCACATTTCGTGATAGTTGCTCGTTTCACTGGTCGCTTATTTCGCACATTTCGTGATAGTTGCTCGTTTCACTGGTCGCTTATTTCACACGTTTCGTGATAGTTGCTCGTTTCACTGGTCGCTTATTTCGCACATTTCGTGATAGTTGCTCGTTTCACTGGTCGCTTATTTCGCACATTTCGTGATAGTTGCTCGTTTCACTGGTCGCTTATTTCGCACATTTCGTGATAGTTGCTCGTTTCACTGGTCGCTTATTTCGCGCATTTCGTGATAGTTGCTCATTTCACTTTTCGCTCATTTCGCTTTTTGCATATATTCGTTGCTTGGGTTTACCAGAAATGTCTTTAGTCAGATTTCGAAGTGTTGGCGCTATACAACCTACCTTAATCCCCAAAAACGTCCACTACAAATATTAAAACATCCTTGATGTACATTTCGCCAACACAGTTAGAATCATCAGAGGGTTAGAAACATACATGTAACCTTGTCTATGCAACCCATGTTTGTAACCTTCTGATGATGCTAACTGTGTTAGCGAAATGTGCATCAAGGTTGTTTATATATCTGTAGCAAGTGTTATTATTGTTTAATGGTTATAATCACTGCGCTCTGTAAGATATTAGTTTCCCATCCCATCTTTAAAGTGAAATATGACAAATAATAATTAGTGGCGTAGATATAATCGTGACGTCATCAAGACAAGGTAGTAACAGTCGGAGGTGTTTTTGCAGGGTTTTCTTGTTTAAATATTTTCTTTTATACTGTTATACTTTAGATATGTTTAGTATTTTTAGTAAGCTGTTGTGTTTAATGTTTGTTCTTTAATTAATAGTTTTACTTGTGTTTGTAAATACGAAAAACTTGAAATATGAAAACTCTTTTAATATGTGGGAATTCAGATCTTTCTATTTGTATCATATAATCATGTGTTGAAAACATTTAACTTTTTCCATTTTGTGTTTTTTATATATTACTGTTATTTGCGAATATATTGGCACTTTTTACGCTGATAAATATCTATATATTTCTATTCCTTATTTATTTAGACGTCTGCTTAACGTAGGAAGGTTCAAGATCAAGAATGTTTTACCACTACTTTTAATAACTTCCAACGTCCTGACTAATGGTATTACTGATTGGGACATCTTCGTTCCTAATTTTTTATTTTGATCTTCCTCTTTCTGTCATATATATATATATATATATATATATATATATATATATATATATAATATATATATTATTACATTACGGAGAGAACACACATCGCTTACCTTTTTCTCCTAACTACTTCAAATCCTTAACTCCTCACTTCAACTAAACCTTTTCCTTCCAACTAAAAATTAGCTAAAATCCTCCACCTTCTTGAACAGCACAAACCAGACAGCTACCGTCTCATTTTCCTCCTTCCCGGCCTGTCCAAAATTTTTGAATCCCTATATTTCCGCTTATTTCCTTCTCTGGACAGCATAAAAAAGAGAGACGGAATTATGTAGGACTAATAATAACCCTCTGGTACTGTAAGTAGGAGAAAATAAGGGCAACACCTGTATAGGGACGCTCTACGGAAGTAGACTAATCGTCTATGGTGGTCATAAGGAGGTGTCTCCCTTTACACACTCTGATAAATAGATTGTAGTACAACGATAAGGGAAAGAGGCTGAATTAGATAAGAGTGCCAGGAGATAATAGTCCCCTGGTACTAGAAGTAGGGGAAAATAAGGGTAACACCTGTATAGGGACGCTCTCGGAAGTAGACTAATCCTCTATGGCGGTCATAAGGAGGTGTCTCCCTTTACACACTCTGATAAATAGATTGTAGTACAACGATAAGGGAAAGAGGCTGAATTAGATAAGAGTGCCAGGAGATAATAGTCCCCTGGTACTAGAAGTAGGGGAAAATAAGGGCAACACCTGTATAGGGACGCTCTCGGAAGTAGACTAATCCTCTATGGCGGTCATAAGGAGGTGTCTCCCTTTACACACTCTGATAAATAGATTGTAGTACAACGATAAGGAAAGAGACTGAATTAGATAAGAGTGCCAGGAGATAATAATCCCCTGGTACTGGATGTAGGGGGAAATAAGGGCAACACTTGTATAGGGACGCTCTCCGAAAGTAGACTAATCCTCTATGGCGGTCATGAGAAGGTGTCTCCCTTTGCACACTCTGGTAAATAGATTGTTAGTACAACGATAAGGGAAAGAGACTGAATTAGAATAAGAGTGCCAGGAGATAATAATCCCCTGGTACTGGATGTAGGGGGAAATAAGGGCAACACTTGTATAGGGACGCTCTACGGAAGTAGACTAATCCTCTATGGCGGTCATAAGAAGGTGTCTCCCTTTACACACTCTGGTAAATAGATTGTTAGTACAACGATAAGGGAAAGAGACTGAATTAGATAAGAGTGGCAGAAGATAATAATCCCCTGGTACTGGATGTAGGGGGAAATATGGGCATCACTTGTACAGGGTTGCTCTTACTGTTGTAGGCTTACTCTTTATCGCGGTCATAAAGAGGCGTCACCCCTTGGTAAGTAGGTTGCAAAGAGAAGGAACAGGAAGAGGGGTGGGATTAAGTAAGACTAAGGACAGGGTATAATGACTCCCTGGCCCTAGAAATAGGGAAATATAATGGCAGAGCGTTGGCAGAATGACTCTTCTGAAGTTGGCATGCTCCGGTCGATCCGTGGTATCGTGGCCTGAGACAAAACAGAAAACTGACGAAACGGACGCGTTACAAGTTTACCTTACTCCAGAAAGATTCACGAGCCGTTATGCGTGTGAACGGCGTAATTTGGCGTTGGCACCGTGTTGAATGCCGCGCCGTGATACCAGATAGCGCTCAAGTTCGCATCCAATTAGAGAAGAAGCGTCATTCAGTCGCACAATGTACTTTATGTGTTTCATTAGACATATTGTATAAAATGCAAATGTAAGGCTGTTTTGCATACTTCGGCTGTGAATCATTCGCGGAGAAATAGTCGCAACAAACAACTCTCTGCACTTATAAATTACGTGGCCTGAGCTCGGTAAAACTCGGCAACTCCCGTCACTGTCAAATTTGTAAAGTTAAACCTATTCTTATTACTTAGCCAGATCTCTTAAGAATTTTCTTCTTTAAATGCAGTCATAATTATATGTTTCCTTGTACATTTCTTCATTTTAAATTATAATGATAATTATATCATTTAACATATTTTATAAGAGGTTTAATTTTAGATCTTTGCGCAAACCTTGTACCTCTTGATATTTGAAAAATACTTTCATGTTTAGTTTAAACCTGAAATTATTTAAAATAAAATCAAAATACTTTTGCTCTTTATGAAACAAACCATATACTACATACCACAATAAAAACTACATTAAACCATGCAAACCACCATGCCCTATATGTCATCATCTCATAATACCACGACAATAAAAACCATATACTACCATGCCACCACAATACAAACCATATAACACATGTTCACCACATTAAAACTACATATCACTATAAAATTTAACACGTATATTACAATACCAACTAAATACAAAAAAGTTACCACTTCACTAACATATTTAGTAATACCATGCAATGCAAAACCTATACCACAATTCAAACCACATACCCCCACAGTAAGAACCGCATTTTATAATTACATCCAATATCAACCGCATACCATAATAAGCACCACATGCCACGTATGATATATACTAGAATAAAATGGTAGCCCAATATCTATATATTGCCTATGTTTTATTTGTGATATTCTTTTATTTACTATTTACTATTATTGTTCTTTTATTTATCTCGGAAAATTTACAGAAATAATACTTTTAATATTTGATCAACATTATATTTATACCTACTTTTAAAAAAATATAAATATTTTAAAACCAAATGTAACAAAATAAGTATTGTAGTGTGTATAAATGTTTTTGCTGTGAATATTCATTATCATAAAATCAATGTTGTTAAAAAAAATAATGATAAATATGGCCATACATGTTTATATGCACTGCATACTGAAACAGACAAAACACGGCGCTGTGTATGCAATATAACAACAATGGAAACTGTGGAGCCGCGAACCGGTAATAGAAGTAAACTAAGGGAAAGAATGTAATAATCAGAGAAAATACTTAAAGGCTTATGTACGTACTTCTAACAAAATTAGCAAAATGTCCATCTTGGGTATTTAAATAGAGATCTTAATTTATTATTTACTCATAAATATTAAAGTTTACTTTTTTGAGATTTGTTGTATTACTTGTTTTTATAGAATGGCCCCATTGGCATAGTTTATAGCACCCAGCGTAACGTCGCCTATAGGAGAAGGTATCGTGGCCAGCTCTACGCTTCACCCGTCCATTATTATTACATGTTTTGCCCTATGACCGATTCCCACAACTTGGGCAACACTATGCTGCAAAATGGTTATCCTGTGAACCCAGGACATTTTAGTAGATCTTGAGCGAGGCTCCTGGTTAACAAATTCAACCACATTCTTTAATAAAATTGTAGTTAGTTTTATATTATTAGTTAAGAAAAAATTACGTGTTTTGGTTTAATACTGACTGTAGGATTTCCACAGTTAATTTCCAAAACACAAATGCCCTAACACCATAATTTCTTTCGAAACTTTTCGTTAAATATTCAATAACAATAATATAAATAGCATTCTTGATAATAATTTACCTGAATAACGTCATGTGATTTCGTTTTGTTGTTATTATTTAGTTATTATAATTATTATTGCATAATTTAATATAATTATTAACTTAAATTATAATTATTTAATCTTAATTATTCAAGTGAATACCTCTTTTGGCTCGCCTAGAAAGATAAAATTTTTCAGGAAATCCTTCGCTATGGCGTTACGCTCTGAACACCTCTAAAGTTGTATATGTGTCTTGTATAGAACTATTTCAGTTCAAACTAAGAGATAACACATGGTTTCATACAACAGCTGATTTTATGCTATAGGTTACATTGTAGGTCAGCTGTTTTAACGCATAGGTTATGCTACTTTTCTATTGTAGGCCTACTTTATTCACTTACTTTGTTATTATTCAATATTTTATCAGTTAATAAATATATTAATTTATATCTCAATAAATCTACTACAATTAAATACACTGTAATGATAATGGGATATAATTTTATTCAAATTTTTAAAATGAAAAAATTCCTTAGGTGCGTCTTGAACTTTGTAAGAACAAATTTTTATTTAATTCGTTAAATAAAATTTGTATCTAGTAAATTTCTGAACATTTAATTATAGTTCTTTAATAACCAGGGGCCTACATAGACTAGGTTCTAATCATCTATTAATTACATTCGTCAAATCAACTTCTGTCGGCCAGTCCTACTGATTTGCACTTTGTATTTTTTTCTTTTTTAATTTTAAACTCTTGGTCCAGTTCCCTATTCGCTCTGCTGGAGTTGTAATGCTTAGATCCCCAGGTGCATTTGATCCCGTCGGTGTAGGTGTAGCCCTCGGTAGTATCTTGCGTTGATATATCGCGTGCACTTTGGTTCTTCCTTCCACAAAAGGGCACAATACTTAGGATACAGCGTTTTCATGGCTAAACACTTTTCTTGCGTTTGTATACGGGGTTATTTATCGTAACGATTTCCTAAGATTATCTAGTATATAAATAGTTATTTCCTTATTATAACTGTTTGCTGTATTATTGTCTAGTAGCTTTTTATTCTGCAATTTGTAAATTTTAATTGGATATATTTATTTGCAAGCAGTGTTTATTTTATGAGGTTTAATTTTAACATGAGGTTTTGCACTTTGTATGAATAAAATCTTTATAATTAACTTATATTTTTTAAATTTTAAAACCTTGGACAGTACGTTTTAGAATATTGTACATATATTTTTTAAAATTTCATTTGCTTTAATTAGCATTGGTTTCTATCAAGCGTTTGCTAAACATTTAACCTCATCAGAGAAAAACGTAAAAGAGGAGATTTACACTGCTATCATTAATCCATAGAGCCTCATCAGAATTCCATATAGTGTCATGAAGAATCCATAAGGTGTTATAAAAAATCCAACAACGTTATCAAGAGTCTGTATGGTAATTTCAATAATCAATATGGTGTTATCAGGAATCTATATAGTGTCATGAAGAATCCATAAGGTGTTATAAAAAATCCAAACAACGTTATCAAGAGTCTGTATGGTAATTTCAATAATCAATATGGTGTTATCAGGAATCTATATAGTGTCATGAATAATCCATAAGGTGTTATAAAAAATCCAACAACGTTATCAAGAGTCTGTATGGTAATTTCAATAATCAATATGGTGTTATCAGGAATCTATATAGTGTCATGAAGAATCCATAAGGTGTTATAAAAAATCCAAACAACGTTATCAAGAGTCTGTATGGTATTTCAATAATCAATATGGTGTTATCAGGAATCTATATAGTGTCATGAAGAATCCATAAGGTGTTATAAAAAATCCAAACAACGTTATCAAGAGTCTGTATGGTATTTCAATAATCAATATGGTGTTATCAGGAATCTATATAGTGTCATGAAGAATCCATAAGGTGTTATAAAAAATCCAACAACGTTATCAAGAGTCTGTATGGTAATTTCAATAATCAATATGGTGTTATCAGGAATCTATATAGTGTCATGAAGAATCCATAAGGTGTTATAAAATATCCAACAACGTTATCAAGAGTCTGTATGGTAATTTCAATAATCAATATGGTGTTATCAGGAATCTATATAGTGTCATGAAGAATCCATAAGGTGTTATAAAAAATCCAAACAACGTTATCAAGAGTCTGTATGGTATTTCAATAATCAATATGGTGTTATCAGGAATCTATATAGTGTCATGAAGAATCCATAAGGTGTTATAAAAAATCCAACAACGTTATCAAGAGTCTGTATGGTAATTTCAATAATCAATATGGTGTTATCAGGAATCTATATAGTGTCATGAAGAATCCATAAGGTGTTATAAAATATCCAACAACGTTATCAAGAGTCTGTATGGTAATTTCAATAATCAATATGGTGTTATCAGGAATCTATATAGTGTCATGAAGAATCCATAAGGTGTTATAAAAAATCCAACAACGTTATCAAGAGTCTGTATGGTAATTTCAATAATCAATATGGTGTTATCAGGAATCTATATAGTGTCATGAAGAATCCATAAGGTGTTATAAAAAATCCAACAACGTTATCAAGAGTCTGTATGGTAATTTCAATAATCAATATGGTGTTATCAGGAATCTATATAGTGTCATGAAGAATCCATAAGGTGTTATAAAAAATCCAAACAACGTTATCAAGAGTCTGTATGGTAATTTCAATAATCAATATGGTGTTATCAGGAATCTATATAGTGTCATGAATAATCCATAAGGTGTTATAAAAAATCCAACAACGTTATCAAGAGTCTGTATGGTAATTTCAATAATCAATATGGTGTTATCAGGAATCTATATAGTGTCATGAAGAATCCATAAGGTGTTATAAAAAATCCAAACAACGTTATCAAGAGTCTGTATGGTATTTCAATAATCAATATGGTGTTATCAGGAATCTATATAGTGTCATGAAGAATCCATAAGGTGTTATAAAAAATCCAAACAACGTTATCAAGAGTCTGTATGGTATTTCAATAATCAATATGGTGTTATCAGGAATCTATATAGTGTCATGAAGAATCCATAAGGTGTTATAAAAAATCCAACAACGTTATCAAGAGTCTGTATGGTAATTTCAATAATCAATATGGTGTTATCAGGAATCTATATAGTGTCATGAAGAATCCATAAGGTGTTATAAAATATCCAACAACGTTATCAAGAGTCTGTATGGTAATTTCAATAATCAATATGGTGTTATCAGGAATCTATATAGTGTCATGAAGAATCCATAAGGTGTTATAAAAAATCCAAACAACGTTATCAAGAGTCTGTATGGTATTTCAATAATCAATATGGTGTTATCAGGAATCTATATAGTGTCATGAAGAATCCATAAGGTGTTATAAAAAATCCAACAACGTTATCAAGAGTCTGTATGGTAATTTCAATAATCAATATGGTGTTATCAGGAATCTATATAGTGTCATGAAGAATCCATAAGGTGTTATAAAATATCCAACAACGTTATCAAGAGTCTGTATGGTAATTTCAATAATCAATATGGTGTTATCAGGAATCTATATAGTGTCATGAAGAATCCATAAGGTGTTATAAAAAATCCAACAACGTTATCAAGAGTCTGTATGGTAATTTCAATAATCAATATGGTGTTATCAGGAATCTATATAGTGTCATGAAGAATCCATAAGGTGTTATAAAAAATCCAACAACGTTATCAAGAGTCTGTATGGTAATTTCAATAATCAATATGGTGTTATCAGGAATCTATATAGTGTCATGAAGAATCCATAAGGTGTTATAAAATATCCAACAACGTTATCAAGAGTCTGTATGGTAATTTCAATAATCAATATGGTGTTATCAGGAATCTATATAGTGTCATGAAGAATCCATAAGGGGTTATAAAAAATCCAAACAACGTTATCAAGAGTCTGTATGGTAATTTCAATAATCAATATGGTGTTATCAGGAATCTATATAGTGTCATGAAGAATCCATAAGGGGTTATAAAAAATCCAAACAACGTTATCAAGAGTCTGTATGGTAATTTCAATAATCAATATGGTGTTATCAGGAATCTATATAGTGTCATGAAGAATCCATAAGGGGTTATAAAAAATCCAAACAACGTTATCAAGAGTCTGTATGGTAATTTCAATAATCAATATGGTGTTATCAGGAATCTATATAGTGTCATGAAGAATCCATAAGGTGTTATAAAAAATCCAAACAACGTTATCAAGAGTCTGTATGGTAATTTCAATAATCAATATGGTGTTATCAGGAATCTATATAGTGTCATGAAGAATCCATAAGGTGTTATAAAAAATCCAACAACGTTATCAAGAGTCTGTATGGTAATTTCAATAATCAATATGGTGTTATCAGGAATCTATATAGTGTCATGAAGAATCCATAAGGGGTTATAAAAAATCCAAACAACGTTATCAAGAGTCTGTATGGTAATTTCAATAATCAATATGGTGTTATCAGGAATCTATATAGTGTCATGAAGAATCCATAAGGTGTTATAAAAAATCCAAACAACGTTATCAAGAGTCTGTATGGTAATTTCAATAATCAGTATGGTGTTATCTGGAATCTATATAGTGTCATGAAGAATCCATAAGGTGTTATAAAAAATCCAACAACGTTATCAAGAGTCTGTATGGTAATTTCAATAATCAATATGGTGTTATCAGGAATCTATATAGTGTCATGAATAATCCATAAGGTGTTATAAAAAATCCAACAATGTTATCAAGAGTCTGTATGGTAATTTCAATAATCAATATGGTGTTATCAGGAATCTATATAGTGTCATGAAGAATCCATAAGGTGTTATAAAAAATCCAAACAACGTTATCAAGAGTCTGTATGGTAATTTCAATAATCAATATGGTGTTATCAGGAATCTATATAGTGTCATGAAGAATCCATAAGGTGTTATAAAAAATCCAAACAACGTTATCAAGAGTCTGTATGGTAATTTCAATAATCAATATGGTGTTATCAGGAATCTATATAGTGTCATGAAGAATCCATAAGGGGTTATAAAAAATCCAAACAACGTTATCAAGAGTCTGTATGGTAATTTCAATAATCAATATGGTGTTATCAGGAATCTATATAGTGTCATGAAGAATCCATAAGGTGTTATAAAAAATCCAAACAACGTTATCAAGAGTCTGTATGGTAATTTCAATAATCAATATGGTGTTATCAGGAATCTATATAGTGTCATGAAGAATCCATAAGGTGTTATAAAAAATCCAACAACGTTATCAAGAGTCTGTATGGTAGTTTCAATAATCAATATGGTGTTATCAGGAATCTATATAGTGTCATGAAGAATCCATAAGGTGTTATAAAATATCCAACAACGTTATCAAGAGTCTGTATGGTAGTTTCAATAATCAATATGGTGTTATCAGGAATCTATATAGTGTCATGAAGAATCCATAAGGTGTTATAAAAAATCCAACAACGTTATCAAGAGTCTGTATGGTAATTTCAATAATCAATATGGTGTTATCAGGAATCTATATAGTGTTATGAAGAATCCATAAGGTGTTATAAAAAATCCAACAACGTTATCAAGAGTCTGTATGGTAATTTCAATAATCAATATGGTGTTATCAGGAATCTATATAGTGTCATGAAGAATCCATAAGGTGTTATAAAAAATCCAAACAACGTTATCAAGAGTCTGTATGGTAGTTTCAATAATCAATATGGTGTTATCAGGAATCTATATAGTGTCATGAAGAATCCATAAGGTGTTATAAAAAATCCAAACAACGTTATCAAGAGTCTGTATGGTAATTTCAATAATCAATATGGTGTTATCAGGAATCTATATAGTGTCATGAAGAATCCATAAGGTGTTATAAAATATCCAACAACGTTATCAAGAGTCTGTATGGTAGTTTCAATAATCAATATGGTGTTATCAGGAATCTATATAGTGTCATGAAGAATCCATAAGGTGTTATAAAAAATCCAAACAACGTTATCAAGAGTCTGTATGGTAATTTCAATAATCAATATGGTGTTATCAGGAATCTATATAGTGTCATGAAGAATCCATAAGGTGTTATAAAAAATCCAACAACGTTATCAAGAGTCTGTATGGTAGTTTCAATAATCAATATGGTGTTATCAGGAATCTATATAGTGTCATGAAGAATCCATAAGGTGTTATAAAATATCCAACAACGTTATCAAGAGTCTGTATGGTAGTTTCAATAATCAATATGGTGTTATCAGGAATCTATATAGTGTTATGAAGAATCCATAAGGTGTTATAAAAAATCCAACAACGTTATCAAGAGTCTGTATGGTAATTTCAATAATCAATATGGTGTTATCAGGAATCTATATAGTGTCATGAAGAATCCATAAGGTGTTATAAAAAATCCAAACAACGTTATCAAGAGTCTGTATGGTAGTTTCAATAATCAATATGGTGTTATCAGGAATCTATATAGTGTCATGAAGAATCCATAAGGTGTTATAAAAAATCCAAACAACGTTATCAAGAGTCTGTATGGTAATTTCAATAATCAATATGGTGTTATCAGGAATCTATATAGTGTCATGAAGAATCCATAAGGTGTTATAAAATATCCAACAACGTTATCAAGAGTCTGTATGGTAGTTTCAATAATCAATATGGTGTTATCAGGAATCTATATAGTGTCATGAAGAATCCATAAGGTGTTATAAAAAATCCAAACAACGTTATCAAGAGTCTGTATGGTAATTTCAATAATCAATATGGTGTTATCAGGAATCTATATAGTGTCATGAAGAATCCATAAGGTGTTATAAAAAATCCAACAACGTTATCAAGAGTCTGTATGGTAGTTTCAATAATCAATATGGTGTTATCAGGAATCTATATAGTGTCATGAAGAATCCATAAGGTGTTATAAAATATCCAACAACGTTATCAAGAGTCTGTATGGTAGTTTCAATAATCAATATGGTGTTATCAGGAATCTATATAGTGTCATGAAGAATCCATAAGGTGTTATAAAAAATCCAACAACGTTATCAAGAGTCTGTATGGTAATTTCAATAATTAATATGGTGTTATCAGGAATCTATATAGTGTTATGAAGAATCCATAAGGTGTTATAAAAAATCCAACAACGTTATCAAGAGTCTGTATGGTAATTTCAATAATCAATATGGTGTTATCAGGAATCTATATAGTGTCATGAAGAATCCATAAGGTGTTATAAAAAATCCAACAACGTTATCAAGAGTCTGTATGGTAATTTCAATAATCAATATGGTGTTATCAGGAATCTATATAGTGTCATGAAGAATCCATAAGGTGTTATAAAAAATCCAACAACGTTATCAAGAGTCTGTATGGTAATTTCAATAATCAATATGGTATTATCAGGAATCTATATAGTGTTATGAAGAATCCATAAGGTGTTATAAAAAATCCAACAACGTTATCAAGAGTCTGTATGGTAATTTCAATAATCAATATGGTGTTATCAGGAATCTATATAGTGTTATGAAGAATCCATAAGGTGTTATAAAAAATCCAAACAACGTTATCAAGAGTCTGTATGGTAATTTCAATAATCAATATGGTGTTATCAGGAATCTATATAGTGTTATGAAGAATCCATAAGGTGTTATAAAAAATCCAAACAACGTTATCAAGAGTCTGTATGGTAATTTCAATAATCAATATGGTATTATCAGGAATCTATATAGTGTTATGAAGAATCCATAAGGTGTTATAAAAAATCCAACAACGTTATCAAGAGTCTGTATGGTAATTTCAATAATCAATATGGTGTTATCAGGAATCTATATAGTGTTATGAAGAATCCATAAGGTGTTATAAAAAATCCAACAACGTTATCAAGAGTCTGTATGGTAATTTCAATAATCAATATGGTATTATCAGGAATCTATATAGTGTTATGAAGAATCCATAAGGTGTTATAAAAAATCCAACAACGTTATCAAGAGTCTGTATGGTAATTTCAATAATCAATATGGTGTTATCAGGAATCTATATAGTGTTATGAAGAATCCATAAGGTGTTATAAAAAATCCAAACAACGTTATCAAGAGTCTGTATGGTAATTTCAATAATCAATATGGTGTTATCAGGAATCTATATAGTGTCATGAAGAATCCATAAGGTGTTATAAAAAATCCAAACAACGTTATCAAGAGTCTGTATGGTAATTTCAATAATCAATATGGCGTTATCAGGAATCTATATAGTGTCATGAAGAATCCATAAAGTGTTATTAGGAATCCATGTTATAGCGGATATAAAATACTAGGATTAATGGAAGCAATCCTGCCCACGCGAGCATTTTTCTATCTTCAAAAATTAATTTTTACAATAATTTCTAAGGTCTACAAATGGTTGTAAAATATTGACTTATGCCTTTCTGAAAAGATTTTAATGAAGTATTTTGTTTAATGTTGTGACCTCTTAAAAGAATGTAAGAAGTTTTGCAGTTAAGCCCCCAACCCATGTTATAGCATAACTTTCCCCTGTCCCCAGCACCGCCGGATTATTGTGTCCTTTAGTCCTACCTGATGCCACATCATACTTCCCCTTCTATGTACAAGGAAGGTAACGTATTTATGACAGGATAGGGGAGGTCTACTTCAGGTACATATTTAGATATTTTACGTCATATTATCTCCCTTATAGTCTATCGTGCACCAGGGTGTGTTATGTCGTATATTAATTCTAGCTATTCATAATTCGCAATCCTTACCTCATATCGGATGGTTCCCTTGAATAAATCAGTCCCTCAGTGTAACAACGTCTGGCTGCCAAACTAAATAAGTTAGTACTTGGCTGTCCCTCCTTTCCTCTAGCCAAATACTAACAGCTTTGTCCCGTATACTACCTATACCCTGTGTTAGAACATCAGTCTGCTGAAAGATGCGTTATAAAAACGGGCACCACCCAAATATGTAATTTCTGGGTGAATGACATTGAAATTAACGGATCAATAGCAACCATTTATCGTTAGCAACCTGGAATAAAACGTGTGTAAATATTACTTATTTCCAAATATGATTAATTTATCGATCATTCCTTGTGTAATAACACAATCGATATAAAAAACATTACTACGTTATAAATAAAAATATTTAGTTTTCCTAAATCGATTAAATATGTAAATAGTGGAATGCCTTCGTACATGAGCAGTGGTGGTGAATTCGTCAAGCTGGGACCTTATTTACATATATTATAAAAAGGACAATGCCAGATCCGAACTCGGCGGGACGCCGGTT
Organism: Prosapia bicincta; assembly: GCA_036971475.1. Classification (NCBI taxonomy): domain Eukaryota; kingdom Metazoa; phylum Arthropoda; class Insecta; order Hemiptera; family Cercopidae; genus Prosapia; species Prosapia bicincta. Next base: position 217,291 of record JBAIZL010000101.1, read on the forward strand.
TATTAATGTAAAGCATGCCATTCATCTTTTACGGAATGGTTTATTTTAAAATATCGTTCGAAATAATTCCAGATTAGTGAATCGATTAAAAGAGATGCAAAGGTTGGACGGGCAGCCCATAAGAATGTATATTTGCATAGAGTTGTTCAGTAAAACTTCAGTTATGGTAGTTCATTGACGTTACGGTAGCAGATTAACTACAGTGTATGTTATGAGTCAGTGACTTTAACGCCCAGATGGATATTTCTTACACTTCGCAACGCTACGTCTTTCGAAAACTTCATTCATAAAGTAATGTACAATCTTAAGTAATATATTTTATTTTAACAAATGCACTGTAAAACAGGTGTTTTAAATGATTTTGTTAGTAGTATTCCTCGCGACAATATAGAGATATCAACGCTCAAATCGTTCTAATTCCGTTGCCACGACTTTTTCCCTAAATGTTTTACTCCCCAATCACGCGCTCTTGAAAATTCTGATGCAGCTACATTTTGAATTTTATTAATACATAATAATTACTTGTTTTAAAAATATTGTCAATAGTCGTTGACTTTTGAAAAAAAAAATACTTTTTTAGCGTGACTGAACAGAACAAGTAGTATAAACAAAACTTGTTTTAAAGTTAATTAGTACTTGAGTCATCTTAGACAAATTTTATTTTAGTTACTTTGTTTTATATGATTGCAATTAATATAAATATATTATCATAACCTGCATTAAAACTGCTGTTTTACCCCAACCTATAACATAAAATCAGCTGTTTTATGAAATCTTGTGTTGTCTCTTACTATAAGGCAAATGAGACGAAATAACTATATTGCGTACCTTGCCTCTTTCGTGAAACGTTTTTCTCCCATATGGAACTAAAATTCATTTATTAAACTTAATGAATTAATTTTAGGCAAAACTGTATTAACATCAAGTGTCATCCTCTACAAGTTTAAGACATTGTATTTGAACCCCAGTGGATGAATAAAAAAAATTAATTAACGATTAAAGTTTTGAAGTAAATATATAGGAGAGTGAACTATAAAAAGACATTGTGAACTAACAGATGGAATTGAAATTTTGAACGAGGAAACTCATTGGAGTTGGCACCACGCTAAAATTATCCTGTTGCACACTACTATTTAGGCCTAACATAGATTATAACACTTGATATCATACAACAGCTGTTTTTATTATAGGTTAACAGCTGTTTTATCAAGTAGGCTATGATTATTCTCTGTAAATTACAAAGCTAAAATATTACTAGTTTTAAAACTACTTAACTAAGTGAATACGTAATTGCATACTTGCTGACGCGTTTCAAAACATTCGTTCCTTTTACGAAGCTAACCCTCTACTCTAACTCTTGAGTAGAAGGGTTAGCTTCGTAAAAGGAACGAATGTTTTGAAACGCGTCAGCAAGTAGGCAATTACGTATTCACTTAGTTAAGTATGTTTAAAATTAGTTTAATCAGTGAATTCAAGATGATTACAACTTCTTAAATATTATTTAAATTTTTATCAGTTAATAAATATATTTTTATTTAATGTCTGTTAATAACTGAATTTTTTTATATAGGCTAATGACAGATCACAGACATTTAAAATTAAGAAAGAAATTCGAAAGATTGAGTGTTGAAAAAAAACGATTTAATTGTCTGTGGTCTGTCATTAGCCTATATAAAAAATTATTAAATATTTTAATTTATATTTAAATAAATCCTACTAAAAATAATTCAATATAATGCTAACGAGATATAACCTAGTTGTATTCCAATTTTTAAAACGAAAACGTCCTTAGGTGCGTCTGACATTTTTTAGAAACTGATTTCACGTAAATTCTGTACATGCAGATTTTATTCAGTATATATATATGTCAAAATTAATAGAATTTTTACATAAATTATATTCTTATTATTATAATATATTAAATACATTAACTAGACTTTGGAATTCTTTTTTACGAACCTATTTCGATTAAATTAGTACAATAAATGTTTCATTTATTATATTTTATCATTTATAAAGGCGTTTCATTAATTATATGCTTTTATTATTAAATACATTAAATATATTGTAATAAAATATGTATTAATTACATTCTTCATATCTCTGTCAGCCCCACTAACTGCACTTTATAACTTTTTAGACAAAGAATTGTATTTTTATCTCAGTAAATGAATGAGTTAAATAACCATTCCAGATATATGTGCAACGTTTTCTGCAATATTTTATACGGTGTTTATATTTCTATCTAAACACTCATTGTTTTGTAGCTAGTGTACAAAAAGCATTTTTATGCTTTTGGCGTACAAAGAAGAACAAACAAAACATTTCGACTACTATCCAGAGCATCTTGATGGCCAATGAGAACAAGGAAGTGGTGTAATTCCATTGTTTGCAGATTTTAGAAAATTTAGGAAACAACATCGATCGAATTGCCTTGTAATGCATCAAACAAATTGGCGTTGCCATTATGACAATAAACGTCCGAAACTGATATGGCACTACAAGAAAAAGTACTTCTGGCAGTAAATTGCTTAAATTTTCTTTCAATCTAAGTCTACCTGCACCTTGACATTTTAAAAGAGCCTATTCCCTTTTTATAGTTACTAAAAGTCTCTGTACACCCACAAATATCGCATTTGGGTTTGTTATAGATTGAATCCCCAAGGCCCAACGCCCATGTAAAAAAGCCTGACGTCACCCTGACGTATCTCCCCTTAATTGGACTCACTCCGCTACCAACACTCTGTCAAAAAATCTGACGTCATCCTGAAGTATCTCCCCTTAATCTAACGCTGAGTGCCACCAGCACCATCTGAATATGTCTGACACCCTTATGTGTCTCACTTTAATCTGACTTTGTGCGTCACCAGCACCGTATAAAAGGGTCTGACGTCACACTGAAGTATTTTCCCTTAATCTGGTTCTGTGCGTTACTAACACCCTGTAAAAAGGCCTGACGTCTCCCCTATGTGTATCACTTAAATCTTACTTTGTGCACCACCAGCACCGTATAAAAGGGTCTGACGTCACACTAAAGTATTTCCCCTTAATCTGGTTCTGTGCGTTACTAACACCCTGTAAAAAGGTCTGACGTCACCCTTATGTGTCTCACTTAAATCTTACTCTGTGCATCACCAGCACCGTATAAAAGGGTCTAACGTCACACTAAAGTATTTCTCTTTAAACTGGTTCTGTGCGTCACTAACACCCTGTAAAAAGGTCTGACGTCACCCTTATGTGTCTCACTTAAATCTTACTCTGTGCATCACCAGCACCGTATAAAAGGGTCTGACGTCACACTGAAGTATTTCCCCTAAATCTGGTTCTGTGCGTTACTAACACTCTGTAAAAAGGTCTGACTTCTCCCCTATGTGTCTCAGTTAAATCTTACTCTGTGCATCACCAGCACCGTATAAAAGGGTCTAACGTCACACTAAAGTATTTCCCTTTAAACTGGTTCTGTGCGTCACTAACACCCTGTAAAAAGGTCTGACGTCACCCTTATGTGTCTCACTTAAATCTTACTCTGTGCATCACCAGCACCGTATAAAAGGGTCTGACGTCACACTAAAGTATTTCCCCTTAATCTGGTTCTGTGCGTCACTAACACCCTGTAAAAAGGTCTGACGTCACCCTTATGTGTCTCACTTAAATCTTACTCTGTGCATCACCAGCACCGTATAAAAGGGTCTAACGTCACACTAAAGTATTTCCCTTTAAACTGGTTCTGTGCGTCACTAACACCCTGTAAAAAGGTCTGACGTCACCCTTATGTGTCTCACTTAAATCTTACTCTGTGCATCACCAGCACCGAATAAAAGGGTCTGACGTCACACTGAAGTATTTCCCTTTAAACTGGTTCTGTGCGTCACTAACACCCTGTAAAAAGGCCTGACGTCACCCTGATGTGTCTCACTTAAATCTTACTTTGTGCATCATCAACACCGTATAAAAGGGTCTGACGTCACACTGACGTATTTCCCCTTAATCTGGTTCTGTGCGTCACTAACACCCTGTAAAAAAGCCTGACGTCTCCCCTATGTGTCTCAGTTAAATCTTACTCTGTGCATCACCAGCACCGTATAAAAGGGTCTGACGTCACACTGAAGTATTTCCCTTTAAACTGGTTCTGTGCGTCACTAACACCCTGTAAAAAAGCCTGACGTCTCCCCTATGTGTCTCAGTTAAATCTTACTCTGTGCATCACCAGCACCGTATAAAAGGGTCTGACGTCACACTGAAGTATTTCCCTTTAAACTGGTTCTGTGCGTCACTAACACCCTGTAAAAAGGCCTGACGTCACCCTTATGTGTCTCACCTTCATCTGACTCTATGCTCCACCAGCACAATATTATTCTTCCTCCCATGTTCTGAAGGTTGATAAACATAGTGGCAAGTTTAAATCTGGAAGCACACACAACAAATAGTACTAGTCAGTTAAATCCTTCAGCCAATTCCTCCTCCTTCCCTAACATCTTGACCACAAACAAAATTGGGTCTGAGATTGTTACTTTTCCATAGGTTTGCTTCTAGCTGTATTGCAGAAATATGAGTAGTCACTGTATTATAACTAAAACGTTAGAATTATTTTCATAAGTCTTGTGACATTTGAATATGACGAATATAAATATTTTACAGTTTTCCGTAAACATTTTCTTATCAATTTGTTTTAAATGTGTAAATAATGTGTTTGTCAATATAACATCGGTAATCGGAAAAGCCAGCGTTTAACGAGACGTATACGCGCCAAATTATTTTAAAAAATGTCGCTCACGCCCCAACCGCAACTGCATCTCGGTTTGCTCTACCCGGCATCGACTTGCTGAAAATTTATTGTTCGCTTTTAATCTTATCCTGTAAATGACACGGACGCAGACTTAAAGATGAGCCGAGCTACAATTTATAGACCCGACATGTTCCCAGGTGCTCACCAGCACACCACTGCCTCCTTTGTTCTGTAATTGGCTCGAACTGTCTAGCCAATGGTACGGTATTCGGTTACACGTGTATCTTGAACGCCATCAGTAACGTTTTCCTGGCTTTCACTTTCAAACGTGAACAACAATGCTGTGACGTCATCGTTTTATTGATATGAAATTAGTTTAAATCGAGTGTCCGCCATTTTTAATACGTTAAGTTTTAATATTTTGCAGAAGATTAGTTCCTCAGCAGAATATAACTAGATAGCAATGTATAGTATATAGCGGTTTCGCCTCATGTTAAATCAAGCCTATGCACGGGAAAGGAGTTCAGTGTTACTTAAACTGGTTCAAATCCAGTAAGGAATAAAAGATTTTGTGAACATTTCTGAAGTGAAGCTTCTTATAGTACAACAATAAAACAAATTTGTATTGTAATGAATCTTAAGACGTGGTGTAAACACTTGAGAAAATCTAGGAGATCAACGAATTGTCCCGAAGATTTCCGAAAATCAAATATACTAACGGCTGTTTTCGCCTTCATTCAGAGGGTGTTTGGAGGTTATGTTTAAATATTTTTCTGAAATTTAATATCTTATACAGTCATAAATATTGTAAATATGGTTAAATTATGTGATGACGTATGATTTTTATAGAACAGCGGTTTTTATTACTTACGGGTTATGCTATTTTTTTTATTAAATTAATATAAGTAAAATTTTATGTCTAAGTAATATTGTATTATTTTATCAAACGTTAACTGTGAATATAAACGTCTAATAAAATGACTAGTTTTTTTTAAATATTCAATCTATATTTATTCAGTTAATTATATAGCCTATTCTATAACATTAAAAAAAATGGAATATATATATATATATATATATATATATATATATATATATATATATTTAATGGGAATGGATATATATATATATATATATATATATATATATATATATATGTATGTATGTATGTATCTATGTATATAATGCCACATATTGAATTCATTTAAGTAAGGCTTAGTAGAGTCAAGTAGTATGTACATTAAGTAATAAATAATATTAAATAATAATATAATAAGTTGGTAATGTAAAGTGAGAAAAATAACAAACTAAACAGATTTTGTATGATATATTATATTGTCATATAAATTAATTGGCATACAATATTTCTGACTATATAGAGAATTGCGATTCAAGATTAGTTAAACATAACCTCTAAGTAACCTCAGTGAAGACGAAAACCGCTATTAGAGTCAACCGACTCCATTATAAGCATCGTATTTGGCTATTGACAATCCTTCCATCGTGTACTTAAGACGCGATAGTTTCACCATCCCACATTTCTACCCGCAGCCATTGTGAAATGACAGATGCTGCGAAACCCAGCAACCATCACCCCCCTTTCCACTCTGACTGAAAGGCCTAAAAAAGTTCTAGTCACCAATACAGATGAAGGACATGTAATCCTAATGATTTTCATCTTCTTTAGTCACCAATAGTCGACTTGAAGAATCTTCGATAAGAACACAGATTGAAGACAATTCAGATTTCGGTAACGGATGTCAAAGTGAAATGAATGTATCGTTAAAAGTTTTTAGTGACAATATGAGGGTGTAAATGACCTGTTATTGTGAGTTGGTACTTGTTCGGAACTCCATCGTACCTCCTTTGCTTTGATAGCCTCCCAACCTCTGTACTGTATACGGCTCTCCCTACATCTGATAGCGCCCAGGTTAAACATTACGTGAGTATTAATATCTCGCCGACTTTCTCGGGTTCGATTGTTGAAGGTAATAAATCAAACTATTCGCGGCGATCGAAAGTGTCCCCGACAAGTCCTGAATAAAACTTTAAACATGCAAATAAAATAAACGTCCCCTTCACCGAGTAAATACGGCTTTATGTATTCAGCTACAATAAAATAGTTTTATAGGATAATAAAAGTTGATTCGTGACACGCTTTTAGTGTAGTGGTAGCGCCGATTGACTTATCCGGACGGACATAACATAGAAGAGCTGAACGGTGACAGTTGTTTGTGTGTGTGTGTGTGTGTGTGTGTGTGTGTGTGTGTGTGTGTGTGTGTGTGTGTGTGTGTGCGTGCGTGCGAGCGTACTGTGTGTGTGTGTGTGTGTGTGTGTGTGTGTGCGTGCGAGCGTACTGTGTGTGTGTGTGTGTGTGTGTGTGTGTGTGTGCGAGCGTACGTGTGTGTGTGTGTGTGTGTGTGTGTGCGAGCGTACTTGTGTGTGTGTGTGTGCGAGCGTACGTGTGTGTGTGTGTGTGTGTGTGTGTGTGTGTGTGTGTGTGTGTGTGTGTGTGTGTGTGTGTGTGTGTGATCGTACGTTTGTGTGTGTGTGTGCGCGCGCGCGCGCGTGCTCGCGCTTAACAATAGTTGACACATTTCGGTTGCAAGACAACCCTCCTCAGAGACAAAGGAAAACTCATTTTTATTTTTGCTCAGGCTGGTTGCTATACACTTAACTAAATAGAAACTGATTGTGGCTGGATGGGGTTTTGTGTTTTTCACTACGAATTCATCACAGTTTCTTCCAAAATAGTTTAACTATAAAACACATTTCTCCATTAATATAGTTTAAGTTACGTTAGCACCGTGCTTAGCTTCCGGAAATCTTCGAGACAGTCCGTTCATCTTCGTAAATCTGACGTAAAATATCCTTTATACAAATATCCAGTATATTCCAGTAATATCCAGTAAAATATCCAGTATAACAAACTGGAGGTTTTTTCTGCATTTAGAAAAGTGCCAGTCCCGTTTAATATTCACGCACTTTAAAAAAAATTATAGTTTTTAAAACAATTGTATATCATATGAAACTTAAGCATTTCTTAAACAAAACAAATCTAAATTGAAAATAATTTATAATTTGATACTTTTAAACAACTTTAACATTATAGAAAGTGAATGTGCTTTCACTATTGTCCTTTTTTTGTGCTTGTATTGAATTCTTAACAAGTAATATATAATAGAAAATTATAATAATAGAAATTATAAACAAAGTCAATTTCTACTGATGCGAACAAAAAAAAATTATTTGAGTTAGTTTTCATTTTATAATTACAATTAATATAAATTTATAGATACATATAACAGAATCACAATATTAAGTGGGAAAATAAAAAGCGAATATTCTTGCAATTTTCCATTTTCTTTTATCCAAGCGTTGGCGCTTAGCTTCTTCTGTTTAATTTTTAAAGGTATCTTGGCGCTTTTTTTCTTTCTAATAGTCGCTTGTGTTGTAGTTTCTTTTCGCTTTCCTTTCGCAATGTCCTTTTGTGGAACAGGGTTCAATAACATTAATCCAGTTTGTTAACATTAATTTAAAGGTACTTGAAGAAACTGTGGAGTAATGTTTTGTTTAAAATATATAAAACCACTTAACCACAAATAAAACTTTTTATTTAAACCCTTACGTACATTTCAATTGTAAAGGAATTATCCTCAGAGGAAATTATTACATTTTCCGTTATAATTAAAAAAAATTTTAAATTTAAAAGATAAGAAAACTTTTAAAAAATTTAAAAATAAATGAGTACATTTTTAAAAAATTATTTTTTTTGTAATAAATTCCTCTGAAGATGTATTATTTAGTCTACGTATGGGTTTAAATAAAATGTTTTATTTAAGATGAATGTTTGTGATTTTCTAAGGGGTTTTCATCGCAAGAACTTCAGAAAGTGCGATTTCACCTTACAGTATTATATCGATTTTTGCACCAACTAATGCAAGCTAGCGCATGCAACAGACGCGTGTGTGTTTTCACATCAAGTGCCATTAATAATTTCACAATGATAAAGTGACCGAGAGGGAACCGCCAATACTCCTCGTACATTTCTCGCGACTAATCCGACCGAGTCGTACGCCAGTTAATGGCATCTGATACCTTATAAATTAAGCATAAATTATGTATCTGAGATAGAAATTCCTGCCCGGTCTGTCGTTGGTTTTATTATGCTGATTATTATTATTTTTATGTTTGGACCTCACACCTAGCACGGCCGTCAATATATCATTGTCATTTATGGAGATTGGAGGTCAGAGCCATTTTGATTTTTCCATTTCTTCTTCCACCGTACGCCCACACGGCCAACGTTATAGCGTACACCGCTTGCTACTAATTTATTCCTTATTCAGTTATTCATCTTTTTAATAGCTCCTTTGTTTTGCTTTTTTCAACGTTTGAAATAGAAGTGTTATTTAAATCAGCTGCAGACTAAGTGGATCTGAGCCACTTAATGTGAGTATTTGTCTCAACGGTTAGTGTGATGGGTGTTTTCGTAACGTTCGTGCGTCGAGCAATACCGGGGGACAGTTTGTAGGCTATTCTGGTTACTTAGGGGCTTCAGAATAAACCGACTTTGCCATACTTAACGTAACTCTTGAAATACATAAATATCAATTCCTTTTTGAATTTTTTTAAAAAATTTCCAAATCGTTATATTTTTAGCCATTTTATTTTATCATTTTAAACTTTTTCATATTTTTTTACTAATTACTTTCATTAGTTATTAAAAATGTTTCATGCAGTGCCCACTGTGAGGGATTATCTCTCGCAACATCCTTGCACTACCCCAGTCAAGGCCGCAGCAGACATTATTTTCGTAAGGGGTTTGCCAAAGTCATAGCCAGAATTTTAAGGGTAAATGTTTGAGTGTTCAAGTTAATCGTGCTCTGATTTTTTTTTAATATCCAGGTTTGCTTTGTTTGTTATTATAAATTTAATGTTTTTGTTCAATATTTACTTTCATTATTTATTAAAAATCCTTCAAGTTGTGCAATCTAATTGTGCCTGCTGAAGATATGGCGTACTACCCTAATCAGGGCAGTGGTTAGAAACGTTTGACGAAATGGGGATACCAAAATAGTAGCCAGATATTGAAGGGTGTATCTTTGAGAGTTAATTCAAGATAAACATGCTCGCAAATTATTTTTTTATTAGTGTGTTTAACTTTTATTAGTGTATTTTTATTCGTGTTTAACTTTTATTGGTGTATTTTTATTCGTTTTAAACTTTTTTAGTGTATTTTATTCGTGTTTAATTTTTATTATTGTATTTTTATTCGTGTTAACTTTTATTAGTGTATTTTTATTCGTGTTTAACTTTTATTAGTGTATTTTTATTCGTTTTAAACTTTTTTAGTGTATTTTATTCGTGTTTAATTTTTATTATTGTATTTTTATTCGTGTTAACTTTTATTAGTGTTTAACTATTATTGGTGTATTTTTATTCCTGTTTAACTTTTATTAGTGTTTAACTTTTATAGGTGTATTTTTATTCGTGTATAACTTTTATTAGTGATTTTATTTGTAATGTAATTATTAATTTTAACATATTTTTTTACTATTTACTTATTACAAATTTTTCATGTCGTTCAATCGAGTTGTTTCTAACGAGAGGGGTTGTCTACCTTGCGCTACCCCAGTCAGGACCGCAGTCAGGAATGTTTTTCGCAAAGGTGATACCAGCATAGCAGTCAGAAATTGGAGGGCATTATTTTTGAAATTTAAGAATAAACGCGATCTTAAATTATTTTTTTAATTTATCCTAGTTTGCTTGGGTTTTATTAGTGATTTCATTTGTAATTTTATTATAAATTTAACATATTCTTTTAGTGTTTAATTCTTTTATTTATTAGAAATTGTTTATGTCGTGCAATCTAATTGTATCTGCTGTCGGGGGTTGTCTAACCTTGCGCTACTCTAGTCAGCGCTGCAATCAAATGATTTTCGGTGGAAGGCTGGCAAGATTTACGGAATATTATTTTGAATATTCAAAAGCAATCATGATCTCAAGTTATTTTTTTAAAATTATCGCAGTTTTTTTCTTGGGCATTATTAATGATTTCATTGGTAATGTTATTATAAAATTTAACATATATTTTACTGTTTAGTTTTTTAATAGTTAGTTTTTTTTTTAATTCGGATAACGTAGTTTCACGTATTAAAAGAGCTGGGAGAATTAATTAACTCTGTTCTTAGTTGATTCACGCTACTCGAAGTTTCACCACTTTGTCAGCTGTAGGGGGCAACGTAACAATCAACCATACACTTTGATTGCGATGATTTGAACGATAGTTTTGAAAATATAATCGCGTTCGTTAACGGCAGAAACTTTCGCCACCTAATTCCACCGTCCGCCATTTTCCTTCATAAAACGGGCAATTTCAGCGCTCACACTTTGAAACCTTTAGACTTTACGACCTCGCATCGACGTTTCGTTAGCTGCCAATCTTTTGTTTGTTGAATAAATCACCTAAATATTGTCAGCGCCGTATATAATTGCGGCGGCCGTAAAACGGAACACACAAGCGGAGTGTAATTGGGGAAAGGTTTACGAGACGGCCGTACTCGGAACTGGGTCTCTAATTGTGAAGCGCGTTGACGAGATTTGCATGATGGGTCAGGCGCGAAGTGTCGGTAGCGCTCCGTAATCACACACTCCCTTCGCATGTCTGTCAGCTAAATAATTGAAAAGTAAATAAACGTATTTTGTTTCTGTCGCGTTTTCGCGGCAAATTATACTCGGAGAAAAACACTAAACATCGGTAATCAGCCAATTATCTGGAGTTTACCGAGCGGTACTAATTTTCGTGGCGTTCCATAAAGTATTCAGTGGAAAAGGAGATTCTGAAATTCACAAAGTAAATATAGAAACCTTAGAAGTAATATTAATAATAAGCGGCGGAGCCATTTTGTGTAATTTTGTTGTTTGTAGCGATTAGAAAGTGAATAATAAATATGTCGGTATTACAAGTACGGCGTTTAGATGTAAATACGTCGATAACGGACCGCATTGGAGCATGTTATATTAACTGTAGTGTTATGTGAAACAATCGATTTCCTACTATTGACTTACGTCGACTTTATTAAAAACCAGGGGGATGAAATTTATCGCTCTTTTACTCGATAAAGAACAAGTATGGTTTTGGTCAGTACCTCCGAGCCATGTTTTCCCTCATATTAAAGGGTCACTACTACGGGTAGTGGGTAGGTATAGCCACGGGCAGACGAGACGAGCCCTGGTGTAGAAATGAGTCACGCTGGGTTTTCAGTTCGGCGCATGCGCTGTTGATGTATTCCTGACTTACAAACATAACCTAACCTTACCGTAGTTTTAGTAGTTATATTTTAGTAAGTAATATAAGTACAGTATTTACAGATAGGTAAAAGTATTAATTTTAATAAGAAAAGGTGTACAAAAAAAATCATATATAATCATTTTTCTTTATTGTAATTTTCGGTAAATCTGAAGTTTTGTGCTAGTAATGTTTTTGGGAAGGACCTTATCTGTTTGACCTACCTCGGGACAAGGCTCTTCTCGTGCATCGGTGACAGTACCTCCCCCATTGTTGACAGGATGTCTATTTCGGACACCATTCCTATATTTGTGAATACATAATTTCCCCCTATTATCGGTATCACGGAATCAGTATTCCTTGGCCCTTTCCTTAAGGAATTCTATATACCTTCTCTATTCCTTCTCCGTATAAGATTATATATTTAACGTGGAACACCTTATGGCCCGAAGGAGGGTAGGTTCTACTACCCTAACCTCGCGAGCCATATTTTTCCACATATTTCCTTTATCAAAAGGTCCTTACAATGGGTAGCAGGTAGACACCTCACTCGATGTTGAGAGCATTTCTACTCCAGGTAGCGTTCCTAGACACGCGAGCCATACTTTCCTACTAATTCAGTGCCAGGAAAATACACTTCAGGAGAGTGTGAACTAATAGAAGAAATTGAATAAACATTCAGTACTGAACATACTTCAAATAGATGCAAACATCCCAAAAAGTTCTAAGTTGAAGAAACCAGGAAAGGCTGGTGCTAGTAAGCTACTAATATTGTGAAAATCCTAGCAATAAGTACAAAATAATATCATTGAATTTAATATAATATACCCTGTGGGTAGTATCACAGGCTTTTTCAAACTTACGATATTTCTGATTAATCGGTGAATTGCATTTGAAAATAATTTAAACATAACCTCGAAATCACCTCTAAGTGAAAACAGCTGTGAACGTTCACCGCCGTATTTAACTCTCGGAAACCGTCGTCACAGATCGTTTAACCTTCGGAAATCTGTAATTATAATTCCAGGTTTTACTCCCGTTGAAAAAATAATCTGTGGGCGCTTAATATAGGTTACATTTCAACAGCTCTCAAATTTGGAATAAAAACTGTTACTATCCGTCCGTTGTAGGCGATACAAATTGTTAGCTGCTGTGAAACCAGTAATATTAATAAACATTTTTTAAACTCAATACCCACTTAGGTCAAACAAGAAAACATTTATAGTGGTTAATTTTTATTAAATAATAACAATTAATATAAATAAGAAAAATAACATAACCTATGCATTAAAACGTCTGTTCTACCACATAACCTATAACAAAAAATCAGCTGTTTAATGAAATCATATGTTATCGCTTATTTTAATCCAAATGGGACAAAATAACTATATTGCATACCTTTCCCCTTTTGAAAGAAGTTTTTATTCCTATACAAAACTAAAATGGTTTCAATAAATTTAATTACCGAATTAATATTTGAAAAACTGCATTAACATCAAATTTCATTCACTATAAGTTTAAAAACAGGTATTTGAACTTGAGCGGCTGAATAGAAAGTGTTTTATTAACGATTGAAAATCTGTACAAGATATACATATGGAGAGCGTGAACTAATAGAAGGAATCGAAAAATATGTGTTAATCTCGTTTCCAATTTGAACCGTGAAATCCGTTAAATGTCTGACTCGCCGAATGAGTGTTTGTTCTACACTGCACCCACATTTGTGTTTCTGTTATTAATTTACATGTATTTCTGTTGTGTCTATCTGTGTTTATTTATTTACTGTTGTTCTATTTACATAAATAATTGCTTATGACACCAGGCGCACCTACACATTTCCCGACAATCACCGCGATGGACTGTTTTACTGGGAGTTGAGGATGGAGTCAATCGTTGAATCCAATTGCGGTCAGAATTTCTCCACGTTTCCTAGTCACGTGACACTATATTCGTTGAGGCTCTAAACGTAGCCTTTTCGGTACTGTATATGGTAATAATTAATTTTATATAAATTAAAATTCATAAAAAGCGTTTTTTATATAAAATCTTCATGTTTAGATTATATCTCATGTAGTTTAATGTATTTCTCTGTAAATATTCCGACATTACCTATAAGGAAGGTATAGGTCAAACTTTATAAGCTGGAACTTAGCTCTTAGGTAGAAATTGTGTATTCGTCGTCTATAAAACATCAAGTAATGTCATCATCCCTCATTGAGGCAACAAATGATGGCCTATACGTCCCAGCCCTTAGACAATCCAGTTAGCACGCTTCCATGAATGCCCTATTTTCATTTTTTGTTTTTTTTTTACTATACATTAATAAGTATACATAAGTAACAAAATAATGAGTCAACCCTATGAGTCAGCAGAAGTCTAAGAGTTGATGTTTTTTAAAATGACCTACGAGCACCTCGTCCATCCCCCTTCCCCTCGTCCTCGGCCTCTCTCCAAGTAGCCGCGCCACTAAGTGCCAGTAAAGGTTCACGGTCGAAGTGGTCCAGTGGTTAGTAAGGAGGTAGGGGCAGGAAGTATGCGTGTTTTCCTAGTTTTGTTCTCCAAAGCAGTGAAAAGATATCAGTTTGTGCTACACATAAAATGACTAAATAAAAAAACTAGGCAGGTATGAAAAACAAATTTATCTGACGTCAGGAACGTGGCTTAGGCTTACTTTTGTGTAACAAATATCGATGTATAAACACTGTACCACAAGACCGTTTGAAAATGGCATCTTAATCGATTTGTTACTCGAGGGTAGGTCACGAACATGTGGATTGCCCTAAACAATGGAAAAGTTCCAAATGCATTTATAGTCAATTACGAAGGAATAATTTTTATATCGATAACTTGCTGACCTACAATTTGCATACGATAACAGTATGTTAAAAGTTTTTAGTGATATCCTAAGTAGCTGTTTGTACCTCCACACATTTATATTTTAACGATGGCTGCACTGTTGTTTTGCTTACACAAATTGTTACCTACAACTTAATGAAAAGCATAAAATATGTTCCACTGCAGGAAATTCATTTGCTTTTATTTATTTCCAATTAAAATGAGTATTATATGTTTGTATATATTATTATTTTATCACTTTCACTGTATGTACTTAAACAAGAATCTTACTTGGTATTTATGCACATTTAGTATATGCACACATTAAGTACATATAGTGAAAGTGATAAGTGAATACAAGAAAACTGTATTGCAAAGTTAAAAATATTATTATTTTAGTAATTGTGTTATATATTATAGTATTGATAACTATTAAAATGTGCATGCATGTGTGTGTGTGTGTGTGTGTGTGTACGTGTGTGCGCGCGCGCGTGCGTAAAAGATCTCCTTCACATTCTCCCTCTCCTCCTCTCCCTCTCCTCCTCTCCCTCTCTTTCTCTCGTTCTCTCTCTCCCCCTCTCATTATCTCTCGATCTCCTTCTCGTTCTCCCTCCTCCTCTCCCTCTCATTCTCTCTCTCTCGTTCTCTCTCTCTCTCTCTCTCTCTCTCTCTCTATATATATATATATATATATATATATATATATATATATATATATATATATATATATATATATATATATATGTATGTATATGAATAGATTATACAAATTATCCTGCTATTCACAGGCCCCGGTCAATAACACCATAACGTATAGAATTGCAGTAATATAGTTACACAGAAAGTAAAAAATTATTAACTCAAAATTCGGTTTCAAATTTGTTGTCAGAAAGCTGCTAATGTCTTGCAGCGTAACAAATCATATTAAAAAATGTTTCAAAGTCAATTTTCACTTAGGTCAACAAAGAAATGTTTTACCTGAGTTACCTTTTATTAAATAATTACAGTTAATATAAATATGTATATACGTATGACAGAACCACAATAATAAGTGGCACAACAGTAAACGAAATTAATTATAAAAATTAAATAATTAAATATAATTAATAAATTCATATTTGAAAAAAACACATATACCTATATTAATCGCAAGTGTCATCCACCACAAGTTTAAAGAAATGTGTTTGAACTTCAGTGGTGGAATAAAAAGTATTTTATTAATGATTGAAAATTTGAACAAGATGGATATGTAGGAAGAGCGAGAACTAGTAGAAGGAATTCTATTACTATGCTCTACATTCAACATATTTACTAATAATTTAGTCAGTCAGTCATTAGGAGGAAGGGCTTTTGGTGGCTCCCGTTAATTTGCAGCGTCTGTTGTTAACACTGGCTGCTTGTATCATTATGTTCACAGCACTCTTTTTTGAACTAATAATTTGTATTGATATGCAATATATAAAAGAAAGTATAACCCCCTCTGGTAGCTCAGTTGGTAGAGCGGTGGACTGTAGTGGCGAAAGTATCAGTTATCCATAGGTCGCTGGTTCAAATCCGGCCCGGAGGAAAACTTTTTTTTATAAATAATGGAAGTTTTTTAATATTTTTCGTATATAGAGAGTGTAAATCCTAAGTAATAATTGATCTCTGGGAACTTCTGATTAATTTTTTTATATATAATCATTAAATATTTAATTTAAGTAACACTTAAAATAGGCTTCGTTTAAAATTTCTTTTTTGTTGACTATATTTCATTTATAATATTTTGGACTTTACGTGATAAAATCTCTCATAAAAAAGTTATGTGAAGAAAATTTCAAAACACCTAGAAATGTATGAGTAACCTCAAAAATATATTTTAAGGTGTATGTGCGCGTGTGAGTGTAAACATAGTCTTGTAGGCTTATGTTTGTTTCTAAGCTATTGTTTGTATATATGTTCATAGTGGGCTATTCTCATTTTTTTTTATTAAAATAATTTTATTTCCATTTATTATTATATTACGCTATTACAGTTAGTATTTATTTTTATATTAAACGCTTTTTGTTTGCATATGTTTATATTGAGCTATTATATTCGATATTATTGTTCATATTAGTCTTATCGTCAATATTAATGTTTACATTAGACCTTTATTGTTGACATATTTTTGTATTACATATCAATGTTTATATTATATTGTGGATATTTATGTTCACATTCGACCGTAATTGTTGACGTAAGTTCATGTTACATTATTATATTTAATATTTTTGTTTACATTAGACCTTTATTGTTGACATATTTTTGTATTACATATCAATGTTTATATTATATTGTGGATATTTATGTTCACATTCGACCGTAATTGTTGACGTAAGTTCATGTTACATTATTATATTTAATATTTTTGTTTACATTAGACCTTTATTGTTGACATATTTTTGTATTACATATCAATGTTTATATTATATTGTGGATATTTATGTTCACATTCGACCGTAATTGTTGACGTAAGTTCATGTTACATTATTATATTTAATATTTTTGTTTACATTAGACCTTTATTGTTGACATATGTTTGTATTACATATCAATGTTTATATTATATTGTGGATATTTATGTTCACATTCGACCGTAATTGTTGACGTAAGTTCATGTTACATTATTATATTTAATATTTTTGTTTACATTAGACCTTTATTGTTGACATATGTTTGTATTACATATCAATGTTTATATTATATTGTGGATATTTATGTTCACATTCGACCGTAATTGTTGACGTAAGTTCATGTTACATTATTATATTTAATATTTTTGTTTACATTAGACCTTTATTGTTGACATATGTTTGTATTACATATCAATGTTTATATTATATTGTGGATATTTATGTTCACATTCGACCGTAATTGTTGACGTAAGTTCATGTTACATTATTATATTTAATATTTAAGTTTACATTAGACCTTTATTGTTGACATATGTTTGTATTACATATCAATGTTTATATTATATTGTGGATATTTATGTTCACATTCGACCGTAATTGTTGACGTAAGTTCATGTTACATTATTATCTTTAATATTTTTGTTTACATTTGACCTTTATTGTTGACATATGTTTGTATTACATATCAATGTTTATATTATATTGTGGATATTTATGTTCACATTCGACCGTAATTGTTGACGTAAGTTCATGTTACATTATTATATTTAATATTTTTGTTTACATTAGACCTTTATTGTTGACATATGTTTGTATTACATATCAATGTTTATATTATATTGTGGATATTTATGTTCACATTCGACCGTAATTGTTGACGTAAGTTCATGTTACATTATTATATTTAATATTTGTGTTTACATTTGACCTTTATTGTTGACATATGTTTGTATTACATATCAATGTTTATATTATATTGTGGATATTTATGTTCACATTCGACCGTAATTGTTGACGTAGGTTCATGTTACATTATTATATTTAATATTTGTGTTTACATTTGACCTTTATTGTTGACATATGTTTGTATTACATATCAATGTTTATATTATATTGTCTATATTTATGTTCACATTCGACCGTAATTGTTGACGTAAGTTCATGTTACATTATTATCTTTAATATTTTTGTTTACATTTGACCTTTATTGTTGACATATGTTTGTATTACATATCAATGTTTATATTATATTGTGGATATTTATGGTCACATTCGACCGTAATTGTTGACGTAAGTTCATGTTACATTATTATATTTAATATTTGTGTTTACATTTGACCTTTATTGTTGACATATGTTTGTATTACATATCAATGTTTATATTATATTGTGGATATTTATGTTCACATTCGACCGTAATTGTTGACGTAAGTTCATGTTACATTATTATATTTAATATTTGTGTTTACATTTGACCTTTATTGTTGACATATGTTTGTATTACATATCAATGTTTATATTATATTGTGGATATTTATGTTCACATTCGACCGTAATTGTTGACGTAAGTTCATGTTACATTATTATATTTAATATTTGTGTTTACATTTGACCTTTATTGTTGACATATGTTTGTATTACATATCAATGTTTATATTATATTGTGGATATTTATGTTCACATTCGACCGTAATTGTTGACGTAAGTTCATGTTACATTATTATATTTAATATTTGTGTTTACATTTGACCTTTATTGTTGACATATGTTTGTATTACATATCAATGTTTATATTATATTGTGGATATTTATGTTCACATTCGACCGTAATTGTTGACGTAAGTTCATGTTACATTATTATATTTAATATTTGTGTTTACATTTGACCTTTATTGTTGACATATGTTTGTATTACATATCAATGTTTATATTATATTGTGGATATTTATGTTCACATTCGACCGTAATTGTTGACGTAAGTTCATGTTACATTATTATATTTAATATTTGTGTTTACATTTGACCTTTATTGTTGACATATGTTTGTATTACATATCAATGTTTATATTATATTGTGGATATTTATGTTCACATTCGACCGTAATTGTTGACGTAAGTTCATGTTACATTATTATATTTAATATTTGTGTTTACATTTGACCTTTATTGTTGACATATGTTTGTATTACATATCAATGTTTATATTATATTGTGGATATTTATGTTCACATTCGACCGTAATTGTTGACGTAAGTTCATGTTACATTATTATCTTTAATATTTGTGTTTACATTTGACCTTTATTGTTGACATATGTTTGTATTACATATCAATGTTTATATTATATTGTGGATATTTATGTTCACATTCGACCGTAATTGTTGACGTAAGTTCATGTTACATTATTATATTTAATATTTGTGTTTACATTTGACCTTTATTGTTGACATATGTTTGTATTACATATCAATGTTTATATTATATTGTGGATATTTATGTTCACATTCGACCGTAATTGTTGACGTGAGTTCATGTTACATTATTATATTTAATATTTGTGTTTACATTTGACCTTTATTGTTGACATATGTTTGTATTACATATCAATGTTTATATTATATTGTGGATATTTATGTTCACATTCGACCGTAATTGTTGACGTAAGTTCATGTTACATTATTATCTTTAATATTTGTGTTTACATTTGACCTTTATTGTTGACATGTGTTTGTATTACATATCAATGTTTATATTATATTGTGGATATTTATGTTCACATTCGACCGTAATTGTTGACGTAAGTTCATGTTACATTATTATATTTAATATTTTTGTTTACATTAGAGCTTTATTGTTGACATATGTTTGTATTACATATCAATGTTTATATTATATTGTGGATATTTATGTTCACATTCGACCGTAATTGTTGACGTAAGTTCATGTTACATTATTATATTTAATATTTTTGTTTACATTTGACCTTTATTGTTGACATATGTTTATATTACATATCAATGTTTATATTATATTGTGGATATTTATGTTCACATTCGACCGTAATTGTTGACGTAAGTTCATGTTACATTATTATATTTAATATTTTTGTTTACATTTGATCTTTATTGTTGACATATGTTTGTATTACATATCAATGTTTATATTATATTGTGGATATTTATGTTCACATTCGACCGTAATTGTTGACGTAAGTTCATGTTACATTATTATCTTTAATATTTTTGTTTACATTAGACCTTTATTGTTGACATATGTTTATATTACATATCAATGTTTATATTATAGTGTGGATATTTATGTTCACATTCGACCGTAATTGTTGACGTAAGTTCATGTTACATTATTATATTTAATATTTTTGTTTACATTAGACCTTTATTGTTGACATATGTTTATATTACATATCAATGTTTATATTATATTGTGGATATTTATGTTCACATTCGACCGTAATTGTTGACGTAAGTTCATGTTACATTATTATATTTAATATTTTTGTTTACATTTGGTCTTTATTGTTGACATATGTTTGTATTACATATCAATGTTTATATTATATTGTGGATATTTATGTTCACATTCGACCGTAATTGTTGACGTAAGTTCATGTTACATTATTATCTTTAATATTTTTGTTTACATTAAACCTTTATTGTTGACATATGTTTATATTACATATCAATGTTTATATTATATTGTGGATATTTATGTTCACATTCGACCGTAATTGTTGACGTAAGTTCATGTTACATTATTATATTTAATATTTTTGTTTACATTTGATCTTTATTGTTGACATATGTTTGTATTACATATCAATGTTTATATTATATTGTGGATATTTATGTTAACATTCGACCGTAATTGTTTGACGTAAGTTCATGTTACATTATTATCTTTAATATTTTTGTTTACATTAGACCTTTATTGTTGACATATGTTTATATTACATATCAATGTTTATATTATATTGTGGATATTTATGTTCACATTCGACCGTAATTGTTGACGTAAGTTCATGTTACATTATTATATTTAATATTTTTGTTTACATTTGGTCTTTATTGTTGACATATGATTATATTACATATCAATGTTTATATTATATTGTCGATATTTATGTTCACATTCGACCGTAATTGTTGACGTAAGTTCATGTTACATTATTATATTTAATATTTTTGTTTACATTTGATCTTTATTGTTGACATATGTTTGTATTACATATCAATGTTTATATTATATTGTGGATATTTATGTTCACATTCGACCGTAATTGTTGACGTAAGTTCATGTTACATTATTATCTTTAATATTTTTGTTTACATTAGACCTTTATTGTTGACATATGTTTATATTACATATCAATGTTTATATTATATTGTGGATATTTATGTTCACATTCGACCGTAATTGTTGACGTAAGTTCATGTTACATTATTATCTTTAATATTTTTGTTTACATTAGACCTTTATTGTTGACATATGTTTATATTACATATCAATGTTTATATTATATTGTGGATATTTATGTTCACATTCGACCGTAATTGTTGACGTAAGTTCATGTTACATTATTATATTTAATATTTTTGTTTACATTTGACCTTTATTGTTGACATATGTTTATATTACATATCAATGTTTATATTATATTGTGGATATTTATGTTCACATTCGACCGTAATTGTTGACGTAAGTTCATGTTACATTATTGTATTTAATATTTGTGTTTACATTTGACCTTTATTGTTGACATATGTTTGTATTACATATCAATGTTTATATTATATTGTGGATATTTATGTTCACATTCGACCGTAATTGTTGACGTAAGTTCATGTTACATTATTATCTTTAATATTTGTGTTTACATTTGACCTTTATTGTTGACATATGTTTGTATTACATATCAATGTTTATATTATATTGTGGATATTTATGTTCACATTCGACCGTAATTGTTGACGTAAGTTCATGTTACATTATTATATTTAATATTTTTGTTTACATTAGACCTTTATTGTTGACATATTTTTGTATTACATATCAATGTTTATATTATATTGTGGATATTTATGTTCACATTCGACCGTAATTGTTGACGTAAGTTCATGTTACATTATTATATTTAATATTTTTGTTTACATTTGTCCTTTATTGTTGACATATGTTTATATTACATATCAATGTTTATATTATATTGTGGATATTTATGTTCACATTCGACCGTAATTGTTGACGTAAGTTCATGTTACATTATTATATTTAATATTTTTGTTTACATTTGACCTTTATTGTTGACATATGTTTATATCACATATCAATGTTTATATTATATTGTGGATATTTATGTTCACATTCGACCGTAATTGTTGACGTAAGTTCATGTTACATTATTATATTTAATATTTTTGTTTACATTAGACCTTTATTGTTGACATATTTTTGTATTACATATCAATGTTTATATTATATTGTGGATATTTATGTTCACATTCGACCGTAATTGTTGACGTAAGTTCATGTTACATTATTATATTTAATATTTTTGTTTACATTAGACCTTTATTGTTGACATATGTTTATATTACATATCAATGTTTATATTATATTGTGGATATTTATGTTCACATTCGACCGTAATTGTTGACGTAAGTTCATGTTACATTATTATATTTAATATTTTTGTTTACATTAGACCTTTATTGTTGACATATGTTTGTATTACATATCAATGTTTATATTATATTGTGGATATTTATGTTCACATTCGACCGTAATTGTTGACGTAAGTTCATGTTACATTATTATATTTAATATTTAAGTTTACATTAGACCTTTATTGTTGACATATGTTTGTATTACATATCAATGTTTATATTATATTGTGGATATTTATGTTCACATTCGACCGTAATTGTTGACGTAAGTTCATGTTACATTATTATCTTTAATATTTTTGTTTACATTTGACCTTTATTGTTGACATATGTTTGTATTACATATCAATGTTTATATTATATTGTGGATATTTATGTTCACATTCGACCGTAATTGTTGACGTAAGTTCATGTTACATTATTATATTTAATATTTTTGTTTACATTAGACCTTTATTGTTGACATATGTTTGTATTACATATCAATGTTTATATTATATTGTGGATATTTATGTTCACATTCGACCGTAATTGTTGACGTAAGTTCATGTTACATTATTATATTTAATATTTGTGTTTACATTTGACCTTTATTGTTGACATATGTTTGTATTACATATCAATGTTTATATTATATTGTGGATATTTATGTTCACATTCGACCGTAATTGTTGACGTAGGTTCATGTTACATTATTATATTTAATATTTGTGTTTACATTTGACCTTTATTGTTGACATATGTTTGTATTACATATCAATGTTTATATTATATTGTGGATATTTATGTTCACATTCGACCGTAATTGTTGACGTAAGTTCATGTTACATTATTATCTTTAATATTTTTGTTTACATTTGACCTTTATTGTTGACATATGTTTGTATTACATATCAATGTTTATATTATATTGTGGATATTTATGGTCACATTCGACCGTAATTGTTGACGTAAGTTCATGTTACATTATTATATTTAGTATTTGTGTTTACATTTGACCTTTATTGTTGACATATGTTTGTATTACATATCAATGTTTATATTATATTGTGGATATTTATGTTCACATTCGACCGTAATTGTTGACGTAAGTTCATGTTACATTATTATATTTAATATTTGTGTTTACATTTGACCTTTATTGTTGACATATGTTTGTATTACATATCAATGTTTATATTATATTGTGGATATTTATGTTCACATTCGACCGTAATTGTTGACGTAAGTTCATGTTACATTATTATATTTAATATTTGTGTTTACATTTGACCTTTATTGTTGACATATGTTTGTATTACATATCAATGTTTATATTATATTGTGGATATTTATGTTCACATTCGACCGTAATTGTTGACGTAAGTTCATGTTACATTATTATATTTAATATTTGTGTTTACATTTGACCTTTATTGTTGACATATGTTTGTATTACATATCAATGTTTATATTATATTGTGGATATTTATGTTCACATTCGACCGTAATTGTTGACGTAAGTTCATGTTACATTATTATATTTAATATTTGTGTTTACATTTGACCTTTATTGTTGACATATGTTTGTATTACATATCAATGTTTATATTATATTGTGGATATTTATGTTCACATTCGACCGTAATTGTTGACGTAAGTTCATGTTACATTATTATATTTAATATTTGTGTTTACATTTGACCTTTATTGTTGACATATGTTTGTATTACATATCAATGTTTATATTATATTGTGGATATTTATGTTCACATTCGACCGTAATTGTTGACGTAAGTTCATGTTACATTATTATATTTAATATTTGTGTTTACATTTGACCTTTATTGTTGACATATGTTTGTATTACATATCAATGTTTATATTATATTGTGGATATTTATGTTCACATTCGACCGTAATTGTTGACGTAAGTTCATGTTACATTATTATCTTTAATATTTGTGTTTACATTTGACCTTTATTGTTGACATATGTTTGTATTACATATCAATGTTTATATTATATTGTGGATATTTATGTTCACATTCGACCGTAATTGTTGACGTAAGTTCATGTTACATTATTATATTTAATATTTGTGTTTACATTTGACCTTTATTGTTGACATATGTTTGTATTACATATCAATGTTTATATTATATTGTGGATATTTATGTTCACATTCGACCGTAATTGTTGACGTGAGTTCATGTTACATTATTATATTTAATATTTGTGTTTACATTTGACCTTTATTGTTGACATATGTTTGTATTACATATCAATGTTTATATTATATTGTGGATATTTATGTTCACATTCGACCGTAATTGTTGACGTAAGTTCATGTTACATTATTATCTTTAATATTTGTGTTTACATTTGACCTTTATTGTTGACATGTGTTTGTATTACATATCAATGTTTATATTATATTGTGGATATTTATGTTCACATTCGACCGTAATTGTTGACGTAAGTTCATGTTACATTATTATATTTAATATTTTTGTTTACATTAGAGCTTTATTGTTGACATATGTTTGTATTACATATCAATGTTTATATTATATTGTGGATATTTATGTTCACATTCGACCGTAATTGTTGACGTAAGTTCATGTTACATTATTATATTTAATATTTTTGTTTACATTTGACCTTTATTGTTGACATATGTTTATATTACATATCAATGTTTATATTATATTGTGGATATTTATGTTCACATTCGACCGTAATTGTTGACGTAAGTTCATGTTACATTATTATATTTAATATTTTTGTTTACATTTGATCTTTATTGTTGACATATGTTTGTATTACATATCAATGTTTATATTATATTGTGGATATTTATGTTCACATTCGACCGTAATTGTTGACGTAAGTTCATGTTACATTATTATCTTTAATATTTTTGTTTACATTAGACCTTTATTGTTGACATATGTTTATATTACATATCAATGTTTATATTATAGTGTGGATATTTATGTTCACATTCGACCGTAATTGTTGACGTAAGTTCATGTTACATTATTATATTTAATATTTTTGTTTACATTAGACCTTTATTGTTGACATATGTTTATATTACATATCAATGTTTATATTATATTGTGGATATTTATGTTCACATTCGACCGTAATTGTTGACGTAAGTTCATGTTACATTATTATATTTAATATTTTTGTTTACATTTGGTCTTTATTGTTGACATATGTTTGTATTACATATCAATGTTTATATTATATTGTGGATATTTATGTTCACATTCGACCGTAATTGTTGACGTAAGTTCATGTTACATTATTATCTTTAATATTTTTGTTTACATTAAACCTTTATTGTTGACATATGTTTATATTACATATCAATGTTTATATTATATTGTGGATATTTATGTTCACATTCGACCGTAATTGTTGACGTAAGTTCATGTTACATTATTATATTTAATATTTTTGTTTACATTTGATCTTTATTGTTGACATATGTTTGTATTACATATCAATGTTTATATTATATTGTGGATATTTATGTTAACATTCGACCGTAATTGTTTGACGTAAGTTCATGTTACATTATTATCTTTAATATTTTTGTTTACATTAGACCTTTATTGTTGACATATGTTTATATTACATATCAATGTTTATATTATATTGTGGATATTTATGTTCACATTCGACCGTAATTGTTGACGTAAGTTCATGTTACATTATTATATTTAATATTTTTGTTTACATTTGGTCTTTATTGTTGACATATGATTATATTACATATCAATGTTTATATTATATTGTCGATATTTATGTTCACATTCGACCGTAATTGTTGACGTAAGTTCATGTTACATTATTATATTTAATATTTTTGTTTACATTTGATCTTTATTGTTGACATATGTTTGTATTACATATCAATGTTTATATTATATTGTGGATATTTATGTTCACATTCGACCGTAATTGTTGACGTAAGTTCATGTTACATTATTATCTTTAATATTTTTGTTTACATTAGACCTTTATTGTTGACATATGTTTATATTACATATCAATGTTTATATTATATTGTGGATATTTATGTTCACATTCGACCGTAATTGTTGACGTAAGTTCATGTTACATTATTATCTTTAATATTTTTGTTTACATTAGACCTTTATTGTTGACATATGTTTATATTACATATCAATGTTTATATTATATTGTGGATATTTATGTTCACATTCGACCGTAATTGTTGACGTAAGTTCATGTTACATTATTATATTTAATATTTTTGTTTACATTTGACCTTTATTGTTGACATATGTTTATATTACATATCAATGTTTATATTATATTGTGGATATTTATGTTCACATTCGACCGTAATTGTTGACGTAAGTTCATGTTACATTATTGTATTTAATATTTGTGTTTACATTTGACCTTTATTGTTGACATATGTTTGTATTACATATCAATGTTTATATTATATTGTGGATATTTATGTTCACATTCGACCGTAATTGTTGACGTAAGTTCATGTTACATTATTATCTTTAATATTTGTGTTTACATTTGACCTTTATTGTTGACATATGTTTGTATTACATATCAATGTTTATATTATATTGTGGATATTTATGTTCACATTCGACCGTAATTGTTGACGTAAGTTCATGTTACATTATTATATTTAATATTTTTGTTTACATTAGACCTTTATTGTTGACATATTTTTGTATTACATATCAATGTTTATATTATATTGTGGATATTTATGTTCACATTCGACCGTAATTGTTGACGTAAGTTCATGTTACATTATTATATTTAATATTTTTGTTTACATTTGTCCTTTATTGTTGACATATGTTTATATTACATATCAATGTTTATATTATATTGTGGA
Organism: Prosapia bicincta; assembly: GCA_036971475.1. NCBI lineage: Eukaryota > Metazoa > Arthropoda > Insecta > Hemiptera > Cercopidae > Prosapia > Prosapia bicincta. The sequence goes on from JBAIZL010000101.1 coordinate 245,153, forward strand.
TATTTATGTTCACATTCGACCGTAATTGTTGACGTAAGTTCATGTTACATTATTATATTTAATATTTTTGTTTACATTTGACCTTTATTGTTGACATATGTTTATATCACATATCAATGTTTATATTATATTGTGGATATTTATGTTCACATTCGACCGTAATTGTTGACGTAAGTTCATGTTACATTATTATATTTAATATTTTTGTTTACATTTGACCTTTATTGTTGACATATGTTTATATTACATATCAATGTTTATATTATATTGTTTATATTTATGTTCACATTCGACCGTAATTGTTGACGTAAGTTCATGTTACATTATTATATTTAATATTTTTGTTTACATTTGATCTTTATTGTTGACATATGTTTGTATTACATATCAATGTTTATATTATATTGTGGATATTTATGTTCACATTTGACCGTAATTGTTGACGTAAGTTCATGTTACATTATTATCTTTAATATTTTTGTTTACATTAGACCTTTATTGTTGACATATGTTTGTATTACATATCAATGTTTATATTATATTGTGGATATTTATGTTCACATTCGACCGTAATTGTTGACGTAAGTTCATGTTACATTATTATATTTAATATTTTTGTTTACATTAGACCTTTATTGTTGACATATGTTTATATTACATATCAATGTTTATATTATATTGTGGATATTTATGTTCACATTCGACCGTAATTGTTGACGTAAGTTCATGTTACATTATTATCTTTAATATTTTTGTTTACATTTGACCTTTATTGTTGACATATGTTTGTATTACATATCAATGTTTATATTATATTGTGGATATTTATGTTCACATTCGACCGTAATTGTTGACGTAAGTTCATGTTACATTATTATATTTAATATTTTTGTTTACATTAGACCTTTATTGTTGACATATGTTTGTATTACATATCAATGTTTATATTATATTGTGGATATTTATGTTCACATTCGACCGTAATTGTTGACGTAAGTTCATGTTACATTATTATCTTTAATATTTGTGTTTACATTTGACCTTTATTGTTGACATATGTTTGTATTACATATCAATGTTTATATTATATTGTGGATATTTATGTTCACATTCGACCGTAATTGTTGACGTAAGTTCATGTTACATTATTATATTTAATATTTTTGTTTACATTAGACCTTTATTGTTGACATATGTTTGTATTACATATCAATGTTTATATTATATTGTGGATATTTATGTTCACATTCGACCGTAATTGTTGACGTAAGTTCATGTTACATTATTATCTTTAATATTTGTGTTTACATTTGACCTTTATTGTTGACATGTGTTTGTATTACATATCAATGTTTATATTATATTGTGGATATTTATGTTCACATTCGACCGTAATTGTTGACGTAAGTTCATGTTACATTATTATCTTTAATATTTTTGTTTACATTAGACCTTTATTGTTGACATATGTTTGTATTACATATCAATGTTTATATTATATTGTGGATATTTATGTTCACATTCGACCGTAATTGTTGACGTAAGTTCATGTTACATTATTATATTTAATATTTTTGTTTACATTTGACCTTTATTGTTGACATATGTTTGTATTACATATCAATGTTTATATTATATTGTGGATATTTATGTTCACATTCGACCGTAATTGTTGACGTAAGTTCATGTTACATTATTATATTTAATATTTTTGTTTACATTAGACCTTTATTGTTGACATATGTTTGTATTACATATCAATGTTTATATTATATTGTGGATATTTATGTTCACATTCGACCGTAATTGTTGACGTAAGTTCATGTTACATTATTATATTTAATATTTTTGTTTACATTTGACCTTTATTGTTGACATATGTTTGTATTACATATCAATGTTTATATTATATTGTGGATATTTATGTTCACATTCGACCGTAATTGTTGACGTAAGTTCATGTTACATTATTATATTTAATATTTTTGTTTACATTAGAGCTTTATTGTTGACATATGTTTGTATTACATATCAATGTTTATATTATATTGTGGATATTTATGTTCACATTCGACCGTAATTGTTGACGTGAGTTCATGTTACATTATTATATTTAATATTTGTGTTTACATTTGACCTTTATTGTTGACATATGTTTGTATTACATATCAATGTTTATATTATATTGTGGATATTTATGTTCACATTCGACCGTAATTGTTGACGTAAGTTCATGTTACATTATTATCTTTAATATTTGTGTTTACATTTGACCTTTATTGTTGACATGTGTTTGTATTACATATCAATGTTTATATTATATTGTGGATATTTATGTTCACATTCGACCGTAATTGTTGACGTAAGTTCATGTTACATTATTATCTTTAATATTTTTGTTTACATTAGACCTTTATTGTTGACATATGTTTGTATTACATATCAATGTTTATATTATATTGTGGATATTTATGTTCACATTCGACCGTAATTGTTGACGTAAGTTCATGTTACATTATTATATTTAATATTTTTGTTTACATTTGACCTTTATTGTTGACATATGTTTGTATTACATATCAATGTTTATATTATATTGTGGATATTTATGTTCACATTCGACCGTAATTGTTGACGTAAGTTCATGTTACATTATTATATTTAATATTTTTGTTTACATTAGACCTTTATTGTTGACATATGTTTGTATTACATATCAATGTTTATATTATATTGTGGATATTTATGTTCACATTCGACCGTAATTGTTGACGTAAGTTCATGTTACATTATTATATTTAATATTTTTGTTTACATTTGACCTTTATTGTTGACATATGTTTGTATTACATATCAATGTTTATATTATATTGTGGATATTTATGTTCACATTCGACCGTAATTGTTGACGTAAGTTCATGTTACATTATTATATTTAATATTTTTGTTTACATTAGAGCTTTATTGTTGACATATGTTTGTATTACATATCAATGTTTATATTATATTGTGGATATTTATGTTCACATTCGACCGTAATTGTTGACGTAAGTTCATGTTACATTATTATATTTAATATTTTTGTTTACATTTGACCTTTATTGTTGACATATGTTTATATTACATATCAATGTTTATATTATATTGTGGATATTTATGTTCACATTCGACCGTAATTGTTGACGTAAGTTCATGTTACATTATTATATTTAATATTTTTGTTTACATTTGATCTTTATTGTTGACATATGTTTGTATTACATATCAATGTTTATATTATATTGTGGATATTTATGTTCACATTCGACCGTAATTGTTGACGTAAGTTCATGTTACATTATTATCTTTAATATTTTTGTTTACATTAGACCTTTATTGTTGACATATGTTTATATTACATATCAATGTTTATATTATAGTGTGGATATTTATGTTCACATTCGACCGTAATTGTTGACGTAAGTTCATGTTACATTATTATATTTAATATTTTTGTTTACATTAGACCTTTATTGTTGACATATGTTTATATTACATATCAATGTTTATATTATATTGTGGATATTTATGTTCACATTCGACCGTAATTGTTGACGTAAGTTCATGTTACATTATTATATTTAATATTTTTGTTTACATTTGGTCTTTATTGTTGACATATGTTTGTATTACATATCAATGTTTATATTATATTGTGGATATTTATGTTCACATTCGACCGTAATTGTTGACGTAAGTTCATGTTACATTATTATCTTTAATATTTTTGTTTACATTAAACCTTTATTGTTGACATATGTTTATATTACATATCAATGTTTATATTATATTGTGGATATTTATGTTCACATTCGACCGTAATTGTTGACGTAAGTTCATGTTACATTATTATATTTAATATTTTTGTTTACATTTGATCTTTATTGTTGACATATGTTTGTATTACATATCAATGTTTATATTATATTGTGGATATTTATGTTCACATTCGACCGTAATTGTTTGACGTAAGTTCATGTTACATTATTATCTTTAATATTTTTGTTTACATTAGACCTTTATTGTTGACATATGTTTATATTACATATCAATGTTTATATTATATTGTGGATATTTATGTTCACATTCGACCGTAATTGTTGACGTAAGTTCATGTTACATTATTATATTTAATATTTTTGTTTACATTTGGTCTTTATTGTTGACATATGATTATATTACATATCAATGTTTATATTATATTGTCGATATTTATGTTCACATTCGACCGTAATTGTTGACGTAAGTTCATGTTACATTATTATATTTAATATTTTTGTTTACATTTGATCTTTATTGTTGACATATGTTTGTATTACATATCAATGTTTATATTATATTGTGGATATTTATGTTCACATTCGACCGTAATTGTTGACGTAAGTTCATGTTACATTATTATCTTTAATATTTTTGTTTACATTAGACCTTTATTGTTGACATATGTTTATATTACATATCAATGTTTATATTATATTGTGGATATTTATGTTCACATTCGACCGTAATTGTTGACGTAAGTTCATGTTACATTATTATCTTTAATATTTTTGTTTACATTAGACCTTTATTGTTGACATATGTTTATATTACATATCAATGTTTATATTATATTGTGGATATTTATGTTCACATTCGACCGTAATTGTTGACGTAAGTTCATGTTACATTATTATATTTAATATTTTTGTTTACATTTGACCTTTATTGTTGACATATGTTTATATTACATATCAATGTTTATATTATATTGTGGATATTTATGTTCACATTCGACCGTAATTGTTGACGTAAGTTCATGTTACATTATTGTATTTAATATTTGTGTTTACATTTGACCTTTATTGTTGACATATGTTTGTATTACATATCAATGTTTATATTATATTGTGGATATTTATGTTCACATTCGACCGTAATTGTTGACGTAAGTTCATGTTACATTATTATATTTAATATTTTTGTTTACATTTGTCCTTTATTGTTGACATATGTTTATATTACATATCAATGTTTATATTATATTGTGGATATTTATGTTCACATTCGACCGTAATTGTTGACGTAAGTTCATGTTACATTATTATATTTAATATTTTTGTTTACATTTGACCTTTATTGTTGACATATGTTTATATCACATATCAATGTTTATATTATATTGTGGATATTTATGTTCACATTCGACCGTAATTGTTGACGTAAGTTCATGTTACATTATTATATTTAATATTTTTGTTTACATTTGACCTTTATTGTTGACATATGTTTATATTACATATCAATGTTTATATTATATTGTTTATATTTATGTTCACATTCGACCGTAATTGTTGACGTAAGTTCATGTTACATTATTATATTTAATATTTTTGTTTACATTTGATCTTTATTGTTGACATATGTTTGTATTACATATCAATGTTTATATTATATTGTGGATATTTATGTTCACATTTGACCGTAATTGTTGACGTAAGTTCATGTTACATTATTATCTTTAATATTTTTGTTTACATTAGACCTTTATTGTTGACATATGTTTGTATTACATATCAATGTTTATATTATATTGTGGATATTTATGTTCACATTCGACCGTAATTGTTGACGTAAGTTCATGTTACATTATTATATTTAATATTTTTGTTTACATTAGACCTTTATTGTTGACATATGTTTATATTACATATCAATGTTTATATTATATTGTGGATATTTATGTTCACATTCGACCGTAATTGTTGACGTAAGTTCATGTTACATTATTATATTTAATATTTTTGTTTACATTTGATCTTTATTGTTGACATATGTTTGTATTACATATCAATGTTTATATTATATTGTGGATATTTATGTTCACATTCGACCGTAATTGTTGACGTAAGTTCATGTTACATTATTATCTTTAATATTTTTGTTTACATTTGACCTTTATTGTTGACATATGTTTGTATTACATATCAATGTTTATATTATATTGTGGATATTTATGTTCACATTCGACCGTAATTGTTGACGTAAGTTCATGTTACATTATTATATTTAATATTTTTGTTTACATTAGACCTTTATTGTTGACATATGTTTGTATTACATATCAATGTTTATATTATATTGTGGATATTTATGTTCACATTCGACCGTAATTGTTGACGTAAGTTCATGTTACATTATTATCTTTAATATTTGTGTTTACATTTGACCTTTATTGTTGACATGTGTTTGTATTACATATCAATGTTTATATTATATTGTGGATATTTATGTTCACATTCGACCGTAATTGTTGACGTAAGTTCATGTTACATTATTATCTTTAATATTTTTGTTTACATTAGACCTTTATTGTTGACATATGTTTGTATTACATATCAATGTTTATATTATATTGTGGATATTTATGTTCACATTCGACCGTAATTGTTGACGTAAGTTCATGTTACATTATTATATTTAATATTTTTGTTTACATTTGACCTTTATTGTTGACATATGTTTGTATTACATATCAATGTTTATATTATATTGTGGATATTTATGTTCACATTCGACCGTAATTGTTGACGTAAGTTCATGTTACATTATTATATTTAATATTTTTGTTTACATTAGACCTTTATTGTTGACATATGTTTGTATTACATATCAATGTTTATATTATATTGTGGATATTTATGTTCACATTCGACCGTAATTGTTGACGTAAGTTCATGTTACATTATTATATTTAATATTTTTGTTTACATTTGACCTTTATTGTTGACATATGTTTGTATTACATATCAATGTTTATATTATATTGTGGATATTTATGTTCACATTCGACCGTAATTGTTGACGTAAGTTCATGTTACATTATTATATTTAATATTTCTGTTTACATTAGAGCTTTATTGTTGACATATGTTTGTATTACATATCAATGTTTATATTATATTGTGGATATTTATGTTCACATTCGACCGTAATTGTTGACGTAAGTTCATGTTACATTATTATATTTAATATTTTTGTTTACATTTGACCTTTATTGTTGACATATGTTTATATTACATATCAATGTTTATATTATATTGTGGATATTTATGTTCACATTCGACCGTAATTGTTGACGTAAGTTCATGTTACATTATTATATTTAATATTTTTGTTTACATTTGATCTTTATTGTTGACATATGTTTGTATTACATATCAATGTTTATATTATATTGTGGATATTTATGTTCACATTCGACCGTAATTGTTGACGTAAGTTCATGTTACATTATTATCTTTAATATTTTTGTTTACATTAGACCTTTATTGTTGACATATGTTTATATTACATATCAATGTTTATATTATATTGTGGATATTTATGTTCACATTCGACCGTAATTGTTGACGTAAGTTCATGTTACATTATTATATTTAATATTTTTGTTTACATTTGACCTTTATTGTTGACATATGTTTATATTACATATCAATGTTTATATTATATTGTGGATATTTATGTTCACATTCGACCGTAATTGTTGACGTAAGTTCATGTTACATTATTGTATTTAATATTTGTGTTTACATTTGACCTTTATTGTTGACATATGTTTGTATTACATATCAATGTTTATATTATATTGTGGATATTTATGTTCACATTCGACCGTAATTGTTGACGTAAGTTCATGTTACATTATTATATTTAATATTTTTGTTTACATTTGTCCTTTATTGTTGACATATGTTTATATTACATATCAATGTTTATATTATATTGTGGATATTTATGTTCACATTCGACCGTAATTGTTGACGTAAGTTCATGTTACATTATTATATTTAATATTTTTGTTTACATTTGACCTTTATTGTTGACATATGTTTATATCACATATCAATGTTTATATTATATTGTGGATATTTATGTTCACATTCGACCGTAATTGTTGACGTAAGTTCATGTTACATTATTATATTTAATATTTTTGTTTACATTTGACCTTTATTGTTGACATATGTTTATATTACATATCAATGTTTATATTATATTGTGGATATTTATGTTCACATTCGACCGTAATTGTTGACGTAAGTTCATGTTACATTATTATATTTAATATTTTTGTTTACATTTGATCTTTATTGTTGACATATGTTTGTATTACATATCAATGTTTATATTATATTGTGGATATTTATGTTCACATTTGACCGTAATTGTTGACGTAAGTTCATGTTACATTATTATCTTTAATATTTTTGTTTACATTAGACCTTTATTGTTGACATATGTTTGTATTACATATCAATGTTTATATTATATTGTGGATATTTATGTTCACATTCGACCGTAATTGTTGACGTAAGTTCATGTTACATTATTATATTTAATATTTTTGTTTACATTAGACCTTTATTGTTGACATATGTTTATATTACATATCAATGTTTATATTATATTGTGGATATTTATGTTCACATTCGACCGTAATTGTTGACGTAAGTTCATGTTACATTATTATATTTAATATTTTTGTTTACATTTGATCTTTATTGTTGACATATGTTTGTATTACATATCAATGTTTATATTATATTGTGGATATTTATGTTCACATTCGACCGTAATTGTTGACGTAAGTTCATGTTACATTATTATCTTTAATATTTTTGTTTACATTTGACCTTTATTGTTGACATATGTTTGTATTACATATCAATGTTTATATTATATTGTGGATATTTATGTTCACATTCGACCGTAATTGTTGACGTAAGTTCATGTTACATTATTATATTTAATATTTTTGTTTACATTAGACCTTTATTGTTGACATATGTTTGTATTACATATCAATGTTTATATTATATTGTGGATATTTATGTTCACATTCGACCGTAATTGTTGACGTAAGTTCATGTTACATTATTATCTTTAATATTTGTGTTTACATTTGACCTTTATTGTTGACATGTGTTTGTATTACATATCAATGTTTATATTATATTGTGGATATTTATGTTCACATTCGACCGTAATTGTTGACGTAAGTTCATGTTACATTATTATCTTTAATATTTTTGTTTACATTAGACCTTTATTGTTGACATATGTTTGTATTACATATCAATGTTTATATTATATTGTGGATATTTATGTTCACATTCGACCGTAATTGTTGACGTAAGTTCATGTTACATTATTATATTTAATATTTTTGTTTACATTTGACCTTTATTGTTGACATATGTTTGTATTACATATCAATGTTTATATTATATTGTGGATATTTATGTTCACATTCGACCGTAATTGTTGACGTAAGTTCATGTTACATTATTATATTTAATATTTTTGTTTACATTAGACCTTTATTGTTGACATATGTTTGTATTACATATCAATGTTTATATTATATTGTGGATATTTATGTTCACATTCGACCGTAATTGTTGACGTAAGTTCATGTTACATTATTATATTTAATATTTTTGTTTACATTTGACCTTTATTGTTGACATATGTTTGTATTACATATCAATGTTTATATTATATTGTGGATATTTATGTTCACATTCGACCGTAATTGTTGACGTAAGTTCATGTTACATTATTATATTTAATATTTTTGTTTACATTTGACCTTTATTGTTGACATATGTTTATATTACATATCAATGTTTATATTATATTGTGGATATTTATGTTCACATTCGACCGTAATTGTTGACGTAAGTTCATGTTACATTATTATATTTAATATTTTTGTTTACATTTGATCTTTATTGTTGACATATGTTTGTATTACATATCAATGTTTATATTATATTGTGGATATTTATGTTCACATTCGACCGTAATTGTTGACGTAAGTTCATGTTACATTATTATATTTAATATTTTTGTTTACATTTGGTCTTTATTGTTGACATATGTTTGTATTACATATCAATGTTTATATTATATTGTGGATATTTATGTTCACATTCGACCGTAATTGTTGACGTAAGTTCATGTTACATTATTATCTTTAATATTTTTGTTTACATTAAACCTTTATTGTTGACATATGTTTATATTACATATCAATGTTTATATTATATTGTGGATATTTATGTTCACATTCGACCGTAATTGTTGACGTAAGTTCATGTTACATTATTATATTTAATATTTTTGTTTACATTTGGTCTTTATTGTTGACATATGGTTGTATTACATATCAATGTTTATATTATATTGTGGATATTTATGTTCACATTCGACCGTAATTGTTGACGTAAGTTCATGTTACATTATTATCTTTAATATTTTTGTTTACTTTAGACCTTTATTGTTGACATATGTTTATATTACATATTAATGTTTATATTATATTGTGGATATTTATGTTCACATTCGACCGTAATTGTTGACGTAAGTTCATGTTACATTATTATATTTAATATTTTTGTTTACATTTGGTCTTTATTGTTGACATATGATTATATTACATATCAATGTTTATATTATATTGTCGATATTTATGTTCACATTCGACCGTAATTGTTGACGTAAGTTCATGTTACATTATTATATTTAATATTTTTGTTTACATTTGATCTTTATTGTTGACATATGTTTGTATTACATATCAATGTTTATATTATATTGTGGATATTTATGTTCACATTCGACCGTAATTGTTGACGTAAGTTCATGTTACATTATTATCTTTAATATTTTTGTTTACATTAGACCTTTATTGTTGACATATGTTTATATTACATATCAATGTTTATATTATATTGTGGATATTTATGTTCACATTCGACCGTAATTGTTGACGTAAGTTCATGTTACATTATTATCTTTAATATTTTTGTTTACATTAGACCTTTATTGTTGACATATGTTTATATTACATATCAATGTTTATATTATATTGTGGATATTTATGTTCACATTCGACCGTAATTGTTGACGTAAGTTCATGTTACATTATTATATTTAATATTTTTGTTTACATTTGACCTTTATTGTTGACATATGTTTGTATTACATATCAATGTTTATATTATATTGTGGATATTTATGTTCACATTCGACCGTAATTGTTGACGTAAGTTCATGTTACATTATTATATTTAATATTTGTGTTTACATTTGACCTTTATTGTTGACATATGTTTGTATTACATATCAATGTTTATATTATATTGTGGATATTTATGTTCACATTCGACCGTAATTGTTGACGTAAGTTCATGTTACATTATTATATTTAATATTTTTGTTTACATTTGACCTTTATTGTTGACATATGTTTATATCACATATCAATGTTTATATTATATTGTGGATATTTATGTTCACATTCGACCGTAATTGTTGACGTAAGTTCATGTTACATTATTATATTTAATATTTTTGTTTACATTTGACCTTTATTGTTGACATATGTTTATATTACATATCAATGTTTATATTATATTGTGGATATTTATGTTCACATTCGACCGTAATTGTTGACGTAAGTTCATGTTACATTATTATATTTAATATTTTTGTTTACATTTGATCTTTATTGTTGACATATGTTTGTATTACATATCAATGTTTATATTATATTGTGGATATTTATGTTCACATTCGACCGTAATTGTTGACGTAAGTTCATGTTACATTATTATCTTTAATATTTTTGTTTACATTAGACCTTTATTGTTGACATATGTTTATATTACATATCAATGTTATTTTATATTGTGGATATTTATGTTCACATTCGACCGTAATTGTTGACGTAAGTTCATGTTACATTATTATCTTTAATATTTTTGTTTACATTAGACCTTTATTGTTGACATATGTTTATATTACATATCAATGTTTATATTATATTGTGGATATTTATGTTCACATTCGACCGTAATTGTTGACGTAAGTTCATGTTACATTATTATCTTTAATATTTTTGTTTACATTAGACCTTTATTGTTGACATATGTTTATATTACATATCAATGTTTATATTATATTGTGGATATTTATGTTCACATTCGACCGTAATTGTTGACGTAAGTTCATGTTACATTATTATCTTTAATATTTTTGTTTACATTAGACCTTTATTTTGACATAGTTTTATATTATTATTATTGTCGATATTTTTGTTTACATTAGACCTTTACTGTTTACATATGTTTATATTGTATTAATATTGTTGATAGTTATTTTTACATTTGACATTATTGTTGACATATGTTTATATTGAACAAAGATTATAAAAATAAAATTAATTAACGAAACTTTTATTCTGAATGTGGTTTAAAAGAATGTGTACAAACAAGCGTGTTTGCAATATGTCGAACCTGCAGAGAAGGCAACCACGACAAATATATAACTTATATATTGTTCGTCCATTGTATAAGTGGAATTATTTAGTTATAAAACAACATACAACTAATAAACAACTATAGCAGATGTGAATTGCCTACAAAAGTGTGGGTGCAGATAATTTGCTATAGAAAATAAAATAATTTTATACAATATTAGAAGCTCCATTAAAAATATTGGCCAAAACCCCAATGCCACAATTATAATTAAAAAAACAATCTTTACAAGTTACCTAAGATTAAATGCTAATGTACATTTCGATGACCTTGTCAATATCAGAGAGACTAAATTTGTAATAGGGCCCTCTGATGATGATGACATGGTAATCGAAATGTACATAAAGGTTTAATCTTAGGAGTAATGCTAGTTATTTTTGTGGTAATGGGGTTTTTGCCAATATTTTTTTTGTAAAATCATTTTAGTCATATAGAAATCATGATGAATAAAGTTAGCCATATAAAAGTCTTTGAAACTAATTCTATTTAAATATTTATTGTATATTCAAATGTTGTATAAAAATCATTAAATCTCGCAATATAAAAAGTAACATAACCCTATTTACTATTGTAATTTCTACATTTTTTAATTTGAATTTTATTAAACACGCCTTCGGAAATGAACTTCCATTAACAAGTTCGTATATGACACTATATTTAAGGTAGAATTATTAATCAGTCATTCTGATTGCAGGTGTACGATAAAGCAGCCTAGTCTAGACTTCAAGACTACGGAATTTCTCTATTAATAGTAGCCTACTGTGACAAATAGCATAAAACATATTGTCTACGATTCGTGTAACTTAATTAGAACATACATTTTTTTAATGTATATTAAAACAAGGCATTTTTTTCTGCCTTTACGAATGCTAGATCATAATGCGCGTAGAGACGAAAAAGTGGTTCTGCGCACCACCAACTGTTTCTTTACAATCCGCATTATAACATATAAAAAGTGTAGTTAACTATCCCTTATTGTCGTGGACTATGTAGTGAGCTTCATATGGGTGTAGTAATATTCTGCCTATACATCCTTAATTATATAATATTCCTTTAATCATGCTTCTAACCCTTTATTTGTATAACGCATCCTTAATCCTACGTATGATACCTTAATCGTATAATATACTCTAATTTTAATGCTGCATATAATTCATTAATCATACGTTATAGGGCCTATACCTTATCACATATTATATATTTTCAATCTTATATATATATACTTTTCTAATTGTGTAACTAATCCTTAATACTCTTTGTAATCAATGAAGTGTATAATATGTCCTTAATCTTGCATATAATACCCAGCTGGCATTACATATAATTGCCTAATGACATATTATATTCTTAATCTTATATATACTTCCTTAATTATATAATATAACTTCAATCCTGCATATAATACCTTGGTGGTATTACATGTAATTGTTTAATGACATATTATATTCTTAATCTTATATATACTTCCTTAATTATATAATATAACTTCAATCCTGCATATAATACCTTGGTGGTATTACATGTAATTGTTTAATCACATATTATATTCTTAATCTTATATATACTTCCTTAATTATATAATATAACTTCAATCCTGCATATAATACCTTGGTGGTATTACATGTAATTGTTTAATGACATAATATATTCTCAATCTTATATATACTTCCTTAATTATATAATATAACTTCAATCCTGCATATAATACCTTGGTGGTATTACATGCAATTGTTTATTGACATATTATATTCTTAATCTTATATATACTTCCTTAATTATATAATATAACTTCAATCCTGCATATAATACCTTGGTGGTATTACATGCAATTGTTTAATGACATATTATATTCTTAATCTTATATATACTTCCTTAATTATATAATATAACTTCAATCCTGCATATAATACTTTGGTGGTATTACATGTAATTGTTTAATGACATATTATATTCTTAATCTTATATATACTTCCTTAATTATATAATATAACTTCAATCCTGCATATAATACTTTGGTGGTATTACATGCAATTGTTTATTGACATATTATATTCTCAATCTTATATATACTTCCTTAATTATATAATATAACTTAAATCCTGCATATAATACCTTGGTGGTATTACATGCAATTGTTTATTGACATATTATATTCTCAATCTTATATATACTTCCTTAATTATATAATATAACTTCAATCCTGCATATAATACCTTGGTGGTATTACATGTAATTGTTTAATCACATATTATATTCTTAATCTTATATATACTTCCTTAATTATATAATATAACCAATCCTGCATATAATACCTTGGTGGTATTACATGTAATTGTTTAATGACATAATATATTCTCAATCTTATATATACTTCCGTAAATATATGATATAACTTCAATCCTGCATATAATACCTTGGTGGTATTACATGCAATTGTTTATTGACATATTATATTCTCAATCTTATATATACTTCCTTAATTTTATAATATAACTTCAATCCTGCATTTAATACCTTGGTGGTATTACATATAATTGTTTAATGACATATTATATTCTCAATCTTTCATATACTTCCTTAATTATATAATAAAACTTCAATCCTGCATATAATACCTTGGTGGTATTACATATAATTGTTTAATGACATATTATATTCTCAATCGTATATATACTTCCTTAATTTTATAATATAACTTCAATCCTGCATATAATACCTTGGTGGTATTACATGTAATTGTTTAATGACATTATATTCTTAATCTTATATACTTCCTTAATTATATAATATATCCTTAATCTTGCATATAATATCTTGGTGGTATTACATATAATTGTTTAATGACATATTGTATTCTCAATCTTATTTATACTTCCTTAATTATATAATATAACTTCAATCCTGCATATAATACCTTGGTGGTATTAGATATAATTGTTTAATGACATATTATATTCTCAATCTTATATATACTTCCTTAATTTTATAATATAACTTCAATCTTGCATATAATATCTTGGTGGTATTACATATAATTGTTTAATAACATATTATATTCTCAATCTTATATATACTTCTTTAATTGTATAATATATCCCTTATCTTGCTTACAATATCTTGGTAGTATTACATATAATTGTTTAGTGACATATTAATCGTTTAAAATAAGGCATTTTTACTGCCACTATGAATGCTAGATTATAATGCGCATAAAGACGAAAACGTGGTTCTGCGCATAGTCAGCTGTTTCTTTACTATCCGTATTATAACATATAAAAAGTGTAGTTAACTATCTCTTATTGCCGTGGACTATGTAGTGAACTACATATATGGGTATAGTAATATTCTACATATACATCCATTATTATATAATATTCCTTTAATCAGCTTCTAACCCTTTATTTGTATAACGCATCCTTAATCCTACGTATGATACCTTAATCGTATAATATACTCTAATTTTTATGCCGCATATAATTCATTAATCATACGTTATAGGGCCTATAGCTTATCACATATTATATATTTTCAATCTTATATATATACTTTTCTAATTGTGTAACTAATCCTTAATACTCTTTGTAATCAATGAAGTGTATAATATGTCCTTAATCTTGCACATAATACCCAGCTGGCATTACATATAATTGCCTAATGACATATTATATTCCTAATCTTATATATATACTTCCGTAATTATATGATATAACTTCAATCCTGCATATAATATCTTGGTGGTATTACATGTAATTGTTTAATGACATATTATATTCTTAATCTTATATATACTTCCTTAATTATATAATATAACTTCAATCCTGCATATAATACCTTGGTGGTATTACATGTAATTGTTTAATGACATATTATATTCTTAATCTTATATATACTTCCTTAATTATATAATATAACTTCAATCCTGCATATAATACCTTGGTGGTATTACATGCAATTGTTTAATGACATATTATATTCTTAATCTTATATATACTTCCTTAATTATATAATATAACTTCAATCCTGCATATAATACTTTGGTGGTATTACATGTAATTGTTTAATGACATAATATATTCTTAATCTTATATCTACTTCCTTAATTATATAATATAACTTCAATCCTGCATATAATACCTTGGTGGTATTACATGCAATTGTTTAATGACATAATATATTCTTAATCTTATATATACTTCCTTAATTATATAATATAACTTCAATCCTGCATATAATACCTTGGTGGTATTACATGCAATTGTTTAATGACATAATATATTCTTAATCTTATATATACTTCCTTAATTATATAATATAACTTCAATCCTGCATATAATACTTTGGTGGTATTACATGCAATTGTTTAATGACATAATATATTCTTAATCTTATATCTACTTCCTTAATTATATAATATAACTTCAATCCTGCATATAATACTTTGGTGGTATTACATGTAATTGTTTAATGACATAATATATTCTTAATCTTATATCTACTTCCTTAATTATATAATATAACTTCAATCCTGCATATAATACCTTGGTGGTATTACATGCAATTGTTTAATGACATAATATATTCTTAATCTTATATCTACTTCCTTAATTATATAATATAACTTCAATCCTGCATATAATACCTTGGTGGTATTACATGCAATTGTTTAATGACATAATATATTCTTAATCTTATATCTACTTCCTTAATTATATAATATAACTTCAATCCTGCATATAATACCTTGGTGGTATTACATGCAATTGTTTAATGACATAATATATTCTTAATCTTATATATGCTTCCTTAATTATATAATATAACTTCAATCCTGCATATAATACCTTGGTGGTATTACATGCAATTGTTTAATGACATAATATATTCTTAATCTTATATATACTTCCTTAATTATATAATATAACTTCAATCCTGCATATAATACTTTGGTGGTATTACATGTAATTGTTTAATGACATAATATATTCTTAATCTTATATCTACTTCCTTAATTATATAATATAACTTCAATCCTGCATATAATACCTTGGTGGTATTACATGCAATTGTTTAATGACATAATATATTCTCAATCTTATATCTACTTCCTTAATTATATAATATAACTTCAATCCTGCATATAATACCTTGGTGGTATTACATGCAATTGTTTAATGACATAATATATTCTCAATCTTATATCTACTTCCTTAATTATATAATATAACTTCAATCCTGCATATAATACTTTGGTGGTATTACATGCAATTGTTTAATGACATAATATATTCTTAATCTTATATCTACTTCCTTAATTATATAATATAACTTCAATCCTGCATATAATACTTTGGTGGTATTACATGTAATTGTTTAATGACATAATATATTCTTAATCTTATATCTACTTCCTTAATTATATAATATAACTTCAATCCTGCATATAATACTTTGGTGGTATTACATGCAATTGTTTAATGACATAATATATTCTCAATCTTATATCTACTTCCTTAATTATATAATATAACTTCAATCCTGCATATAATACCTTGGTGGTATTACATGCAATTGTTTAATGACATAATATATTCTCAATCTTATATCTACTTCCTTAATTATATAATATAACTTCAATCCTGCATATAATACCTTGGTGGTATTACATGTAATTGTTTAATGACATATTATATTCTTAATCTTATATATACTTCCTTAATTACATAATATAACTTCAATCCTGCATATAATACCTTGGTGGTATTACATGTAATTGTTTAATGACATAATATATTCTCAATCTTATATATACTTCCTTAATTATATAATATAACTTCAATCCTGCATATAATACCTTGGTGGTATTACATGTAATTGTTTAATGACATAATATATTCTCAATCTTATATCTACTTCCTTAATTATATAATATAACTTCAATCCTGCATATAATACTTTGGTGGTATTACATGTAATTGTTTAATGACATAATATATTCTCAATCTTATATATGCTTCCTTAATTATATAATATAACTTCAATCCTGCATATAATACCTTGGTGGTATTACATGTAATTGTTTAATGACATATTATATTCTTAATCTTATATATACTTCCTTAATTACATAATATAACTTCAATCCTGCATATAATACTTTGGTGGTATTACATGTAATTGTTTAATTACATAATATATTCTCAATCTTATATCTACTTCCTTAATTATATAATACAACTTCAATCCTGCATATAATACTTTGGTGGTATTACATGTAATTGTTTAATGACATAATATATTCTCAATCTTATATCTACTTCCTTAATTATATAATATAACTTCAATCCTGCATATAATACTTTGGTGGTATTACATGTAATTGTTTAATGACATAATATATTCTCAATCTTATATATACTTCCTTAATTATATAATATAACTTCAATCCTGCAAATAATACCTTGGTGGTATTACATGCAATTGTTTATTGACATATTATATTCTCAATCTTATATATACTTCCTTAATTTTATAATATAACTTCAATCCTGCATTTAATACCTTGGTGGTATTACATTTAATTGTTTAATGACATATTATATTCTCAATCTTTCATATACTTCCTTAATTATATAATAAAACTTCAATCCTGCATATAATACCTTGGTGGTATTACATGTAATTGTTTAATGACATATTATATTCTCAATCTTATATATACTTCCTTAATTATATAATATAACTTCAATCCTGCATATAATACCTTGGTGGTATTACATGTAATTGGTTAATGACATAATATATTCTCAATCTTATATATACTTCCTTAATTATATAATATAACTTCAATCCTGCATATAATACCTTGGTGGTATTACATATAATTGTTTAATGACATTATATTCTCAATCGTATATATACTTCCTTAATTTTATAATATAACTTCAATCCTGCATTTAATACCTTGGTGGTATTACATATAATTGTTTAATGACATATTATATTCTCAATCCTATATATACTTCCTTAATTATATAATATAACTTCAATCCTGCATATAATACCTTGGTGGTATTACATATAATTGTTTAATGACATATTATATTCTCAATCCTATATATACTTCCTTAATTGTATAATATATCCCTTATCTTGCTTACAATATCTTGGTAGTATTACATGTAATTGTTTAATACATATTATATTCTCAATCTTATATATACTTCCTTAATTATATAATATAACTTCAATCCTGCATATAATACCTTGGTGGTATTACATGTAATTGTTTAATGACATATTATATTCTCAATCTTATATATACTTCCTTAATTATATAATATAACTTCAATCCTGCATATAATACCTTGGTGGTATTACATATAATTGTTTAATGACATATTATATTCTCAATCTTATATATACTTCCTTAATTATATAATATAACTTCAATCCTTCATATAATATCTTGGTGGTATTACATATAATTGTTTAATGACATATTATATTCTCAATCTTATATATACTTCCTTAATTGTATAATATATCCCTTATCTTGCTTACAATATCTTGGTAGTATTACATATAATTGTTTAGTGACATATTAATCGTTTAAAATAAGGCATTTTTACTGCCACTATGAATGCTAGATTATAATGCGCGTAGAGACGAAAACGTGGTTCTGCGCATAGTCAGCTGTTTCTTTACAATCCGTATTATAACATTTAAAAAGTGTAGTTAACTATCCCTTATTGTCGTGGACTATGTAGTGAACTACATATATGGGGATAGTAATATTCTACTTAAACGTCCTTAATTATATAATATTCCCTTAATCCTGCTTCTAACCCTTAATTTGTATAATGGATCCTTAATGTTACGTATGATACCTTAATCGTATAATATACTCTAATTTTAATGCTGCATATAATTCATTGATCATACGTTATAGGGCCTATACTTTATCACATGTTATATATTTTCAATCTTATATATACTTTTCTAATTGTGTAATTAATCCTGAATTATTATTGAATTTATAATTCAAAGCTTTTGAATATTGATTCATATTAAATATTATTTACATATTGCGTTATATATATATAATATTATTTATAACATTATTTATATAATATAGGCCAACCTTGATCTTGTATGTAATTCTTTAATTATACAATATATACTTAGAAATATACTTCCCTAATGATATAGTATAATTATATAACAAATTCTATACTTTACGCATAACACATTATTTATATAATATAGGCCTACCCTTGATCTTGTATGTGATTCTTTAATTATACAATATATACTTAGAAATATACTTCCCTAATGATATAGTATAATTATATAACAAATTCTATACTTTACGCATAACTCATTATTTATATAATATAGGCCTACTCTTGATCTTGTATGTGATTCTTTAATTATACAATATATACTTAGAAATATACTTCCCTAATGATATAGTATAATTATATAACAAATTCTATACTTTACGCATAACTCATTATTTATATAATATAGGCCTGCTCTTGATCTTGTATGTGATTCTTTAATTATACAATATATACTTAGAAATATACTTCCCTAATGATATAGTATAATTATATAACAAATTCTATACTTTACGCATAACACATTATTTATATAATATAGGCCTACTCTTGATCTTGTATGTGATTCTTTAATTATACAATATATACTTAGAAATATACTTCCCTAATGATATAGTATAATTATATAACAAATTCTATACTTTACGCATAACACATTATTTATATAATATAGGCCAACCTTGATCTTGTATGTAATTCTTTAATTATACAATATATACTTAGAAATATACTTCCCTAATGATATAGTATAATTATATAACAAATTCTATACTTTACGCATAACACATTATTTATATAATAAAGGCCAACCTTGATCTTGTATGTAATTCTTTAATTATACAATATATACTTAGAAATATACTTCCCTAATGATATAGTATAATTATATAACAAATTCTATACTTTACGCATAACACATTATTTATATAATATAGGCCAACCTTGATCTTGTATGTAATTCTTTAATTATACAATATATACTTAGAAATATACTTCCCTAATGATATAGTATAATTATATAACAAATTCTATACTTTACGCATAACACATTATTTATATAATATAGGCCAACCTTGATCTTGTATGTAATTCTTTAATTATACAATATATACTTAGAAATATACTTCCCTAATGATATAGTATAATTATATAACTAATTCTATACTTTACGCATAACACATTATTTATATAATATAGGCCAACCTTGATCTTGTATGTAATTCTTTAATTATACAATATATACTTAGAAATATACTTCCCTAATGATATAGCATAATTATATAACTAATTCTATACTTTACGCATAACACATTATTTATATAATATAGGCCAACCTTGATCTTGTATGTAATTCTTTAATTATACAATATATACTTAGAAATATACTTCCCTAATGATATAGTATAATTATATAACTAATTCTATACTTTACGCATAACACATTATTTATATAATATAGGCCAACCTTGATCTTGTATGTGATTCTTTAATTATACAATATATACTTAGAAATATACTTCCCTAATTATATAGTATAATTATATAACAAATTCTATACTTTACGCATAACACATTATTTATATAATATAGGCCAACCTTGATCTTGTATGTAATTCTTTAATTATACAATATATACTTAGAAATATACTTCCCTAATGATATAGTATACACCCTATTATACAAATACATTAGGATAACTCCTTTATTATAAGGTCCTGAGTTATATTATTATAATTGCGAATATATCCCGCATTTTTCTCTCCAAAGACTCCTTAAGGAGGACATTGCAAGTTTTTCACAACACTAAAAACCACATCTACTTTAGAAAATTAACTCTGTTCATGTAAATGCATTTCTCTCCCATCTCCCACCCTTATAGAAGATACATATCCCTCCCTGGATCATCCCTAAATTTCCCTATTTCCCCACATCCCTTTAGGCGACGATAGATGTAGTGCTTTTCGTTTTAAAGATTTACAGATCACCCCAATAATCTGTAAATTAGGAGAGGTTTAAAAAAATATATTTTTCTGTGAAAATTTAAACAAAATTATTTTCCTATTATACCAAGAACACACACCAGTCACTAACTTTCTGAGAAATTCAAGCATTTGGAGTCAAGTTTAAATATTTTATGTTATTTATGCCACCTAATATTTTTTCGTAAACTACGGCTGACACATTTATTCCGTTGTAAAGTTTTGAAATAGATTGAAATGTACATTAGGTTATATTTCTATTTAAGTTTAATTTAAGCTTGGATAATTTATTAATACTATCTTTTCATACATCTACATTTATTGTTTGCCTTTTATTATTTTAATTACAAGGGTTATTTTTTTCTTCATTTTAGGTAAGCTGAAATTTCCCGTCAGAAATAAAATCAATATTACAAAGAGTCTCAAGGGGTTGTTGAAATAAGGTAAGCCCTTTTATTAAAGTAATCATATAATAAAAGGTAGTCTGCTACTGACTGCTAAAAGACTTTGGAATTAGAACATTTATTTTACGTTGAAATGTCTTAAAGGCTTAATTGCGCCTAGTTGTAAGATAAAAAACCTTTGCGAAATGCATTTATCAAAATTTGAAAAAAATTTAAATTAGGTTTTTAAAGTCAAATTTTTTAGTCAAATATTTTTTTAAAAAACTATGCCTTATTTAGTAAATAATTGAATATTTCGATTTGATTATCAATAATAATAAAAAAAACAAAAAAAATGTGCCCATTTGAAACAAAATACTCACGAAAAGCATGTACAAGGTCGGCAAAAACTCGGGAGTTAGTAGGAGACACTTTTCTACAATGTCGGAAAAGGATAGGAAAACATGGGGAGGCGACCTCCTTCACCTCTTAGTGTCAAGAGACGCTAGTCTCCACGAGTAATCTTGCTCTATATCCCCACATCCCTTCCCTATCCCCACGACGCTTATTTGTGTTTTCACGTTAAAATACACATTCAGTCAGTTGGGGTGGATCTTGCGGGCACAGAACGAGGAAGCCGCAACGGCGACTAACTACTAAAGTTATGTCAGGATTGATTTCACCCTTTCATTACATTTAGACGATTTAAGTAGGTGATAGATAGAATTTCGACAGCTGTTAGTTTAATCATACCCTATTATTACATTTAACCAATTTAAGTAGGCATAGAAAGTGTTTTGACCCCTTTTCGCTAAATCACACCCTATTATTACATTTAATCAATTTAAGTAGGCATAGAAAGAGTTTTGACGTCTTTTCGCTAAATCACACCCTATTATTACATTTAATCAATTTACGTAGGCATAGAAAGATTGTTGACCCCTTTTCGCTAAATCACACCCTATTATTACATTTAATCAATTTACGTAGGCATAGAAAGATTGTTGACCCCTTTTCGCTAAATCACACCCTATTATTACATTTAACCAATTTAAGTAGGCATAGAAAGAGTTTTGACCCCTTTTAGCTAAATCACACCATATTATTACATTTAACCAATTTAAGTAGACATAGAAAGAGTTTTGACCCCTCTTCGCTAAATCACACCCTATTATTACATTTAACCAATTTAAGTAGGCTTAGAAAGAGTTTTGACCCCTTTTCTCTAAATCACACCCTATTATTACATTTAACCAATTTAAGTAGGCATAGAAAGAGTTTTGACCCCTTTTCGCTAAATTACACCCTATTATTACATTTAACCAATTTAAGTAGACATAGAAATAGTTTTGACCCCTTTTCGCTAAATCATACCCTATTATTACATTTAACCAATTTAAGTAGGCATAGAAAGAGTTTTGACCCCTTTTAACTAAATCACACCCTATTATTACATTTAATCACTTTAAGTAGGCATAGAAAGAGTTTTTGACCCCTCTTCGCTAAATCTCACCCTATTATTACATTTAACCAATTTAAGTAGACATAGAAAAAGTTTTGACCCCTTTTCGCTAAATCATACCCTATTATTACATTTAACCAATTTAAGTAGGCATAGAAAGGGTTTTGACCCCTTTTCGCTAAATCACACCCTATTATTACATTTAACCAATTTAAGTAGACATAGAAAGAGTTTTGACCCCTTTTCGCTAAATCACACCCTATTATTACATTTAACCAATTTAAGTAGGCATAGAAATAGTTTTGACGCCTTTTCGCTAAATCACACCCTATTATTACATTTAACCAATTTAAGTAGACATAGAAAGAGTTTTGACCCCTTTTCGCTAAATCACACCCTATTATTACATTTAACCAATTTAAGTAATCATAGAAATAGTTTTGACGCCTTTTCGCTAAATCACACCCTATTATTACATTTAACCAATTTAAGTAGGCATAGAAAGAGCTTTGACCCCTTTTCGCTAAATCACACCTTATTATTACATTAAACCAATTTAAGTAGGCATCGAAAGAGTTTTGATCCCTTTTCGCTAAATCGCACCCTATTATTACATTTAATCAATTTAAGTAGGCATAGAAAGAATTTTCACCCCTTTTCGCTAAATCATACCCTATTATTACATTTAACCAATTTAAGTAGGCATAGAAAGAGTTTTGACCCCCTTTCGCTAAATCACACCCTATTATTACATCTAACCAATTTAAGTAGGCATAGAAAGAGTTTTGACGCCTTTTCGCTAAATCACACCCTATTATTACATTTAACCGATTTAAGTAGGCGATAGATAGAATTTCGACCCCTTTTCTCTAAATCACACCCTATTATTACATTTACCCATTTTAAGCAGGCGATAGATAGAATCTCGACAAATATTTGCTATATCATAACCTAATATTAAATACATTTAACCGATTTAAATAGGCACAGAAAGAATTTCTACGCCTTTTCGCTAAATCACACCCTATTATTACATTTAACCGATTTAAGTAGGCACAGAAAGAATTTCGACCCCTTTTCGCTAAATCACACCCTATTATTACATTTAACCAATTTAAGTAGCCATAGAAACAGTTTTGACGCCTTTTCGCTAACTCACACCCTATTATTACATTTACCAATTTTAAGCAGGCGATAGATAGAATCTCGACAAATATTTGCTATATCATAACCTAATATTAAATACATTTAACCGATTTAAGTAGGCACAGAAAGAATTTCGACGTCTTTTCGCTAAATCACACCCTATTATTACATTTACCCATTTTAAGCAGGCGATAGATAGAATCTCGACAAATATTTGCTATATTATAACCTAATATTAAATACATTTAACCGATTTAAGTAGGCACAGAAAGAATTTCGACGCCTTTTCGCTAAATCACACCCTATTATTACATTTAACCGATTTAAGTAATCACAGAAAGAATTTCGACCCCTTTTCGCTAAATCTCACCCTATTATCACATTTAACCAATTTAAGTAGCCATAGAAACAGTTTTGACGCCTTTTCGCTAAATCACACCCTGTTATTACATTTACCCATTTTAAGCAGGCGATAGATAGAATCTCGACAAATATTTGCTATATCTTAACCTAATATTAAATACATTGAACCGATTTAAGTAGGCACAGCAAGAATTTCGACGCCTTTTCGCTAAATCACACCCTATTGTTACATTTAACCGATTTAAGTAGGCGATAGATAGAATCTCGACGCCTTTTAGTTGGCCAACGTACTTGGGGGCTGGTCAGTATTATTGTCCACTGTGTCCGAAGACCTACGAGTCCGATGACGCAGGCCGCGGTGACACACACCAGACTGCTCGGCACTCGCTTCTGGCTGCAGTGGGCCCCGCTAAACGCCAGCTCAGTGCCATACATTAACATAGAAGCTCTGTCTGTTTTTAATTGTCTGTTGGCCAGTAAGAGCGCCTTGAGATGGGCATGACCACGGTGATCACTTGTATTGTCTATATCTTGCAATACAAATACAAATTCTACGCATATTTCCGCCCGCACGAAAATATGAAGGATTTGTTTAAGGCTGTAACCACTCCTGAGCTGATATTCCGGTAAAAATAGAATAATTCTGTCTGTCTACCTTTATAAAAGATAGATAAAGCACCCTTTAAACAGATACTGATAGAAAACTGAAATGCTATACGCACATGCGTGTTTTGTTGTAAAATTGCAATTTTTTGCAAATGGAGTTTATTTCAGCCATGTTTTCAAAATAGTAATTTTTGAAGGAAAATTTATAGACATTTATTACCTACCGAGTTTTTAAGAATTCAAGAAGCTCTATAAATTTTGAGTTTAATAGAAATTCAAGAAGGCTGAGTTTGATGAATTATTTCATAAACTTAAGACCAACCTAATATATTTTTGTATTGCATCCTTGAAATATTAAAAATTTCTAATTTATTATTGTTTGTAAATTAAAAAATAGTTGTTACACCCATCGGTTTTTTTAACTTATTTGTTTTTTAATTTTTACATTTTCCAAAATATTTTTGAAATAGTCCTATTACATTTCATAAATATCAAAAAAAAATAAATAAAAATGGTTTTCTCGGGCTATTCTACAGACTTTAAACTGATCACACCATGTTAATCTTGTCCTGGAATGAGTTTACATGACGTCCCCGGGGACAGCTGGTCTACTTCATTCATGGGAATTTTTATATCTAGAATTTAGTCTTAATTATTCCAGCCTAAGTTAATTTGTCCTGAACAAATTACAGTTCATTTCAACATGTTGGCTTATAAATCACGTAGTTTTTAAGAGTGTTTCATATAAAATTGAAAACCATAATTTTCACTCGGCCAGTCACCCTGATTTAGTTAAGGCCAGTCATCAGCACTTTACCCCAACCAAATAAAACCCCCCTAAATGGAAACACCCCTCCTATTTACCAGTCAATTACCACCAGCCCTGATCCACTATTTCTACCTGTAATCAGTGTTAAAGGAGACAGACACTGCAAAAATCACGGAGTAACCAAACCTCATCCTCTGGTTGACTGGCTGGAATACGGACCCAGCGTATGAAAGCACCAATTCTTCCAAAATTTCAGTACTAAGTGGTTATTGTCAACAATCTTAGTCCTTCTACACGTATCCCTAACCCACACCTATATTATAATCCTTCTACACGTATCCCTAACCCACACCTATATTATAATCCTTCTACACGTACCCCTAACCCACACCTATATTATAATCCTTCTACACGTATCCCTAACCCACACCTATATTATAATCCTTCTACACGTATCCCTAACCCACACCTATATTATAATCCTTCTACACTTATCCCTAACCCACACCCATATTATAATCTTTCTACACGTATCCCTAACCCACACCTATATTATAACAGATAGATGTAGTACGGCCCAGCTAACCGTGCACGTGCTCATTCACGCTTTCTCGTGTACTATTACTTCTGAAAACATGTTACATTTTCAAAATGTCCTATACATCAACAGCTTCGCATCCCATAAGTCTACATAAATTTCAAGATTCTTTTTTATTTCATACCGAAGCTAATTCATCGACGAGTGTTTTTAATATCGACCGCATCATGCAAAAGTCAGTCTTTTGACAGTCCATATCATGTTTGTAGGAAAGTATTTATACTGACTCTAACTCGCCTCTCGCCTACTGCGATCTCTCAAGGCCAAGTGCGCGGTTAAATGATCCCGACTATAACTACCTTTAAAGAAACACCTTTAGACAGTAGGTTTCTTCAGACGAGTCACGTGTGTATACAATATTTCCCTGTATTTCCGACCAAGAACATTTTTCTCCTTACATTAATACTATCCATACCCACAATATTTTCCTTTTCCGACATAAACGCTAGTGTCCAAATGTTTGGTTCCATTAAGCATCCACAGACATTTTAGCTAACAGGCCTATATCCGGTGACCTTTTTACATAATTATTAAAAATTTATTTTTGTTTCATAAAGAGAAATCATGTATATTATTTATTTTACGCAAATATTACAATAAAAATGTTAGCAAAAACTCCAACACCAGATACAATGCTAAAAGTGGACTAAAGTTATGATGTTTATACAAAATTATAACAACTTTAAATAAAGTCTAATAAAGTTTAAATAGTACTACGAATAGCAATTTTAATTTTAAAAAACTCGTTACTTGTTTCGAATACTAAGTCGCCATCATCAGTGACGGCTAAGAAAAGTATAATAATTAAAATAGTTACATCACCATATTTACTTAACTCAGATAGGTATCACTAACTAGGTTATTGAAGACGATATTCAATTCAAGTGATAAACCTGACGTAAAACATTTTTTACATTGGTTAACTGAGAATATAGGCGACTTGGAATAGAAAACCTTGAAATACAAAAAAAAAAAAAATTAACTGATCTGTGAATCTATGAGCTCACTTCTGTGTTTAAAAGAGGACAATTCTTAATTCGTTTACACTATAAGTACTATATTGGCAAAACCCCTAATACCACCAAAATAATTTTAAAATTATTAGTGCAAGTTACCTACGATTAAACCCTAATCATGTCTTCACGATCAGGTCCTATTGGAAAATTAAAATCTAGAATACAATAATTTACAAACTAGACTGACCTTGTAAATTAATGTTTCTAGATTGTAATTTTGTAATATAACCCTCTGATGATGATGATATGGTCGTCGAAATGTACATACGGGTTCAATCTTAAGTAACTTGTATAAATTAGTTATTTTTTATTATTTTTGTGGTGATGGAGATTTTCTTAGTGTTTTTATTATAATATATTGTAACACTATGCTCTTGATATTGTATTTAACAAGTGTTTGTTTCTCAATTGTAGTAAGAAAGCTCTAGAAAACTCCGTTCGCTTTAAAATACAAAACCTCTTCGACTCCAGTTTCCACTAGAAACGCTTAACGCACGCACACGAACTACCTGCTGCGCCCAAGTACGGGGTCTCACACGGCGGCCCTCTTGACGCATTTACAAGTAAGTGATAATTAGACCACGCCCCCCGCCTCGTAATTAAACAGCGCCTTGTTAATTGTTCGGCGCTGTGCGCGTGCGCGCTTGCGCTCTAAGACAGTTCAACCCTTGCCTGCTAATTAGCACGGGACTTCCCAATCAATGCGACCCTACTAAACCCTTTTCACGCGGCTCGGTTTATCGCCAGGAAAGGGTCGAAGGACAAGCGAATAACACGCAGCTGTTGTTATTGTGTAATATGATGCCGAATTTTGCTTTCATCTTTAAATTTAGATCTGTACAGTATTTTCAAAACTTAGAAGGTACAGTCTGTTGATATAAGAGTATATTTACAGAGTATATGGTATATAGTGTAATTGTGTGAACTTGGGAGTTGAATATTAGTATATATAAGGAGTTAACACATCTTCACTATATTGGTCTTGGAAATCTCTCCTTTCAAATTCGTTACTGACAAGAGCGCAGCCTAACGTCTGGATATTATTAATTGTGCGGTGTGTCTTTCCTTATACGAAGAACACGTGACTGATATTTAAGGCAGACTTTTCTTAATATTATAACTCTCAACTCCCAGTATAGATTGGATCAACTCGGATTTCGCTAGTTTTTACTCGTGTTACTTAAAAATACATTCTAAACAAAAGAAGCTGTTTTGAATTTTGCAAAACAAATACAATGGTTGAAACGTACTTTGCTTAGCTAGTATCGTTTACTATATTAAATGTTATGGTGTGTTTGAATAGCCTTTGCAATGTCTATGGCATTATTAGAGTACAAACCTTCCTGTGTAGGGTAGTTCAAGTGGTGAAGGCTTGCAGTAACTGCAGGAGACTTGGAAACACGATGTAGTGTAAGTCCTTCGTCGAGACACCTAGTGGTGAAGGCTTGCAGTAACTGCAGGAGACTTGGAAACACGATGTAATGTAAGTTCTTCGTCGAGACACCAAGTGGTTAAGGCTTGCAATAACTGCAGGAGACTTGGAAACACGATGTAGTGTAAGTTCTTCGTCGAGACACCAAGTGGTTAAGGCTTGCAGTAACTGCAGGAGACTTGGAAACACGATGAGTGTAAGTTCTTCGTCGAGACACCAAGTGGTAAAGGCTTGCAGCAACTGTAGGAGCCTTGGAAACACGATGAGTGTACGTTCTTCGTCGAGACACCAAGTGGTGAAGGCTTGCAGCAACTGTAGGAGCCTTGGAAACACGATGAGTGTAAGTTCTTCGTCGAGACACCAAGTGGTGAAGGCTTGCAGTAACTGCAGGAGACTTGGAAACACGATGTAGTGTAAGTTCTTCGTCGAGACACCAAGTGGTTAAGGCTTGCAGTAACTGTAGGAGACTTGGAAACACGATGTAGTGTAAGTTCTTCGTCGAGACACCAAGTGGTGAAGGCTTGCAGTAACTGCAGGAGACTTGGAAACACGATGTAGTGTAAGTTCTTCGTCGAGACACCAAGTGGTGAAGGCTTGCAGTAACTGCAGGAGACTTGGAAACACGATGTAGTGTAAGTTCTTCGTCGAGACACCAAGTGGTAAAGGCTTGCAGTAACTGCAGGAGACTTGGAAACACGATGTAGTGTAAGTTCTTCGTCGAGACACCAAGTGGTGAAGGCTTGCAGTAACTGTAGGAGAATTGGAAACACGATGAGTGTAAGTTCTTCGTCGAGACACCAAGTGGTGAAGGCTTGCAGCAACTGTAGGAGCCTTGGAAACACGATGAGTGTAAGTTCTTCGTCGAGACACCAAGTGGTGAAGGCTTGCAGTAACGGCAGGAGACTTGGAAACACGATGTAGTGTAAGTTCTTCCTCGAGACACCAAGTGGTGAAGTCTTGCAGTAACTGTAGGAGACTTGAAACACAATGTGGTGTAAGTTCTTCGTCGAGACACCAAGTGGTAAAGGCTTGCAGCAACTGTAGGAGACTTGGAAACACGATGAGTGTACGTTCTTCGTCGAGACACCAAGTGGTGAAGGCTTGCAGTAACTGTAGGAGACTTGAAACACAATGTGGTGTAAGTTCTTCGTCGAGACACCAAGTGGTGAAGGCTTGCAGTAACTGTAGGAGACTTGGAAACACGATGAGTGTAAGTTCTTCGTCGAGACACCTAGTGGTGAAGGCTTGCAGCAACTGCAGGAGACTTGGAAACACGATGTAGTGTAAGTTCT
The DNA here is from genome assembly GCA_036971475.1 of Prosapia bicincta. NCBI lineage: Eukaryota > Metazoa > Arthropoda > Insecta > Hemiptera > Cercopidae > Prosapia > Prosapia bicincta. The sequence goes on from JBAIZL010000101.1 coordinate 276,723, forward strand.
TCGTCGAGACACCAAGTGGTTAAGGCTTGCAGTAACTGCAGGAGACTTGGAAACACGATGAGTGTACGTTCTTCGTCGAGACACCAAGTGGTGAAGTCTTGCAGTAACTGTAGGAGACTTGGAAACACGATGAGTGTACGTTCTTCGTCGAGACACCAAGTGGTGAAGTCTTGCAGTAACTGTAGGAGACTTGAAACACAATGTGGTGTAAGTTCTTCGTCGAGACACCAAGTGGTGAAGGCTTGCAGTAACTGTAGGAGACTTGGAAACACGATGAGTGTAAGTTCTTCGTCGAGACACCTAGTGGTGAAGGCTTGCAGCAACTGCAGGAGACTTGGAAACACGATGTAGTGTAAGTTCTTCGTCGAGACACCAAGTGGTTAAGGCTTGCAGTAACTGCAGGAGACTTGGAAACACGATGAGTGTAAGTTCTTCGTCGAGACACCAAGTGGTGAAGGCTTGCAGCAACTGTAGGAGACTTGGAAACACAATGTGGTGTAAGTTCTTCGTCGAGACACCAAGTGGTTAAGGCTTGCAGTAACTGCAGGAGACTTGGAAACACGATGTAGTGTAAGTTCTTCGTCGAGACACCAAGTGGTGAAGTCTTGCAGTAACTGTAGGAGACTTGAAACACAATGTGGTGTAAGTTCTTCGTCGAGACACCAAGTGGTGAAGTCTTGCAGTAACTGTAGGAGACTTGAAACACAATGTGGTGTAAGTTCTTCGTCGAGACACCAAGTGGTGAAGTCTTGCAGTAACTGTAGGAGACTTGAAACACAATGTGGTGTAAGTTCTTCGTCGAGACACCAAGTGGTAAAGGCTTGCAGCAACTGTAGGAGACTTGGAAACACGATGAGTGTACGTTCTTCGTCGAGACACCAAGTGATGAAGGCTTGCAGCAACTGTAGGAGACTTGGAAACACAATGTGGTGTAAGTTCTTCGTCGAGACACCAAGTGGTTAAGGCTTGCAGTAACTGCAGGAGACTTGGAAACACGATGTAGTGTAAGTTCTTCGTCGAGACACCAAGTGGTGAAGTCTTGCAGTAACTGTAGGAGACTTGAAACACAATGTGGTGTAAGTTCTTCGTCGAGACACCAAGTGGTGAAGTCTTACAGTAACTGTAGGAGACTTGAAACACAATGTGGTGTAAGTTCTTCGTCGAGACACCAAGTGGTGAAGTCTTGCAGTAACTGTAGGAGACTTGAAACACAATGTGGTGTAAGTTCTTCGTCGAGACACCAAGTGGTAAAGGCTTGCAGCAACTGTAGGAGACTTGGAAACACGATGAGTGTACGTTCTTCGTCGAGACACCAAGTGATGAAGGCTTGCAGCAACTGTAGGAGACTTGGAAACACAATGTGGTGTAAGTTCTTCGTCGAGACACCAAGTGGTTAAGGCTTGAAGTAACTGCAGGAGACTTGGAAACACGATGTAGTGTAAGTTCTTCGTCGAGACACCAAGTGGTGAAGGCTTGCAGTAACTGTAGGAGACTTGGAAACACGATGAGTGTAAGATCTTCGTCGAGACACCAAGTGGTTAAGGCTTGCAGTAACTGCAGGAGACTTGGAAACACGATGTAGTGTAAGTTCTTCGTCGAGACACCAAGTGGTAAAGGCTTGCAGCAACTGTAGGAGCCTTGGAAACACGATGAGTGTAAGTTCTTCGTCGAGACACCAAGTGGTGAAGGCTTGCAGTAACTGCAGGAGACTTGGAAACACGATGTAGTGTAAGTTCTTCGTCGAGACACCAAGCGGTAAAGGCTTGCAGCAACTGTAGGAGCCTTGGAAACACGATGAGTGTAAGTTCTTCGTCGAGACACCAAGTGGTGAAGGCTTGCAGCAACTGTAGGAGACTTGGAAACACGATGAGTGTAAGTTCTCCGTCGAGACACCAAGTGGTGAAGGCTTGCAGCAACTGTAGGAGACTTGGAAACACGATGTAGTGTAAGTTCTTCGTCGAGACACCAAGTGGTGAAGGCTTGCAGCAACTGTAGGAGACTTGGAAACACAATGTGGTGTTAGTTCTTCGTCGAGACACCAAGTGGTGAAGGCTTGCAGCAACTGTAGGAGACTTGGAAACACAATGTGGTGTTAGTTCTTCGTCGAGACAGTTGGAACGGTTTTGATATTTTTTAGTCCCATCTACTGAAAGTTTCATGTTTTTATGATGTTCTGTTCTTAGTCTGATGAGAGTTTCGGCTGTTTTTCTGTCAATGAGAGATGAGTTACTTGATCATGAGCTTTGATTCTCGAGGGGGAGTTAGTTGATTTTACAAAAGAATTTGCATCTGCCAGTGAAATTAGGATTGTGTGCTTGATTTAGGCTTCTGGCGTTTTTAGCCAAGTAGTCAGCAATTTCATTGAATTCTAAGTTCACATAGGTAGAAATCCATTATAAGTTGTATTTTTTCTGGAGTAGTTGATGTTGTTCGAGTTATATTAGAATACACAAGATTAGACTAGAATTACCTTTGCTGAGGGCTTGTAAGGCAGACCAGCAGTCCCTGAGCTTGGTGATGCCACTAAGCTGCTGCAAAGGTGCTAGATTTGAGTTCGTTTTGATTGCTCTGGAAATGGCGGTTATTTCCCTTGTAAATTTTCCCGCCACCAGTTGCGACTTCTCCTCTTTGCCCATCATGAAGGAGCAGTAGCGTTAAGACACTCTCCTACGCACTATCGTTAGCGAAAGTGAAGTCAGAAGACCATTAAGTATTTGCATGATAAAAACGTAATTTAATTATCGTAAAACAAACATAACCTCACTGTTAAAACAAACTCCTTCATGAATTAATTGTTTACGAATTGTTGCACCATCATATCACACATTACTTTATTGCTGTATTACAACATTACTACATAGTATTTAGTTGAGATACGATAGCTTTTTTAAAAAAATAATAAAGTTTCCCTCGTAAACTTACCGATTGCCGCATTGAATGAGTGACGGGAATGTGACTAGTTTATCCTATAACCTAACCTGTACTAACGAAGACTCTAGACCTATATTCCGAAATAGCTAAATTGTACGGTATTTTAATGTAATACAAAATAATGTTATGGTTTATAAAAGTACATTCAGGTTATATAGTTACTTGTTTTTGTAAATTGCTGTTATGTGTGTGTTTTTCAACTTATAACCATTGTTTATGATTTGAGCTGCATATGCAATAGGCTACTGCTAGCGTGGAATTAATGTGTAAAAATGAATTTTCGATTTTTATAAAACTATTGAAATTTAAATCCGTATGAGTATACATACTCCTACTATTGATCCTTTACAAGGACCGATAGTTTAACTAAAACACAAGTAGAAAGAATCACTTTACAGAAACATCTAGGATCATGAAGCACGCAAACTAACGACCAAAATAAAGGAATTACAGCAAGAGTAGAAATAGCTAGACAAGTGTTTATAAAAACGAAAAGGTTCCAGTGATGTCGAGATATTAATTTAAATCTGAGCATGAGAATGATATATTTTGTCATGCTATTATACGGTGTGTGAAAACATCAAAACCATTGAAGCTTTTGAGATTTGGTGTTGCATGAGAATGTGCAGAATATTGAGGAGAGAAAGAGCAACAAATGAAGAGGTATTAGCAAACGTGAAAAATAACTCTAACTAATAACCAATATAAAAGGCGAAAATTAGAATTAATTACAAAATTAATGAGGGGAGGAAATATATATATATATATATATATGTGTATATATATATATATATTAATATATATATATATATATATATATATATATATATATATATATATATATATATATATATATATATACTTATTACGCATTTGATAATAATTGCGACCAGACTTTTTGTTAACTAAAAGTTGTTAAATTGTTAACTTACACTTTGAGGAAACGTTTTCGTCTTACGGCTTCTTCAGCCTCGTATTTTTGCCGCTAGGAATGTTGCAGTTGCGCTTCCTCGGTACCATTATTTTGAAAGTTAGAAGTGATGTGATCGAAGAGTATGTGTGTGCGATGTTTGTTCATTTACACACATACTCTTCGATCACATCACTTCTAACTTTCAAAATAATGGTACCGAAGAAGCGCAACTGCAACATTACTAGCGGCAAAAATACGAGGCTGAAGAAGCCGTAAGACGAAAACGTTTTCTCTAAGTGTAAGTTAACAATTTAACAACTTTTAGTTAACAAAAAGTCTGTTCGCAAGTATTATCAAAAGTGTAATAAAAACTAACAACCAGAATTAACAACATCATGAACAGCAACAAGATTTCGATATATATATATATATATATATATATATATATATATATATATTTAAAGCCTAAGAAGATGTAAAATATTTTTTAACCATGATAAATTTGGAAGCATTCTTCTGGGCGTAACGTGATGTTAGATACACAAGTTTAATAACCGTAACGATGCTGTAACAAATGTACAAATTCGGCAGACAATGGATACAAAGATTACAAAACAGTTACCGCAGCTCCGACGATAGCGAGTACCTAATGGGTTCTGAGAATTCACGCCAACGCGCTCGTCCAGACTCCACTTTCTGGCTGTTGCTACGATAAGGGAATTCCTGATGAAATAAAGTGACGGAATATGAAAAAAAATTTAGAAGTTGTTACCATGCCTACAAAATCAAGCACACTTTTGGTTTATCAGACTCCGGTAGGATACTGATTGTATGAGCTTGTAAGTAGGAGATATCGCTCAATAGGCATAACAAGATTGAGAAGTATTCTGCTTCACCAGAACAAAATCGAAAAATGCTGTACGCTTTGCAATTATAGTCTACTGAAGAATAGGATTTGACACGTAAGGTGGCACTTGGCCTTGGTGCGCACTACAGGCTAGGGGTTGGGTTAAGATTAGGCAAAGACCATTCTGTGAACATTTCCGCGGATGTAGACTTACATCACTTGACAGAATTTCGTATTGCAACGCTTCATCTACTGGAGCGCCTTCACGAGGGCCGCAAGGACAATTGACGCAGCCCGCATGACGGCAGACAAGTTTTTTATCTAGGCTAGTACAGACGATCGGTCAAGTGCCAGCTTACGTGTAAACACCTATACTTTACGTGATATGGAGGATATGAAGTGGACATGCTGGAAATACTTCTTAAAGGCAACAAACTATATGTTAAATGTTGGTAAGAACAAAGTATTAATGGACAGCCCTGAAGTTTCCGTAGTCGCCTGTTACTGGTAGAAAGGGGAGGGTCATGAACGTGTAGAGTTGTACTTGTGAAGTAAATTTCTATAAACCGTTGTGTACCTTCCATATGTCTGAGTAGGGTCGATATGTGGAATATAGATATGATTGAAGTAGGGACAGGAATCATCCCATTACGTATTTGAAGATGATGGAAATCGTATAACGTGTGAACACAGTTATATCAATTAAATATACTTTCTAATGTGGACATATAGATGTAGACCGCCCATCTTATTCCAGTCTAGATATAGTGATGTGGAAGATCTGGTGAATATAAGGAGAGTAGGAAAAGGTGTTAACACGTAGGTTGACAGTAAGAAAAGGATAGAAATGTGTTGAGCAGGTCTTTTTGGTATAGGGCTGGATCTGGGGATGAGTTTCTGGCAATAGCAGAACGTTTATTAAGGGGGATGGAAAAAAATTGGGGGGGGGTTAGTATTCATTTATGCAATTTGGAGATTAGTTTACTGAATTTTTGTGTGTGTCCCTTTCTTATTGAAACTTAGCTAAGAACTGTGTACAGACATTGATGATGACAAAATTAAAAACTTAGATGCTAACAAAAAATTTGTGTATAGTAGTATACATTTTTAAGGCTTGTATTATAGAATGTACAAATAACCTAAATTAACTGGCCTTGTTATTGAAATGTAACGACAAATATACTAAATGATGGTAGGAACAAAGTATTAATGGAGAGACAGACCAGAAATCCGTCGAACGTTACTGGTGGATTAAACTAAACATTTATTTGTTTATTTTTTGTTGTGCCCGCTAGACTAATGTAGAGCAGAAATGTAAAAACACACTTCGCATAAACCTAACCATTATAAAATAGACAGAGTGTCTATAAAATAGTTTTTTTAAAGTTTCCGTTCAAGGATGAGATGTCATATCGTAGACAATATTATCGAATGAACTTGGAATGGAGGATCAGTAAACAGAGGATTTAGTTGACAGAGTAAAATGAATGTGCAGCTAACGTAAACTTACAGATTTAAGCGAGTTAAAAAAGTAACGGCGTAAAACTTATGTTAAGATAAACTAATCTGGGCTAATGCTCAAGCAGGATGAATGGGGGTGGAGTCAGGTGTAACATTATTTTAGGCAAAAATGTTACATACTACAGCAGCTTCAGAAAACAAACCGACATATTAGTTAAAAAATATAAAATAAACAAAATTGTAAATTATAATGTAATTTATACTGGTTGAGATATGAAATCCACAAGCCTGCTATTGAAAGATGCGCCGAAGTATTGCGCAGAGGGTTGGGACTCGCTGCGTATGTGCTTAAGCTCTCTCTTTGGTTGGTGGTCGTAGAACCATGCACATGTCGTAAGACGGGTTCAGCTAAATGGATTTTTGTTTTTGTTTTAATAGTTTCAAGTATGTAAAAGTATAATTTACTATTTTATTTTATTTCAAGAAATGTTGCTACACTAATATACAACACCGAGCGAGGTTGTCAATCAACTCAAATCCAAATTTCTGAATAGCGAGATCTGATTCAGGAGCCATGTTCTACATCACAAATTCCAGTTCATATAAGTTCTAATTTTAACATAAAGTGATGTGAAATCAAAAGTTAACTTTCAAATTTGACTGTTCACGGCAAAATCCTACACGTTTTTATATTTTTAAAATGCGGGAAGTGATAATTAATTTGTATGATTCTATATCAAATTTTTTAACTGTTGAATAAAATAAATTGAAATGTATTTTATTTTAATAGAAGCAATCTCTTTGTGGATATCATTTGTCATACCATAAATTTTAAAATAATATAAAGTTTTTATAAATTCATGACTTGTTAAAAGAATGTAAAGCCAGATATAAAAATAGTGTAAACGTTTCAAATGTATTTTCTTTTCATTGTATTTTTGTATAATTTTGTGTATTAAAACTCGATTTATTTAAATTTGAAATTTGTTGGTAAAATTATTGAATGCGCCATTCTTAAATTCAATTGAATTCTTGACTTTGCAGGTCAATTAACTAAATATGCAACAGATTACTGCAATATTTAACATCTAAATTCGTTAAGAATTTACATCCAAAAAATCTACGTTACACAGAAAGGAAGAACACTAACTGAGGTACTCCGAGCCCCACGTGTGGGACGAGGGGTATCTTTGGATAGGTGGGATGAAGGTACACAGTGACGTCATACTACTGGGAGTAGGGCAAAATGTCCTCTAGGATGAGCAGGAAGTTAAGCTACATAGAGAGGCGTAAGAAAGATGTCTACCTGCTACGGATGTCACGTCGTAGACAATGGTATCGAATCGACTAGTTTCAAACGTTACTTATGAACGTTATGTAAAGTAAATTCGTTAAAACATTTTCCGTTTTTATTGCTCATTCCGTTCCGTATTGTGAATTTCCAATCCGTTGCACTGCTACATAACCTTTAGATGTAATTGCAAAGTTTCGCTGTGTTTCCAGGTTTTATTGGGACGCGCGTTAAAGCGAGCCTCGTAAAAGTCACCTTGGAGCGGGCTCAGACTTATGCTAATCCAGACGCGTAAACAATGAATAAATATGAAGACATATTTCCAATTGTGGGAGTCGGAGTGCACGCATTGAAAATCTTAATTGGTTGAGTGGAATTTATTTTGAATGAAAATGCGATCTGGCAGGATTTATTCCTTTATCTCATTATTCTAGCCTCGCCTCGGGGCTAGGGACATTCATCATAACAAAATAGTTACCCTTAGTGCACACAACTATGTTTACAACAGACGTGCGGTTGTGTACAACTGTTGCAAGGGATTTGAAATGTGGGTTTAAAGTCAAATGTAGAAGTAAAATAGTATGGAATAAAGCAGAATAATTGACTTGGACATTGTTTACGAAGGTTCAGGTGAAAGGTGAATGGAAAAGAGAGGTGGAATCAGAACAAGCAAGAGACGGAATTTAAATAATTAGGGCAAAGACAAAGTCTATGAAGTTTTAGAGCAAGTTTGGTTTCAGTGAGTAAATTGGCCTGGAGAAAACATAATAATTATTCCGTGTTAAGAGATTTATTTAGTACTCGTTATACGAATAGAAGATAGAAACCGAAAAACTTCGCTTAGCATCCGATAAGATTTATTGTTTGCTTGAAAAGTGGAAGGAAAGAAGTCGGTATCGATTATAGAATGGCTGTAGGGTTGGGCGAAAAGCAAGATCAATGACTGGTAGAGATGCAAGAGAAGTATGGTAGAGGCATGATTCTTCTCTGATGGGGAAGGACGAAAATCAGAATTCGCCTGCATATCAATGTCGACTTTCATATTGAAAGACAGACTTACTTGCTGTGGATGTCTTGAAGAGGTGTTATTCTCCCAAGGGAATTGTTGACTGGATTAATATGATAAAGCAGGTAGGAGTATCATGGTTGCCTTTGGTAGGGTCTCTTCCTTAAGGAAAGTATGTTCTGATCCTAGATCATACACACGTGTTCTAACTGCATTGAAAGCTGACTAGTCAGAGGTGCTGAGAGAACTAGAGTCTAGGGGCCGGGGACACAACATATATAGAATTTAAAGGGTAAGTTTGATTAGGGACGGTGTACTTCCAGCAAGCAACCGTACGACGGAAAACACGATCCCCTTCCTATTGTCAACGTTCTTTTCCATAATTTTTCCTACCACCCTTATATCCACCTTTCTTCCACATCACTATATCTAGACTGGAATGAGCTGACGATCTATCTCTATATGTCCACATTAGAAAGTATATTTAATTCATGTAACTGTGACCACATGTTATGAGTTTTCCATCATCCTCAACTACATAGAGGGATAATTCATGTCCCTACTTCAATCATACATATACTCCACATATGGTTACACCACTGTCCCTACTAGAAGGCACCCAACACTCTGTAGACAGTAGATTTACTTCAGAGGCACGCGATTGCACGCGGGTTCTGACTCTTCCTCATCCAACAGAACCTCGGATTTCTGGTCTCTCCATTAATTCTACCATAATTTATCCTTCATTGCATTTCAGAAATATTTCCTGTCAATTTAGATTAGGTACTGACTGTTAGGTATTCTAACATAACCCTTCATCTACACCAATATCACACAAGTTCTTTAAAAGCCATGTGTACACAGTTCTTAGCTAGTTTTTAACAAGACATGTCACACTTACCACTGTTGGTTATTCTTTCTGTTGCTTAAAGCTATGTTACCTCACCCGAAAATACTTTGTTTTACCATCCCACTTAATAAACGTCCTGCTATTGCTAGACGCTCATCCTCAGATACGACCTTAAACCACAAAACCCTGCTCCCACATTCAAACCAGCGTCGTTGCAAAACTTCGAGGTTCACCAACCCTTCCTTTTCTTTCTCATATTTTCCGAAATATCAGATCTGGTATCTCCTTAATCTGTACTTCATTTTCAACAGTTTCCAAAGTCTTCGCGGGTAACAATAGTCTCCTGTCATTGCAGTTATTATTATAATTATTTTTTTAAAATAATTTTCTCTGAAGATGATTGCTTTGCAATTGCAATGTACATAAGGTTTTAAAAAAAAGGTTTTATTTATTTATATTAAAAAAATACACCTCAGTTAAAATTAATAATATAATCAACCGGTTTTGAAAGTTCTTATTGCTTCCGCTTTAACTAGCTATATCTGTATCAATTCTAGGCAGCCACACGAGGCTAATCAGAGTATGGTGTTTGTGTTGAGCCGAATTTGCAGATTTCTCAGCCACGATATTTCCTGTAGTATATCTTCTCTTGTATAAGTTTCAGTACTCCACACCCAGCCCCTAACTGGCCCGTTTTAAATATTTGTTTATCTTTCATAAAAACCTCAGTGTTTCGAATGTGATATCTCGATGAAATTCTCCAAAAAACAGAACCGGTAAAACATCAAATAACGAAGGGTGTATGTTTTCCCTACCCGATCACGAAATTAAAAAGTTAGGTGATGCTTGTACTGTGGAGAAACCGATGGTCATTAGCTACGCATCGAAGAAAATCGCCTCAACAGTTTTAATATATATTGATTATTTTTTATATAAACAAATCCTTTAAAGGTAAGGTAAGTGAGTAATTGTTTGTTTAAAATCAGTGTTTGTAGTACTATCAAGTTAAGTTGTGTGAAGGTACTCGAGATAGGCCTTCCTGAATGGAGGAGTCACCGCTGCGTGGCAAACGTTCATTGTAAAGGGTTACGGACAGTTCCGAATAACTAAACACCTCAAAGCATCTTGGGTGAGAAAATACTTTGCTGACAACAGTGCAAATCTGGGAGAAATGTTTTCAAATAAAAAACGTAGTGAGAATATATTCTTGTATATTCGTATATGCTGCCTTGAAAAGTGTGAAATTCCCTCATCTTGATTTTCGTATCAACAGTAATTCGTATCGTTAGATAATGAGTTACCCAGGTGCATGTGTGTGATAACTTTTTGTTACTGGACTGCTTTATAAAATAATAAAACATTGTAGGACAAATGTATAAGAATACTAGCAAAACTTTGTTGCAACTATTCTAGAAAACCTGCAGTAAAATATATAACAATACTAGTAACAAATTGTGTAACGGTTTTTAGCTGTGATAGAAATAGGCTGCAAATTTGTTAACAAAACTAGTAAAATAATGTTGTAAAATGCTGTAAAATAATGTTTAACTAAGCTAGGAAAACAATGTTGTAAAATTTATAACAGTGCTAGTGAAATGATTCAGTAACAACCCTAGAAAAGCATTGATTCTGTAACAACGCATTGTTGTAATAATTAACAATGCCAGGAAAACAATGATGTGAATATGCTAACAATGCTAAAAAGTATATAGCAATTCCTATAAAATATTGCTCCAAACGTTTTCAACAATGCTAGAAGAAAAATACTGTACAAATATATAATAATAGACTTATACATTGGTTTACTGTTTATGACACCGATTCATGAAGGAAAATGTAAAATTGTAGATATTGAATAACCAGCATCATAGATACGTAAAGCTATTAAAGTTTGTTCGTCCCGAGTACAAAATAGTTTTTTTCTGAAAATAACAGTTGAAGAAACCAATAGAAGGCCATTTCACATAGGACGTTATATTTTCAACCATAAAAGTTCTAGATTACCCCTCCCGTTGCACCGCGTGTAAAGGTTATGATTTATTCCGTTTCCCAGAGTCCTTGAGACACAGTCGATACACCGGACAGCAAGGAGCTAAGCTGTGATAGGCCGAGATAAAGGGGTAGAAGGGACAAGACGGGCCGCGCTAATTGTTACCCCACCCGGTCTTAATTAACTCTGCGCAAACTCCGTCCCCTGCGCCATCTCCGACAATTGTTTCCGACTCAATAAAAGTAACCGCCCAGTAGGGCGTTAATTAGACGCATTGTGACGTCATCGTCCAGAGGTATCCGGGACCGTAGTCGTTAAGTGGGACAAGAAATATATCTGGATTTTGTACGCAGTAGTATATTGTGTTTCTAATGACCCGAGCCCTACAAGGGTTAAATAACTGAAGGGTTTTTATAAATAATCAATGCTTTTTCAGGTTTATGTTGAAAATGTTACCACAATTTAGACACGAAGTTAATTTCTTGTTAATAGTGGTATAACTGTGAAGTCGATCGTTGGTTTTATTACACGGAAGTTAAAACTATGTCAATATTCACGTAATAAAATACTCCTTAATTTAAAAAATTTAAAATTTGTGTTTTTTTTATATATAAACTTTATATTTAACTTGAATGCATTACCTCCAAACATAAAAACTAACCCCATCGTCTTACTTTGTTAGACATCTGGCATTTCTACAAATTCCATTTGTTTTTTTATTAATCAAATACAATCGTGATCATTTGACACCTATGGCCCATGACTGAACATACGAGCGTAATACTGTTAAAAAGCTTTAAAGTAAGGACGATTTTGGTTTTGCTCTGGACTCCCAAACCTGGAGTACCACCAGGTAATCACAGTGACTTGATCGAGTTTACTTTTGATTTTGAAGAATGAAGAGCCACCATATGATTCATGTGGACAGGGATGTTTGTCCCGTATTCGTTTAAGGATATGGACAGAAATATTAAGATAATAGCAGGAGAAACTGAATTGAAGATCCCTTAGTGTAACAATGTAGGTGATTACAGACTCGTGAAACAATAACTCTTAAAACAAGCAATAAAAACAAAAATTGTTTAAAGTCATTTTCTACCTAGATAAATAAAAGTTATTTAATTACTTGTTATTAAATAATTACAATTAATATAAATAAAGTAACATAACCTTAGCGATAGAAGAGCTGTTCTACAACATAACCTACAACATTAAATCAGCTGTTTTATGAAATCATATGTTAAGCCAAATAGGACGAAATAACTATATTGCACACTTTACCCCTTTTGTGAAAAGTTTTTCTCCCATATAAAACTAAAATTATTTCATTAATGAAATAATATTTGAATTTGAAGAAACTATTGACATCTAGTGTCATCCACTACAAGTTTAAAAAAATGTATTTGAACTTGTGTGAACAAATAAAGTGTATTTTATTAACGGTTGAAAATTTGAACACGATATATATAAAGAGAGTGTGAGCCAATAGAAGGAATTGAATAAACCTTCTCTATCAGATTCGTATATATCTTGTAGTTTTGATGCGGTCAGCCAGGATGACGTATCGAGTAGGAAGGATTGGAAAGGATTGTGCACGCGTAGGATTAAGGTAGATAGAGGATAAACCTCGTGGTAGAGGATATTGCACCAGGAAATCCCTCGGGCATGACGTCATGTGTGCAGGGTCACGTACCTTGAGTAGTCTACTTTCTGCGAGAACATAAATAAGTAGAGCTAAATAAAGATGTAAAAAGTTATAAGTAATTATTGAGTAAATGTGTTGAAACTATGAACTTACTCAGTTATTCAATAACGCTGACCGGCAAAAAACATTTTTTGGAATGTTTCCTTGCCCAATTGACCCATTTCTGACTAGTTTTTGTCAAAAAACTACCGTTTTCAAGATACGTAATACATAGACATTAATTATAAATTGGGCTGTTTCTAGTGTTTCAAAGTAAAGTGATGACAAAAAAAATCTGGCATCAATATACGTACAATATTGTCACTATTACAATATTGGACACTATTATGTACAATATGATCTTTATTGACTGAATTTCATTCATAAAATAAGAGTTTCTTCCACTGGATCAAATGGTGACCTCGTGGGAGCGTGTTCATGTGTACATCAATTCGGGAATATCTCTGCAGAGAGCCCAGCAGTGATTCACTCCAACAGCATTGATATCTCTATTCCATTGAAGTAATCTCCTAGTGAAATACTCCCATGGTCACCTCTAGCCGCTGCAAAGTTTTTGGGAAAAATATCAAGTGGGAATGAAGGGTGTGTATTTTCGACGACATATTACAACCCATAGCACAGTACTTTTCGAGCAGTTCTTTGACCAACTGAGGAGAGTTACTGTAGGCCTATCTCTTGTTACCAAGAAATCCGTGCATTTCCTTTTATTAATGTATCCCAAGACGCCTTCTCTTTTATGAAGAATTTTATCAAAGTTATGATCTTTAAAACTATTATAGGGCGAAAATTTGACTTACCCAGTCACTCTAACTTACTTATGATATAATCAGTCAATTCAAGATGATTACAAGCAAATGTAAGAAGTAGGTGAAAGTACGAAAAGGAAACAAAGTTTAAGGAATTAGAGTAATGGTTGTAAAGTTATTTTCGTTTCAGGAAAGGAAATAATTCATATTTGTAATTAATCATGTGAGGTTTGAAGGCGAAGTAAACAAAGTTAAATTATTAATTGAAACACTGGGAAAACTGTGGAAGGACGAAATGTCATCGTTAACAGAGAAATAGAGAATACAGGGGGGACATTATGTCATTTTAGGTCGCGAACCTGAAGATCTAATCTTTATCGGAGTCACAAGAAGTGCTCATTACACTTCTTCTAAAAATAATAATAATAAATGGAAGAAATTAGGAATGGCTATGGAAAATACATAATGATCCCCTGTTATTTGGAATAGGGGCAAAATGCGCTAATCTGAAGTATAGCTACTTATCTCTTTCCCTATTACTGTTATTACTCAGCTACTTCTAATTTTAATACATTCTTTCTCGATCACACAGAGGATAAGTATGAACTTAAAATACCTAAGTAGTTATAAATAGATTTTTGAGGTGCGCATGCGTAGATCACAACAATGGTTTAAGTTATAACAATAGCACGTCATCACCCATTGTTGTAATCACAATAATTAACTTTTTCCCTATTGTTGACGCTTTACATCTGCTCACGGGTAGAGTCCACTATTGCACTTCATTTTTGCAAGACACGGAGCGTACAGTGACGAGTCGCCCCGACATTTATACCGCAATATAATAACAGGCGAGTATTGCATACGTCGTTAAACATACCTTGGGCTTACCCTGCCCTAGCTTGGCTCGGAAACCTTTATTATATTGCAAATGTAACAAGACTATCTTTATTTCGGTTGTAAAACTGAAAGGTAATTTTGTAACGAACGAAAACCGTATTGTGATTAAAGCTATTGTTTTAATGGGGAATAATCGATTCTGCGGTCTGACGTGTGCGCACGTGCAAACGCGAGCGCGGGAGTTTCTTTGTACGTTACATAAACAGGAGGACCAGGCTTTATTGCGGTAATATGTTTTGTAATACGGTTTTATGTTGAATAGGTTTATTTTTATTTATTAACTTCGAGTTATTCTTCTATACAGTATTTCTTCGAACTTTTGCCGTCATTAAGGCAGACAATGTACGGCGTTTAAAAGGTATACGTTATATATTATTAACACGTTTAGGCTCTCAAGGTCTCACGGGATGGGTTTATGCCCTCCCAGAATAAAGTATGCGGTCTGACCCTTAGTTAGCACAAATCGAGAGTATTTAAAGGTCCGATTGCACTACCTGGACAGAACTACTCAGACAGGTATTGCGGTAGAGAATCCTGGGCGTTCGGGAGGTTCTATTGATCCAGAGTAGTTGTTCTGGAAAAGCGGTTGAAACAGTAGTGCCTGGTTGGAGTTCGTCTCGTCCCAGGGGCGGGCCTTATAGTGAGGTCGAAAGACTCTTTTATACTGATTCCACGGGTTGCCGCACCAAGCCCCTTGTCTTGGACCTGACTCTAGTCACCCGGGCGGGATTCACGCATATATATATATATATATATATATATATATATATATATATATATATATATATATATATATGGTAAGATTCTTGTTTAAACAGCCTACAATAAAGTGTACGTGATAAGTGAATGCAAAAAAAAGTGTTGCAAAGTTAAAAATACGCTACATATATATATATATATATATATATATATATATATATATATATATATATATATATATAGCAAACTGAAAGAGATTATCTCCGATTATATATTAAAACTCACTCTTATTAAAATAAGACCTAAATCGAAAACAATTACCAAAATATAAATATATATAAATTATAGTAAGCTCTAATTAATATCTGAAAAATCGCTTCGTGGAGGTGACTGGGAAAGAAATTCTGTTTGGAGTGAGGAACCATGCGGTAGTTTCCACAAGACGCGATACTAGCCTGACTGCTTACTTTCGACTGGTAGATTACAGAGTAGATAATAAATAGAAACTGCAGAGATTACGAGATATACAAAAAATACGAAATCAAAACATAACAATAAAACATGCAACTTTTTTGTTGTACATCTATAGTTTTTTTAAAAATTGCTTTGGATCACTTGACAAAAACAAACACTATTTACTGTAGACGCTTTTCAGTAGACGCGTTTCGCACTAGGTCACTGCATTGTTCAATGCTGAGTCACGATAAGACTCGCAATGCTTTATTTCGATCTAGATGATAAAATGCACCTAAAATCAGTTTCGAATCATCTGTAAAAATAAATTCACTATGTTGGCTGTAAAAGTGTAAAGGGTACACATTTTTTTAAAAAACAATTTTTTCCAGTGCCTCTTTTAAAACACTTGTAAAAGTCTCTCATCTTTTATCCCAGATGATCTCCATTTTGGAATACCAAGTTACCCCCATTATTTTTCTACTCAAATTATGTCCGAGTATTCTAATTATTTTATTTTTATTTTTGTTGAAATATTCCTCTCCTTTATTCGGGTTTTGCATAATTCGACGTTATCTTTACTCTCCACATATGGACATCCATGTCCAACTCAATTCGTGCAATACCTTCAATATTTTAGTTTTAAAGAACCAGATGCGTTTCCCGACTTCTAACTCTTAATTTGCTTCTTTTGTCTCTAGCATCTCTCCCTTTTGTTGCAAAGAAATTTATAAGGCTTAATTCGCAACACGTCTCTGCCATAGAATCCGTCGAGTGGATAATTTTAAGTGCTTGATCGTCGCGAATTATGGATTTTGTACGGTTCCTAGTGAAAGATTTACCCGTAAACGTCTCGCATTCTTAGACGATGGATTCTCAGATCTCTGCGTTGTCAGACACACAATTAGCCAATTTCTTCGCAAACTGTGTGTCAGTTTTTTTTTTATTGTTTTGCTACTTGATAGTTACCGCTACTAAAACGAACGTAGACAGTAACTCGATTGAGTTAGTCATAAAACTCGGAATGCTTCCTGAATCTGTGGCTGGGCATCCGTGTCCACTGACACCTATGTGGTATTTGTCACAAGAAAGAGAACCTTAGGTTGACCAGTGGTGATTGACCTCCTGTTACCCATGGCATAGAAGTAATTTTTTATAAATCACAGTAAACTCCATTAAACATGCAGTAATTGTTAACTTGTATTGTAAAAGGACTTGGCCTCCTGTTACACGTGGCATTGAAGTCCATTTTTATAAATCACAGTTAACTCCATTAAACCTGCAGCAATTGTTAACTTGTATTGTAAAAGGACTTGACCTCCTGTTAAACGTGGCATTGAAGTCCATTTTTATAAATCACAGTAAACTCCATTAAATCTGTAGTAATTGTTAACTTGTATTGTGAAATAAATTGAGCTTCTGTTACATCTGGAATATAAGTCCATTTTAATAAATGACAGTAAACTATATTAAACCTGCTGCAATAGGTAACTTGTATTGTAAAAGGACTTGGCCTCCTGTTACACGTGGCATTGAAGTCCATTTTTAAAAATCATAGTAAACTCCATTAAACCTGCAGTAATTTGTTAACTTGTATTGTGAAAGGACTTGACCTCCTGTTAAACGTGACATTGAAGTCCATTTTTAAAAATCATAGTAAACTCCATTAAACCTGCAGTAATTTGTTAACTTGTATTGTGAAAGGAATTGAGCTTCTGTTACATCTGGAATAGAAGTCCATTTTAATAAATGATTAGTAAACTCCATTAAACCTGCTGATAGGTAACTTGTATGGTAAAATGATTTTGTTTCCGGATTACCAACTACCCCCTACACAATTGTTAGTTGTAATTTTAAAAAAATTAAGAAAGATAGAGTTTGGTTACAAGTAACATGTTTTAACGAATTCTAACGTACATATTTAAATTGTAAAAATTAAAAAAAAAATAAACTCATTGGTTACGTTTTGTAAAGCAGAGACTTATTGGTAGAAAGTATTTGAATGCAACTGTAGATTCGATATAGTTTGTGAATGGTGAGGGTGTAATGTAGCGAGTACAACAGAGTATGACGTGTGTTTAAGGGATAGCATTCCATACTAGAGGCTGTTCCGGGGTTATACTAACGGAGATATAATAATTGTGTGATGAGTTCCCGTGACGTCTTTTTTAATATTTATAAAATTATTTTTGTAATTATAAAAAGTTTAATTTGAAGGGACACAGGAAAGAAGAGAACCAATTCGTTCGACTACGGGCTACGGGACTAAAATGTGTGCAAAAAAATTACCAAAATGAAAATTTTCCCCGGATTATGTAGTTTTGCGATCAGCCGCTAGTTGCGTTATAGTCTGATGCATTTAATTTATAGCCAATTTGAATCTTTTGTTCTTATTCATTTATCATAAGCGCTATGGGGACTAAAATTTGCGCAAAAATTACCAACTATTTTCGCTGGATTATGTAGTTTTGCTATCAGCCGCTAGTTGCGCTGGAAGTCTAAGCATGTAGGCCTATTATTTAGCCAGTTTAAATCAGCTTTTCTTATTAATTTGTATAAACGTAAACAAAATTGTTACCATTATATTAGAAGAAATATCTGAGTAATTGGAATAAAATGTGTGAAACATTTCATTTGAATTATAAAATAGTTTGATAAGCGAAGAAGCCACAAATAATATACTGTGTACATTCGTAATAATAAATATTCTTTCAATAAACAAATTAAGTTTTACTGAGAAAAATATAGCATTTATTGTTTGTAAATGTTATATTAAAACGTTTTACTTGTTTCTATTAGTTACATAATATTTATAAACTTTACCAGTTTTATTTATATTATTTTTGCAGTTTGATGAAAAATATCGTTTAGCCTATAACTCTTACTTAAAGCGTTATTTAGGTCATTGTTCGAATTTCGTAAATCACCTACGCATCCCGAAAGTAAGCGCTTTCGGTGCTAGTTATGGAATATAATATTATTCTGTTATAATACCTCTGCTTATATTTTTTTGGATCTAAATATTAATTCAGATACACTGATGAAGGTCGCCACGGAGCGATCGAAAACGTTCTGTCTCAGGAGGTTTTAACAAATTTACAAAATTTAAAGTTCGGATAGTCATAAACTATTGTTAAAGTGATAAATAAGATTCGCCGAACGTAATGGACTACAAAATTCAAGAGTATAACACAGCAAGACAGGCTGCAGTCCACGAATACAGGAAACTGTTTAGAGACTAGAGAGACACTGATGAAGATCGCCACGGAGCGATCGAAAACGTTCTGTCTCAGTAAGTTTTAACAAATTTACAAAATTAAGTTCAGATAGTCATAAACTAATATAAAAGTTATTAATGAATATTGATACCAACCACTAGGCAAGCTCGCAGTCTACAGTACTTCGGTATTATAAAATTCTCTAAAACATAGAAGAAATTATCCTGCTCAGGTATTTCCAACTGTGTGGCCATCAATAACACGCACAGAATCGGTAGATGGTTCATTACATTTTATCATCTGCGTAAACGTTCCATCTGATATTGCACAACAGCTGACATTGAGGTTAGGTTTTTTTTTAATAAACCACCAGCGCAGTACTGTGCACCACAGATCGTACATTTGAATGCAAAGTAGTCCGGTTTTCCTCATTTGGCTTCCATCCAAAAGTGCTTAACGGCGTTTTAAGTCCGCCATATTGACACCATAATTATCGGCCAGGGGGCCGCCCACAAATCGGTGTCACTATTTTCGAAATTTATCGTTCTATAAAAGCCGAACAACGTTCGAAACACAATTGAATGACATTGATTGCCCGGACAACACCTCTTCTAGGCTAGCCCGTCTTAATAAATTTAACTTTCCACAGAGAACCCATAAAACCTCACAGGCCTTTGGAAATATATATATTTTAATTTTTAAACCGGGCATTATTTACGGCCGCTTCGTATTGCCACCCACGGGTCTTCTATATAGTTGTCTGGGACCGGGCACCGACTTAGTTGTAATTATAATAAACCCGCGTGGTCATGAATTTAAAGAGTCCGATTTTTGTAGACAGGTATCTGTGAAGACGGCGTGGCTGGGTGTTGCCTACGATTGCCGGTGTTTCATCGCGCGTAACGCTGCATCATGTAAATGTCCGCTATTGTTAGAACCATAACCTGTTACCGCTAACGCGTTCTTTACTAATAAAAGTACAGATTACTCTGTCTCCACCGCCAAGTGGGGACTCCCTGGTGTATATACCTCAACTGATCACGCGAACTACAACAGTACAAGAAATCCTTGCCTTTACCATTTATCTATTAAATAGCATATATATGCTCTTCTTTACTGTAGCCCACAGTGATGTACCAGGTCGAAAGGCAATATCCGAAATTTTAGTACGTCAAAAAATGTTTTTGTACATGCAGAAATATGGCAGTTATTGTTATACAATTATTGTATTATTAGAAAATGTATAATTATTTTAATTCTACATTTGTTTAAATAAAAAATATTCACTCTCTAGTTTTCACATCGAAAGTAGTTTGAAACAAATAATTTTGGAGGCTGTAATTCTCTTCTACCCTTTCTCTCTCACTCTTTTTCTCACTACCAGAATACCTTGATTATAGAAAATAGTGGAGGAATGAAGTTGACGAATCTGTGACCGGAAGAAGAATGAGAGACAAACATATAGAGAGAAAGAAGTGGAACGGAATGACCTCAATAATACCTTGAGTATAGTAACTAAGTGGAAGAATGAAGTGGATGAATCTGTGACGGGAAGAGGAATGAGAGACAGACATATAGAGAGAAAGAAATGGAACGGAATGACCTCAATAATACCTTGAGTATAGTAACTAAGTGGAAGAATGAAGTTGACGAATCTGTGACCGGAAGAAGAATGTGAGACAAATATATAGAGAGAAAGAAGTGGAACGGAATGACCTCAATAATACCTTGAGTATAGTAACTAAGTGGAAGAATGAAGTTGACGAATCTGTGACCGGAAGAAGAATGAGAGACAAACATATAGAGAGAAAGAAGTGGAACGGAATGACCTCAATAATACCTTGAGTATAGTAACTAAGTGGAAGAATGAAGTTGACGAATCTGTGACCGGAAGAAGAATGAGAGACAAACATATAGAGAGAAAGAAATGGAACGGAATGACCTCAATAATACCTTGAGTATAGTAACTAAGTGGAAGAATGAAGTGGATGAATCTGTGACGGGAAGAGGAATGAGAGGCAGACATATAGAGTTTAGAGATTGATGGAAAGAAGTGAAATGGCATGGGCTCAATAATACGTAGAGGGATGAATCTGTGACCGGAAGAGAAATGAGTTAGAGATATCTGCAGTGGAAAAATTGGTGGAAAGAAGTGAAACGGGATGATAATAATATCTTCAGTATAGAAACTAAGTGCAGAAATGAAGTGGATGAATCTGTGACCGGAAGAGAAATGAGTTAGAGATATCTACAGTGGAAAAATTGGTGGAAAGAAGTGAAACGGGATGATTTCAATAATACCTTAAGTATAGAAACTAAGTGCAGGGGTGAAGTGGATGAATCTGTGACCGGAAGAGAAATGAGTTAGAGATATCTACAGTGGAGAGATTGGTGGAAAGAAGTGAAACGGGATGATTTCAATAATACCTTAAGTATAGAAACTAAGTGCAGGGATGAAGTGGATGAATCTGTGACCGGAAGAGAAATGAGTTAGAGATATCTACAGTGGAAAGATTGGTGGAAGGAAGTGAAACGGGATGATTTCAATAATACCTTAAGTTTAGAAACTAAGTGCAGGGATGAAGTGGATGAATCTGTGACCGGAAGAGGGACAAGAGAAAGAGATATAGAGGGGAAAGAAGTGGAATGGCGTGACTTTGATTACAGAGAAATATCCAACTAATATTAAACGAAGCAACACCATACTCAGTTAATAAATACGGCGCTTTTGTAGGCCGCCATTAAGTGTATAGTTTTCCTGTTTTCACATCTTAGTAACGTCAGATAGTGCGTTACCAAAAATATTAAGTTATTTCTAAGTGTGCTATATAACGCAAAGAAAGACGATTTCAGCCAACGAGAAAAAACGTTTAAATAATTCGTGTCGTTCATTGACTTTGAATCACTAAACATTTTTTCCTATGCACAAAGTTTTCTAAATACAGTATATCACGTGCCTGATTTGTGAAATGTGTCCCGTTCGCAACACGGATCGTAAACACAATTTAAGCACCGCGTGTTAAGTAACTCAACATTTACTCACAGCGTGTTAAGTAACTCAACATCTACTCACCGCGTTTTAAGTAACTCAACATTTACTCACAGCGTGTTAAGTAACTCAACATTTACTCACCGCGTTTTAAGTAACTCAACATTTACCCACCGTGTTAAGTAACTCAATATATACTCACCGCGTTTTAAGTTACTCAACATTTACCCATCGTGTGTTAAGTAACTCAACATTTACTCACCGCGTGTTGGGTATCTCATGAAACTCAACTTTTTTCTCAATTTTTTTTATAGTAACAGGTTATTAAGAATAGGTTTTTCAAAGGTTTGTATTTTTTTTGTTTTTTATTTTGTACTAATAAGCTCTTTGATAGGTTATGTATTCTCTGTTGTGACACTTTTCCCCCTTCCTAAAACCTTTCTAGCATAAAAATCCATAGAACAATTCTTGTTCGACCCTTCATGGTTTTCGAAGTGTATGTACAGCGGTAGATAATACCTCGATCGGCGTTTAGAGAAATCGATTACTTGTAAAGGTTTACACGGATATTGTAAGCCATTCTTACTCTAATGTCCGTTATCGTGGTATTAATATTAAGTTCGATGTATCGTATACACTTCATATGGCGTTCATATTGTAAATATAACTTGAGCCTGCCATAGTGATTAGGTTCAACACGTTCACTGGCAATTTCCCAGAACTATCAGACATTGCAGGGAATTTCGCCCAAACGGCTTCTAATTAAAACAAGCCGATTAATTGTTCAGCATCCTGTTGGCACGCCTTAAACCTTAGCGCCGAGAATTTCCTGAAAGGGTCGCCTTGAACTAATGACGTCACAGATACTAGGAATTTTGACAGAGTAGGAGACACAGATATTTCCCAATGGATAGACAATAATATTTGTCTTTATGTAAAGATAAACCTGCTACAGCGTGGTCACTATTATATATTACACAAAACAATATTTTAATATTGTTAAAATAGTATCATTTTCTATTCTACTATACTTGAAAAAGTACTATTCTACTATACTTGGAAATGTAATATTATACAATACTTGCAAATGCATTATTCTACAATACTCGCTAATGCGTTATTCTACAATACTTGCCTATTACTATTCAACAACACTTGCAAATATAATATTCTACATTACTTATGAATTATTATTCTACAATACTTGCAAATATAATATTTTTCAACACATGTGAATTACTATTCTACAATACTTGGAAATGTACTATTTTACAATAGTTGCAAATGTACTACTATATTCTTCAATACTTGCAAATTCACTATTCTACAATACATGCAAATATATTATTATACAATACTTGGAAATGTACTATTCTACAACACTTGCAAATGTACTACTCTACAATACTCGCAAGTGCATTACTCTACAATACTTCCAAATTTACTATTCTACAATACATGCAAATATATTATTATACAATACTTGCATATATACTATTCTGCAACAGTTGGAAATGTACTATTCTACATTACTCGCAAATGCATTATTATACAATACTTGCAAATTCACTATTCTACAGTACATGTAAATATATTATTATACAATACTTGTATATATACTATTCTGCAACAGTTGGAAATGTACTATTCTACATTACTCGCAAATGCATTATTATACAATACTCGCAAATTCACTATTCTACAGTACATGTAAATATATTATTATACAATACTTGTATATATACTATTCTGCAACAGTTGGAAATGTACTATTCTACATTACTCGCAAATGCATTATTATACAATACTCGCAAATTCACTATTCTACAGTACATGTAAATATATTATTATACAATACTTGCATATATACTATTCTGCAACAGTTGGAAATGTACTATTCTACATTACTCGCAAATGCATTATTATACAATACTCGCAAATTCACTATTCTACAGTACATGTAAATATATTATTATACAATACTTGCATATATACTATTCTGCAACAGTTGGAAATGTACTATTCTACATTACTCGCAAATGCATTATTATACAATACTCGCAAATTCACTATTCTACAGTACATGTAAATATATTATTATACAATACTTGTATATATACTATTCTGCAACAGTTGGAAATGTACTGTTCTACTCTACTTGCAGGTGTAAAATAGTAAAAGAAAACTATTTTTGACAAAAATAATATAAGATACATTTTACTTCTATATTTATAAAACAATTGTAGTCCCCAACGTCTTCCGATGGCTAGTTACATGTTTCTCTGTGATCCAAAAGATTTGTACTTCTCTCACTCTATTCCTCTCTACCTATCTGTCTACATGACTTTTACCTCTTATAACGTCTTTATCTCCAGCTACTCCTCTGTTGTCCTCTTCTTCTCCCCCATCTGGTTTCCAGCGGAGAATCTCCTTATAGTTTCTCAGACCGTCCGTTCTCTGTACATGTAAATACCATCTAAGGGTAGTTTTATCTCTATCCCTTGACTTCTCGCATCAATTCTTCCATCCAAAATCTTCCAAGCAAGCGATTCAACAGTGCATTATTTAATGTTGTATATTGCCATATAAATCATATTCTTAACTGGTTTAGGTATGTGCTATAAACTGCCCTTAAGTTGCGCAGTTGCACCTCATCCTTGTGTAGTTCTCTTTCCTATGGCTTCATACAGGTCACCATTGCACGTCATTTCTAGTCCTAATTATTTCTTTATTTCAACGACTTATTCACCATCGAGTATCGACTTCTTTTCTTCCCCACCTTTTGTTGTGTCTAGTTTTTTTTTATTGATATCTCCGTTTTTATATTTAAGAATTAATGTCCAGGGGGATGTATTCCAAATCTTCGTAGACGAATTTAATATGTTTCATGTTCTTGTTATTGTGCTATCAAGATTTATTTATCACATTACCATTCATAAACAAAACAACAAACAAAATAGCTTGCAAATTTCAAAAAATAGGATACAAAATAGCATACAAAACCAATAACAAATTACAATACAAAATACAACACAACACCAACAACAAAGATAAACTACAAGCACCAAGCGTATACAAACTATAATGCGACGAATGTAACAAATTCTACATTGGACAAACAAGTCGCAGCTTTAAACAAAGAGTCGAAAAATACAAACATAACACCAACTCAACATTTTACAATCACTTAAAAGAAACAGGATACAAATACACAGACATTTATCATAATTTAGAGATCCTACACATCAACAAAAAAGGACCACATCTCAACACACTAGAACAATATGAAATTTACAGACACACAAAAACACAAAATACAAACATATTAAACGAACAAACACAATACAAATCATACATACTCTTTGATACTATCGAAAACCTACCTTTAAAATCGTCACCGCTTGACCCAACATCTCCAAGCAGAAGACACTGATGAAGATCGGCACAAAGCGATCGAAAACGTTCTGTCTCAGTAAGTTTTAACAAATTTACTAAATATAAAGTTCGGATAGTCATAAACTATTGTTTAAGTGATTAATAAGATTCACCGAACATAATGGACTACAAAATTCAAGAATTTTTTTATTGTCAAATTGTTGACTATTGTTGTTTTAAATATTGTTATTATTTATTTACTGTTATATTGTTCGTTGTTGTTATTTTCTTATTCATATTTTTATTGTTATAGATTTATTGTTGGTTTTTTTGTAATTGTTGTTGGTTTTTTAAAATTATATATTAATGGTTACACAATTATTTTTATTTATTGCTTCTTTGTAAAGTTTTGTTTGTTTAGTAATTTTTGTTTTATTTAAATTTATTTTTGTTATTTTATTTTATTCAAAATATTGCGTTTTGTGTTATATTTTAATTAGCGATGTTAGCCACAGTTGGTTTTTCCCCAGGGGAAAAAATCTTCGTAGACGATTTATATCTATAAAATATCACACTTAAAAATTTACATTTTCTGTCTATATATAAGGATGTAACAATATTTTACAAGATTCTTAGTTGAGTAAAACCTCATTTTTAGAGAAGAAAGTGCTTCGAACAAGACACGTGCTCTACATAGGTTTTATGATTTAATGATCTCCGTAAGGACGTTTCACGGAATTACGTGTTTTCTTGTATAGCTATTCAAATAAATGCTGCACTAGGCTTACGTTGTTTTCTATCTACATAGTTTATGTATACATGCTCAAGTAATAAGGAACAACTATCGATTTTCAACAATCGATCTGTTTTTACAACGTTGAAGCGATTTAAAGGTTATCTTGCCACTAAATCAGAGCTAATATACCTCCATACTTTTAGTTCATAGAATTAGTGCAGCCATAAATATTTCCTAATGGGAAGGGTTAATTTATATCCCCAAAGCGAAATTTTAAATTTAAATATCATTTTCCGCAAATCTAAAGTTTATAATTAGACAAAAGTTGACAAAATCAATGAAACAAATTAGTTCGTAACTTAAATACATTACAAATTTAATGAGTACCCAATGCACAATAGATATAAGTATAGGTTCAGGATAGCGTTTGTTTAGGAAATTATTTTAAATAGTCAAGAAATAATAAAGTCATAATATTCTACAATTCTACAATATATTGAGTTTATGAGACTGTTATAGTTATATACATGGAGTTCTGTTATATTATATGATGGAATTTTCTCATGGGTAAGGTAGGCCTATTGAAAGCCCATTTAGCCTTTCTTGTAAGTTTTATTTGTTCCATTTGCTATCAACAAAACAACTTAAAGGCGTTCGCATATTTTTACGCGCTTTCATATTTAATAACAACTTTCCGCGTACTGTAAACGGGTTTTATAGGAAAATTATCTCGAGTTAAAATGTTTGAATACCCATATAAGAGTCATAAATTAATGTGAAATTTGGCCAAAACTGGGCATTTACAAAAATGTTCTAGCGAACAAAAGTAAAACGATGGACTTATCTAGCCAATATAACCTTCTCGCAGTGGCGTAGCCAGGACGATGGGTGAGAGGGAAGAACCGTCCTAAAGATATTTTGTAAATTTTTGTCTCTAGAAATAATACTTTATGCTATTTTGTTACTTAAAATTACACAATTTAAGGGTCGTCGGGAAGCTGTTTTGTAGGTTAACATTTTTTGCTAGAATTGATTGATTTGGGGGTGGGGGTCACGTGCCTCCTGTGCTCTCCCACTGCTTCTGGGGTTAACTTATAAAACCTCTCGTTGCCCCTGGTTCCTCGTTAAAACGACAGTTTAAAAAACATAAGTTTTATCATTTCTAGAATATTTTTTTAAACATTATTAGAAACATTTTGCTCTTATAGTTTTTTTCCATGTAGACTGTAATGATGTTTAAATTAAGTCTTTTCCTCAAGTGGCAAATTATTGTTAACTCTAACAAATATTTATTGTTAACAAATTATTACATAAATAATTGTATTTTTGCTTCTAAAATAAATTCACTACAAGTTCTATATTAAATACAGAACAAGTTCTAAATTTTATATATTTAGTTTGTTATTTCTGTTTTCAACAATTAAAAAACCCATTGTTGTATTTATCAGACAAAACATGAATGGTTTTAGTTATTTTGTTTTAAAATGTTTAATTTAATTTGCATGACACACGAAACCCAACTTCCAAAGCTTTTTGTACAATAGTGGTTTTTATTGACTAACCTTTAAAAGGGTCCATATCATTAAATTTACATCATCAAGCAATATTCATTTTATAACAATTTGTACTTGTCTTTATCGTGTAATGTTAAATTAACCGCGTTAACACAACATTAACGTTTATTAACCGACCTTTCTCTGGCCTTCCTTTATTTATTGTAAAATTAACAGCGACACTTCATACCGTCACCCATACAAATCGATTCTGCGTGATTAATCGATCGGCGAAGACGAACTGCGCCGTGAGGCAACAGATGTTTTTTGTCAGTTTTGAATATTCAAAAGAATAAAAAATCGGGTTACCTTCTAGTTCATAAATCACTGCAGAGGCTCGACCCTCCGCAACCCTTTGGAACAATGCGCCCTACGCTCGGCTGCGGATTAGTTTGACAAGCCAACGCGGATTCGGCCGCCCTGTACAGCCTCGCAAACAGCTGTTGGAGAATCGGCAAACACGTTGCGGCAGTAACATTAGTTGCAATGTTGGGCGCAGAAAAATTTAATTTCTATATTTTGTACGTGTGGGAATGTTTTATGCTAATTTATATTCAGAATGTATCTAAACTGCACAGAAAACTATGTTTAAAACATGTTTACTCAATTCCTACT
>JBAIZL010000101.1:310000-372500 GCA_036971475.1 Prosapia bicincta
AGGAGGCTGGAAGTCTGACAAGGAGGTGGAAAGTCTGACAAGGAGGCTGGAGGGGCACAATCATCAACGTGACCCTTCGGGCGCAAATGCCGTGACTTCATTTAAACTGAGTCAGAACTCAATTCCAATGAAGCAACATCAACAATCATAACAAAAACCAAACTTAGACTAAGAACTGGCCACTATAGAGGAATGAATATTGACAGAGAAGGTAAGAAAACCTACCGAAATTGTCTCCGCCACCTGTACACAGGATGGTACGCCAGGATGTACAGTCATCCTTCTTCAGCTATCCAGAGTTAAAGACTTATATTCGGAAGTGAACCTACATGGTACAACATAGTACAGACTGCTAGAGCTGTTATCTCCGCCCACGGCATTATCTGAAGAAGATCCGCCATAGATACGTCATCATCACAAATGTTTTGCTGAACACTATATTTTTAGAGCTATTATTTTCTTACCAATCTAAAATTAATTTTGTAGCCTTATTTTACTCTCATTGATCTCACTACATTGAACCGCCATTTTGTCCAGTATTATTAACTTTTCACCAATATATTTTAATTTTAATTAATTTTGCTGACTCTTGAGGCTGGTTTTTATCTATTGCAAAAATGCAACTCAATAGCAGCAAAGAGAATGATAAAGTATAAAAGCCATCCTTATGGCCTTATTCTACCAGTTCTAATACGTGATGGGAGCTGGGGGTGACGTTGTAAAGGGAGTGAGACACTCTGTCGCGGAAACCGAACTTCACGGGAAAACCTAAACGTCCTAACGGTCAGTGGAATTATAATAGAACCTTATTTACCATTTCGTCACTGAAAGAAAAACGTTTAGAATAAAAACACGGTTTTTTTATCGCGTAAAGAATGATTATTTGATAGCGTGGCGCTGCTACAACTAAATTGTTTTTATTTGAAATACTATACAATTTATACAATACAATAAGAATTACAATAGATAATACAATAAGAATGTCAACAGACAATACAATGAAAATTGCAATAGACACTGCAATAAGAATTACAATAGACAATACAATAAGAATTACAGTAGACAATACAATAAGAATGACAATAGACAATACAATAAGAATTACAATAGACAATACAATAAGAATTACAACAGACAATAAAATAAGAATTAAAATAGACAATACAATAGATAATACAATAAGAATGTCAACAGACAATACAATGAAAATTGCAATAGACACTGCAATAAGAATTACAATAGACAATATAATAAGAATTTCAGTAGACAATACAATAAGAATTACAATAGACAATATAATAAGAATTACAATAGACAATACAATACGAATTACAATAGACAATTCAATAAGAATTACAAAGACAATACAATAAGAATTATAATAGACAATACAATAAGAATTACAATATACAATACAATAAGAATTACAATAGACAATACAATAGGAATTACAATATACAATACAATAAGAATTATAATAGACAATACAATAAAAATTACAGTAGACAATACAATAAGAATTAAAATAGACAATACAATAAGAATTACAATAGACAATACAATAAGAATTACAATAGACAATACAATAAGAATTACAATATACAATACAATAAGAATTACAATAGACAATACAATAAGAATCACAATAGACAATACAATAAGAATTACAATAGACAATACAATAAGAATTACAATAGACAATACAATAAGAATTACAATAGACAATACAATAAGAATTATAATAGACAATACAATAAGAATTACAGTAGACAATACAATAAGAATTACAATAGACAATATAATAAGAATTACAATAGACAATACAATACGAATTACAATATACAATACAATAAGAATTACAATAGACAATACAATAAAAATTATAAATTACAACGAATCACAATTAACCAGACGTCACATATACTTTTAGTTTAATATCCAAGTCATTATTCTAAAACTAATAGCAGAAATAAATAAATTCGTACAAATAAATATTTAAATAAAGTTTATAGGCTATCAACATTATTTGCAACTATTTATATCGTATTTCAGACTTGTAAAAGCACAATTTAGTAGTAGAAACGTAGTATTAATACAAAGTCTAATAAAACGACAATGTTTGTATTATTAATATATTTTTTTCTTTTTTCAGGTGAGTTATGATTTGTTTATTCTACAAATGAAATAACGAGTTATTAAATATGGTAAGTTAATGTATATTATCTTTTCACATACTGTAAGACTTTATTTGTACAGTAAACATGCAAAACTACATGAAGTCATTTCTCACCGAAACTGTTATCAGGATAGGTTTTTGATCGGAAAACTAAACAAGAAAATAATTAACGGTAAATTAGCGAGAGAATGTTTGCAGTCTATGTACAAACGCGTATTGTGTCATTCTTGGTTTAGCGCGTTAGAAATGGCACATTTTTACTCGTGTAGTTTACACTAGAAAAGTTACTAATCTACACGACAGTTGAGGAACTTTGAAGCCGAATTAATCTGCACGATAGTTGAGTAACTTTAAAGCCGAATTAATCTACACGATAGTTGAGTAACTTTAAAGCCGAATTAATCTACACGATAGTTGAGTAACTTTAAAGCCGAATTAATCTACACGATAGTTAAGTAACTTTAAAACGAATTAATCTACACGATAGTTGAGTAACTTTAAAGCCGAATTAATCTACACGATAGTTAAGTAACTTTAAAACGAATTAATCTACACGATAGTTGAGTAACTTTAAAGCCGAATTAATCTACATGATAGTTGAGTAACTTTAAAGCCGAATTAATCTACACGATAGTTGAGTAACTTTAAAGCCGAATTAATCTACACGATAGTTAAGTAACTTTAAAACGAATTAATCTACATGATAGTTGAGTAACTTTAAAGCCGAATTAATCTACACGATAGTTGAGTAACTTTAAAGCCGAATTAATCTACACGATAGTTGAGTAACTTTGAAGCCGAATTAATCTGCACGATAGTTGAGTAACTTTAAAGCCGAATTAATCTACATGATAGTTGAGTAACTTTAAAGCCGAATTAATCTACACGATAGTTGAGTAACTTTAAAGCCGAATTAATCTACACGATAGTTAAGTAACTTTAAAACGAATTAATCTACACGATAGTTGAGTAACTTTAAAGCCGAATTAATCTACACGATAGTTAAGTAACTTTAAAACGAATTAATCTACACGATAGTTGAGTAACTTTAAAGCCGAATTAATCTACATGATAGTTGAGTAACTTTAAAGCCGAATTAATCTACACGATAGTTGAGTAACTTTAAAGCCGAATTAATCTACACGATAGTTAAGTAACTTTAAAACGAATTAATCTACATGATAGTTGAGTAACTTTAAAGCCGAATTAATCTACACGATAGTTGAGTAACTTTAAAGCCGAATTAATCTACACGATAGTTGAGTAACTTTGAAGCCGAATTAATCTGCACGATAGTTGAGTAACTTTAAAGCCGAATTAATCTACATGATAGTTGAGTAACTTTAAAGCCGAATTAATCTACACGATAGTTGAGTAACTTTAAAGCCGAATTAATCTACACGATAGTTAAGTAACTTTAAAACGAATTAATCTACACGATAGTTAAGTAACTTTGAAGCCGAATTAATCTGCACGATAGTTGAGTAACTTTAAAGCCGAATTAATCTACATGATAGTTGAGTAACTTTAAAGCCGAATTAATCTACACGATAGTTGAGTAACTTTAATACCAAATATAAACGATTGCTCTTTCCATTCCTACTATTAGTTCACGTTTATATTGACCTACATATTTATGTATCTTTTTCAAATTTTTAATCGTTAATAAAATACTTTTTATCCATCCACTCAAGATGAAATGCATTTTTTAAACTTGTAGTGTATTACACGATGTTAATATTTTTTCAAATATTAATTCATTAATAATGCAATTAAATAATTGTAATAATTATTTTCGCTTCATATTTAGCCATTTAATATTGTGATTCTGTCAATTTATATACATATTTATATTAATTGTAATTATTTAATAAAAAGGAACTAAAATAAAATTTTTCTCCGTTGACTTAAGTAGGAATTGACTTGAATTTTTTTTTCTGTTCCTTCCTACTAAGGTTTGGTAGATCGAAACCTGTTTTACTTCAAGAACGCCTCCTTTAACGTGCTATAACTCTCGATCATTTCCAAGATCTAAGGAAAGATAAATTCTTCCTTCCTATAAATAGGTCACCGCATCCCTACCATTCGACTTCATGTTATATTGAACATCTTTACAAATAACTCGTTTAAAATTTCTCGTAGAATCTAACAGACTGACGTCATTGCCGAAACTTGCTTCCAATTTTTTACTTTATTAAATTTTCTGCTGCCATTGTATAGGCCATATTTCCCTGTCAGAACCGCTGCGGACTTTTTTTTATTTAATCATATTTTCATATTTCTCGCTGGAGAGACGTTGGCCGGGCAGTAATTTGACAGGGGATGCAAGCGGATTCGCCCTATCCCCGGCTTATCCAGGCGATCGGCTCTGTGTAGATCCAGTCAATATATCCTGTTGTAAATACCCCGTCTTAGTCGTCTGGACGTTTGCTCTGTAAAATGTCGAGCGAAATTTTAAACAAAATCGAACTCTTGCTAGATGAGATGGTATCCAGTGGTGCACGACGAATGGCGACGGAATATTTGTATGTGTTTGAAGTTTAACTTTGAGAGTGTCATCTATAATAAGTACAAATGGCCTTAACCTACATCTTTTATTTCAAACGCGTTTCAACGACTAATTTGTCGTCATCCTCAGTGAAAATACACAAATTAAATTAACTAAAAAATATATATATTAAACATAACCTATAAAGTTTTAACAAAAGTAAAAACTGTTTTTACATTTGCTAAAACTTTATAGGTTATGTTTAATATATATCTATTTTTTAGTTAATTTCATTTGTGTATTTTCACTGAGGATGACGACAAATTAGTCGTTGAAACGCGTTTGAAATAAAAAATTTTATATTTGTGAGTTGTACCATATTTCTAATATTTCTATATCTTTTAATCTAAAGCAATCTGAAACAATTAGTTGTGTATTATATACGAGGGTAATTCAATAATTAAAGACACAAATTGACTTTTACAAAACAAGACTTTTCCTATTTTTCAATATAATTCTTACTAAGAAGGTGCACACCTGTCCCAAAGGGTTACTAGTATTTTTAAACCGACAGCGAAGAACACTTTGCCTCGGTGTGGGAGAGAATTTTTCACAAATTTCTTGCATCCTCTTTACCTTGGAACTTCTTCCTTCAGTGGACCAAACATATTGAGATCAGTGGGTGGTAATTCTGAACTATATGGGGATGAACGTGCCCCCAGCTGGCTATACCCTTGCTTGCACTTATTCCTTCTATCTTGCTCTTTTCGTGGAAAAGTTGTTATAATTTGGTTTATATTAATTACTTTTCTTACCATATTATGTAGGTAGCAACCTATGAAGTTGTTCATGCCTCACATTACATAGCGTGATTACAGGATAACAAAACAAATGTGTAAACACACACTTTCTAAAAAAAAAACACACAAAAAATAAAGGGAATTATTACAAAAATTAAAAAGGACCTAATATTTAATCAGCCACGTGCAGTAAGTAAACACTTTTATTTCTAAATTTATGGCGCCTCCAAAGCACGTTTGTATGTCAGAGATCCTTGTAGTTTATAATAATTAGGCTGAGATGAGGGGAACAATATTTATCTTAGTCTTTCAACTGTCTTGAGATAACTGGAATTTATTAAACAATTAATGTCATAAAAGTGGCTTTCATTAGGAGATTATGAAGGTTTTCTGCACGTTTCTTAAACAGTGTGTCGTATAGTTTAGTTTTGTTAATTACATTATGAGTTAGTTTTGTTATTGTGTTGCATTGTTTACGTTCTAATTAATGAAGATAGTGACTTCTTTAGTGGTTCACAAAAACACTGAGTGGCGCCAATCATATAAACATAGCCCGTCTACCGTGCATCCACAAGGGGCCGAGTTTCGCATAGTTGGTAGGATTTAGTTGGTCAGCATATGTTTACAAGATTTGAATGTTATAATTCGTACGTTCCGAATGTATTTAAACTGTATCGTACCACAACGGCTTTGAATTTTTGAAATTGTGGTATCTAATTTAATTTCTTAAGTTCTTCATAGTTATTGTTTGATTTTGTTCTCACAGAGATATTAGAAAGTTCCATTCAAAGATACCACTAAGAAAAAATTCAACTGTTAAGATAAACAACACTAGCCTTATAACACAACAAAACTATAAACGCGTGGATATAAATACGCTACTTGTAGCAGTAAATGATAAAGATTAAATATTTAATTATTTATTGAAAAAAATTCAACAAAACAATTGAATTAAATAATACATAAATTTCACCTAAATATAACTAACGATCAGATAAAACAAGAGTATCTAGAAATAAAAAAAATAGGAAATTAATGCAGTTTTAATAAAGAGTAAATTTATGGAAACCAAACTAAGGAATTCAAGACTCAAATTGCGACTAAGAAGAAATGCGTATTTGGGTAAGGGAGGAGAGTGAGAGGGGGAGGAAGGTAGAGAGAAAGAGAAAGTGAAGGTAAGATAGAAAGATAAGGAAGGAAAAAGGGGGAGCGAGATTTTAGTCAGATGATACAAAGAAAGTGATAAGAAGGGGGAGAGGAAAGAGACGGAGATGAAGAGAAAGAAAGGGAGAGAGAAAGAAAGAGGGAAGGAATGCGATATAAATAAAGTGGAAAACAGAGAGAGAGAGAGAGAGAGAGAGAGAGAGAGAGAGCTTAAGAGGGTTAAAGAGAGATAAAGCGGGGAAAGAGGGGAAGAGGAAAGAGTCGGAGATGGAGAAAAAGGAAGATGGAAAGTGTAAGAGAACTAAAGGGGGGTTGAAGAGAGAGAGTTAAGGGAAAGAAGGGGAGAGGAGAGAGACGAAGAGAAATCGAAGGCAAGAGAGAAATAACTTTAAAACAAATATTCAAAATACTTAGATAACCATATTAATCAGTAAGTAATTGTGCTGATAAGAGAAGGCACTCTAGGCTCCGAACTTAGAATTATTATCTGCCCAACTATTCAGATCTCCCACAAATAATATCAGAACAGCCTTGTTAACAGCCAACGTTCGCAACAGAGAAGATATTCCAAGGGCAGTGAACTGAAATCATTATTGTCACTAGATGCACGTTCAAGCTGGTAACAATAACAATTTGTGTAAAACAAATTTAGTATGGTACACTTTCAAGCTAATATTATTGCCTTTTTTCGGAAAAACAGAGGTTAATATATAGGCTATATCGCCTTACAGATGTAATGGTACATGCTGAATTTAGTAAGTATGATTAAGTGTTGATATTAATCTTGATCCGCGCTGACGTATACCCAGGTACTCATTGAGGGGTGGGGCTCATTGAGGGGTGGGTGCCAACTTTTAATCTAATTAAAGTCTCTTCAACGTTTAAGCCAATCGATTTACAAAGAACCTGTTAAAAAATAATACGACTCGGGCTCGTTATGGGAACTTGGTGGGCAGAAAGTTGCCTCACATTTACCCACCGCGCCCATTATCCCCCGGGAAGAAAACACTTGCAGCCCTACGCACCGTAAATCCACTTTGCGGTTATTTCTCTGAACAGACCTACAATAGCCGCCTAACCTGTCTAACGGGAGATCCGTCCGTTAAGTACGCCAACCACTTTGGCTACATTGTTGCATTACCCTCACTGCGTACGGCGCTTTGCTACTCAGCCAATCATGATGGAATTAAACATATCGAGTGTGAAATAATTGCCTACACTGTGGGTATTCTTCGAACGGAAGGGAGCGCTTTCTTGAAATATGAAAATTTTTAACGCATACGTTAACATGGCGGGCAGCTGTGAGGCATCATCGGGATGGTGATATGCTCAAGTATTACATTCAAAGTGATCGCCTCCATTTCGCAGGCTCTCTGGCTAAAACTGCTATAATGCAAGAAGAGCCTTACGTCGGAATAGAAGAGAGTTCTCTTTAATCAAAGTCAAATAGGAAACCTCCTCAAGGAACGCCTGAATACAGATGGAAGAATAAAGCTTAAGGACTTGAAGTGGATTCAGTTCAGAAACAAGTAAATGGACCTAGAGACGACTCACACGAACGTTACGTTATTAACACAAAGAACAAGGTTTACCTAATTAATAAAAGTTGCAAATGAGCCAGGGCTTTGAGGAAACGCCAAAAATGAAACTGTTTAGTAAAATAACGAAGTTCAGCTCCATCTGAAAGCAAAAGGAACAACCTACTGCTAGGAAAGGTACAAAAACATAATGTGATACCTACATATATTTTGTATATATATAAATGAAGGTATATATGTGTATGTAGGTATCTAGGAGACTTATGCATTACTAAACCACTGATCCGATCGTCATGAAACTTTCGGAAATTGTTGAGCACATTCCTGGACCAGTTTCTGGTGACATTATAATTTTTTTCCAATACGTAATTTTTAGGTGTCAAAATAGCATAAAATGTGTTTTTCTATCTTATCTAAGACATTTCATTGAATTCATTCCAAATTTTGTTTGCTAGGCAACGCTCAACAATCTAAATTTATTTTAAAACACAATATTAAAAAAAATATTATACATCCGAATGCACTTAAATAAATAACATTAAATCAGGAACTTTTATTGTCACACTTTTATCGATCGACTACTAAAAGTTCAGCTAATATTAAGTTAATAAAATACTAAATTAAGTTTTACTAATTTAACACGCCATTCATTGGCTTTTAGGTGATACGAAGTTTGCCGGCTCAGCTAGTTTCTAATAAAAATGCTATTTAACACACACACACACACACACTCTCTCTCACACACACACACTCTCTCTCTCCCTCTCTCTCAATTATTTCTTGTGCCCATACACTTTATCCACAAGACATACCTGTACAATTTCCCAGACAACCCCCTGGACATAAATTACTAATATGACAGTCAAGAATAGGCCTACTGAATAGTGCAAACTTAAAAACATTACACATCCCTCAAAACTGTACATATTCAGCATATAAATGGTGCGACAACCTCACTATAGAAATCTGGCTTACAAAACACTCAACCCATAACCTAACCGAGTTGCTAATGTATTCGATTTACTAATGACATTAGTCACTCGCTTAGGTTATATGCTCTGGAAGGGGCTGAACTGTTTTCCCATAGGAACTGGTTTTTTTTTTTAAATTGAAAATATATGTACTAACCACTAAGAGCGGAAACTTTCAGGGCTTGTTCCTTAGGTGAAACTAATGAATAAGTACATAAATACACATGTCTGGGATCGCTTCGTTAACGAGTTACAGCTGGCGAAATATTTTACTTGGATTTCAGTCTCCCATCACAATGAAATCGTACTAGAAATTGTGGAGCTTTATTTAAAATGTAAAATGTAGTGGATGTTAAGCAAAGTACCCGTACCTGTAACTACTGTCGGGTACTGATAAGATATCTGGCTAAATACGCGAACCACGGTTTTGAAAACATGTTACGTTACGGTTTGAATTACTCGTAAATTAACGTTGTTAAATATTTAAGAAATACGTACAATTTGTAAACAAAACTTGTAGAGACTTTAATTCCGTAATAATAAATGATATTCACAATAGGCGCACATAACATTTTTAAGAGCTAATTTTTTTTAAAATTAAAGCATCACACTTTAATCATGAAACCAGAGCATAACGCATTTCGTCCCGTAGTTGTAGCTGGGCTTGATGATTTGTTTGGCGTTCAACAAAAACTTACCGTGTTGAAAACAGTAAGTGTAAACACTGATATACTGAGGAAAACTCCAAATGCGAAAACGGTTTTTTTTCAGTTTGTCATTGTCTACAAATAAATGGCTCATTTCCAAAATATTATTTACAAAACAACGCGCTTGAAGATTTTGATAAATTTAAAACCTGTTATCATCAGGAACTTCGCACACTGTCAAGAGGTGAAACAAACTCAGCATGTTTTATACAAGAAAAACGTTATTTTGTTAATATACGAGGGTCATTAAATAAATAAAGAGACGAATTGGATAAGACAGTCGCCAGAGCAAGTTTGATACATTTAGGGTTTTAAGATGCCATCACTGGGATGTGTTTTAATCAGGTGATGTATCAACTTCGCTCTGTTTATAACCTTAAAAATAAGTGTAACTATGTCGGGTCATCTTGAAAACTCCGCATTGACTGAACAAAGTTCTGTGGGTAATTATTTCCCGTTCACGCGTAATCGATTTCAATCAAAAAATATACTGGACGATGGGGAAAGTCATCTGGAATGAGAAAAAAATTATAAAAACTTCCGCTCACGCCCAAAAAGTTATAAATTTTGGAAAATGGCAATCCCCCCTCAACAGCACACGAGGAAAGTTACTAATTCAACGTTTTGACATT
Source organism: Prosapia bicincta (assembly GCA_036971475.1). NCBI lineage: Eukaryota > Metazoa > Arthropoda > Insecta > Hemiptera > Cercopidae > Prosapia > Prosapia bicincta. The sequence goes on from JBAIZL010000101.1 coordinate 320,477, forward strand.
ATTGTTTTGACATAATAACTCTCAAAATGCCTCGAAATGTATTTAAACTTGCTGTTGGCTCCAAAAAAATTATACATTTTGAAAACAAACATCCTTAACTGTTATCACCACGTTTCACCTGGTTCACAAAGTTTATAGAATTATAAAACTCGCACACACACACACACACACACACACACACACACACACACACACAAACACACACACACACACACACACACACACACACACTTTATTTGTTTGCGGTAGTAAGTCGCAAAATTACTCAACACTTACAGTCACTATTCCACAAACAAAACAGAAAATATTGCATTGAACATTCAAACCTCTTTTATGTCAAACTTGGCCTAAAAACGATAAAACTTACCGCAAAAGCAGTGTGAAATTGAAGTGTTTTTCGAGTAAACAGCAAGTTTAATTACGTTTTGAGGAATTTCGCGAGTTACTACGCCAAACAATTCCAAAACGTTGAATTAGTAACGTTTTCCGTGCGCCGTGGAGGAGGGAATTGGTAGTTTACAAAATGTTTAATTTCTGGGGCGTGAGCGGAAGTTTTTATAATTTTTTTCGTATTCCTAAGGACTTTCTGCGTCACCTGGTTTAATTGTTTTGCTAAAATCGAATACGTGGGAATGAGAAATAAATACCGTTCTGTGATTCATTTTTTGATTGGTGAAGGTAAAACCCAAACCAATATATACTCTAGATTCACTAAAGTGTATGGAGTAAGTTGTATGAACCGTGGAAAATTTACAAGTGGGTAGTTCAAAAGTAGTCGAGAATCAGTGACTGACGAACACCGTTAGAGTTTATGACCTTATTCGTGTCATAAACAGCCAATACAACTCAGATATACTCTTAAACAAGCTGAAGTCAGCCATGACAGAGAAACATCGTGGATGTCAGAGGAAAGGGGCGATTCTCCAGCAAGGCTATGCACGTCCTCGCGTTTCTCATTTAACCATCATTTAAAATGTTCAAACTCCCTCCTGACCCTCCGGGTCGTGCCCCTCCCTATACATCGTCCTGGCTGTGCCCCTGAGTACAAGGATGTAACTTAGTATTGAAGGAAGTTTTGGCTTGGCTGATGCAAGGTCGCTTTCCAGGTGAGATATCCTCTTTACCATGGTTTGAAAAAGTAAGTTTTTTTACCATAGCTTAAAAATAACTTCTGGAAGGGGTGTAGGGAACATAGATGCGATCATGGTACGTAAGTGGATTTCGTGTAATATAGATACGGTGGGCTATATTGTTATTAGTCAAACCTACTTTTGGATGTAGTAGAATGTAAGATACACCTGGCCCTCGAAATATCAAAAACAATAGGTTTATTAGAATTTTATCATACTCTTATATTATAATATAATAACATCATTTAAAACGGTCTATTTCTGTTTTTCAGCGAAATTTCTTAGAGTTAACAGTGTCTGTTTAGGCTGAAGTATTTGTTCAAATTTAGAATTTGATATAGAGCAAATAAATCACAATTTACTCTATTGGCGTGTTACTGTAATAAGCGCTGAACAAATGTGACCAATATATTCTTACAAATATGAGTTTGAAATTCGTGACAAATATATTATTTTACGGGTCTTCACCTTAATAATCGGGACTTTTCTGATTTATCAGGGGCGCATGGTCAAAGTACTGTTAAATCGTAACGATATTCTGTTTTGAAAATTTATCGCTTGCAGCAAAGTGTCCATTTAAAGGGGAATACCCTGTCAAACCTTCACCATCTTGACGAGTCTCTGGCAGGCACTTATCCTGGTGAATTTGTAGGACATGGACTATAGTTTGATTTAAAACGGAATAGGACTCTACTAAAATGAAATTGCCCAGAAGGGGGTGGGGTCTGTCGGTGTCTGGGCGAATGGGAAATCCACATCCGGCTTGGTCGGTGAGTATTGTTACCAATTCTACGTTAAACTTCAGTTCGTCGTTCAGTGTCACAGAGTTCGAAATGACCACACCGCATCCCTGCCACAGACTTATAACTTTTCTGCTTTTAATCAAACTATAGTCCTACGTAGTGTCATGATACGTCGGCATTAAGAAGGAGATTGTATTGTTGGCTATGGGTTAGTTATACATTCACTGTTAAATACGGCGACCATATTTTTATTTCTCGAAACAGTGACATCCTACTTTTGGTTGTAGTAAGAAGCACTCGGACCCCGGAGAGTTCAAAAGCAGTAAGTTTGTAGTAAAGAATGTTTATGATAAGGTGAAAACTTTTGGATTATTTTCTTTGTAGTTTATTACTGTATATACGAATTGTTCATTGAAGTTTTGCAGTTTTCAGAAAACGTGTACGCAATGTGGCGTTGATAGTGCCTCGTTCTTTGTACGACCGGAGTCGTACACTAGTCGGTGAGTGTAACACGGTAGTCCCACTGTCTCTTGAAAGGCCGGGTAGATACGCACGCACCTAGATATAGGCTACACAAGTCAAATATTAAAACATCTGACAATAATAAATAAAAGTGGTTATCATACAGATTATATTGTTGAGGAAAATTGCGGAAGCTTACCACCTTGAAAGCTTACCACGACCTCAGCAACTTCTTTTTATAAGGATCTTAAGAGTAGGCGTTTATTAGGAAACGAGAATATGTGGGACGGAACTGAATTTTACGAAATAACTGTAAACATAATACAAAATACACAAGACTAAGGCAAAAACCTAAATAAAACTCAAAGAACGTATGAGATTTTCCAAAAGGGAAAAATAAATGAAATACACGATCCAGTTAAACTGCAGTACTAAGTGTAATTATTAGCCAATTTCAAATCAAATGTAGATTTATATTAGAAATGCAGTATACGCCAAAATAAACGGTTGTAGGGTTTTATTTTATTTACATAGTTTTACAAACACATAGAAGTAAAAAGAAGCTGCATCGGTTAGACTCGGGTGTAATGATGACCTCCCTTCAATTTGAGGCAACACTCGCACTGTTCTTGAGGGTTTTGCATAATTTTGATGAAGAGGGGTTGTTTCATGCTCGTTATACACATGGTGATGTTTTCCTGTAGTTGGTCGATAGTGATTGGTCATCACGGAAAATCTTCTCCCTCATCATTCCCCAGACGCTGGCGTCAGGTGGTGAAGTGGGCTGGGTAAGGAGAATTTGTTCTAAGGGAGATTCGGTGGTTGCCAAACGTTTCTTGAAGGAAAGTCATGTTGTCTAAGTCAATGTAGCTGGTTGCGCCATCTTGCTGGAACCATTGTGAACGAAAAGGCAAATTTCGTGTTCAACAAAATCTCTTGAGGTCTCTATAAAACGACCAACAATGACCCTATATCGGTCCTTTTACTACAGCTGGTTCAGTTTCAGTACTGTTTATTTTGGCGCATACGGTATAGACACTTTTAAATAAAAGTAATATAATTGTTAAGATACAGTTAATTATAACTGTATAAAACAACTGTGGCGTAATGTTTAACATAAATAAATGTAACCTCTATACCACAAATAACTTATTTTTTACAGGTATTTTTATTGTAAATTACTTCTGAGGATGTTTGCTATGCAATCGAAATGTACATAAGGTTTTAAATAAAAGAAAAAAGTCATTTGGGGTATAGAGGTTACATTTATTTATGTTATAAAGTTAATTAGTCAATTAGATAAGTACTGTATGTATTTTTTAAACATCTACACTAAAAACATAATTATGTGAAATATTTACCTAAACAGCTGTTTATCAGCTGATAACGTTTAAAACAATTCCATAATTCAAGAGTATAATTAACAGACCCTATTTTTAAATAGAGATTCCATTAAGATAAACAAAAATAAAAATATAAACAAGAATGACAAAATACATTACCATAAGACTTGGACTAATCCTGGAGTATTCGTAGTAGGTTTTACAATAAATTATATTTATTAGAAAATAATTACTTTTAGTTGATAGAAACAAAATAAATTCTTATACAGTGACATTTATCTTCTTGGAAACTGGTATAATTATAAATTTCTATTTGTGGACGGGAATGTTTCGAAATAAAACCCCAAACCAACATTAAAACTTTACTATCGACCAGTTCAAACCTTTTTCTTTAGCGATAACGAAATCTAACACAAAGTGTTCACGGAACCTTATCACTAGCGTTGACAACTTATACGACTTGATTTCTTAATTCACCTGCCTACGACGATCCGACCAACTATGGCCTATTATTCTCACCCACAAACCCATAAAAATATTCGCTCCTTCGTTACCGGGTGGGGGGGGAATTAAAAGCGTTGCGCCGCGGATATTTTATTCAAGAGATCTTTGTAACGCGCCCACCGCCCCTTGGAATCGCGCCCCGATGGAAGAAAGAACGTTTCATACAAATTCCAGTTTAAGAGTACGTTTTCTCAGAGGCGTCGGATAATTTATTCCCAATCTGCGTTTGACGCGCTGTCATCCCCCTTCCCCTCTTCTTTTGTATTATTTGTCTTTCTTCTTTCTTCTCTTTTTCTGGCAAAGGGGGATTTTGTACATGCGTGATTTTATCAAAGCCTTTCTAACGATATATTCACTGTGTGTGCCTACAGCTTTGATGGTAAAGATAATGAACAAACTATAATAAACTGATATCGTGAATATTAAACATAAATTTAAGATTAATGAAGTGATTTAAACGATGGAATAAAAAAGTACGCTAATAATCTAACGAAGGTTTCTTGATGCAACTACATTGCTTGGATGTGATAATGTGGTTGCTATGGTAACACCAATAAAATATATTTAAATACAAAGATATGACTTCAATTTTTATTGATATAAACATTAGGTTAGTGAATTAACCCACTTTCAGTGCACGATGTACCGTGTACAGTTTTTCAATTTTGTTTTGCATTATTTTTAGGCGAAGAGCAAATTAATCGATAGATTGAAAGGCGGGGTTAGAAAAGTAGCTAATTTTTAGCTTGAATATGTTGACCCCTTATTGTAAAAATACTGTCTACCTCGAGAACCTTTCCTCTGGTAGATGAATAAATGTGACGTTATCACCCACCAATAAGTTAGTTCTCATAGTACATCTAGCTGCTGTTACAATGGCAATGGGGATCTGGTAACGATTGGATTATTGGATGTTGTTTTTTTGTTTTTCTTTTATACTACTCTCAGGTACAGGTCAAGTAAGACTATTCATCCTTGCCATAAATAAGCATTCAGCCATCAGAACTTCGCGTAGAAGATCTATGACGTCAGTGGTAGGGTATTTACTTTCCTAAGGTGCTACAAATTGATAAAAATCACCGTCTGCGTGGTAAGGATCGTTCCCCATAATATATCTGACCTTAACAATTCCAGCAAAACGGACGCTTACTAACGCGTATGCGTCGGTGGCGGTTGACTGGATACGTTGTCGTAGCTTCACTGGTTCCACCGTATCTATGTAAGACCTATACTGGAGTATAACTTTAAATATAAAGTCTTCTATATCATAGAGAATTATTCCCAAGGACTATATTAAAGTTATAGGTCAATATTGTTTCACATTATTTATAAAAACTGACACGGGTAAAAAAAACATAATTAAAGAAAATATTTAAGTATTAAAAAAATATGTTCGCCAGTCGATTTATCAAATTTCCGATAGTTTTGTTTATACGGCATATGTGGGAGTAAGTTCAAAGTGTTGGCACCAACCAGTTTGAGACCATTTAAGTTAAATTCTACGTCAATTTTTAAACATAAGAATAACATAAATTTCGTTTTTCTTTACACATTTTGTGCGTCCGTTATCGAAAGGAAAGTAACATTTCATTTTTAAACTTAAACTAATAGCACAAATCTCGTTTTAACCTACGTATTTTATATGTCCGTTATTAAAAGAAAATTAAAATTTTATTTTTTAACCTAAACTAATAACACAAATTTCGTTTTAACCTAAGCCTACGTATTTTGTTATGTCCGTTAACGAAAAGAAATACACATTTCATTTTTAAACCCAAACTAATAACAGAAATTTCGTTTTTCTCTGCGTATTTTGTGTGACCGTTAACGACCGTAAACTCACATTACGCGAAGCACTAGGTCTACTTTAAACGTGTGCAGAGCGTACAATGTATGCGTTGCATAATTGCGATTTAGTTGCTCTGTGATTTAGATACCGCTGGCTGTAATAATTTACAGCGTTGTTTGGGCTCAGCCTGTGCCAGTGATGATACTCATTCCGGCAAGTAGTTACTCGGCCACTAACAATATCAGTTCTGCCAACATTGACACCAACACCACTCGCAACTATATATTTCCAGAGTTATTTTGCTTTTAACACTTTATTGTACGCTCGCAAGATTGGGGGATTACCTCGCAGTTAGACCTGGTCGAGGTTGATGTTACGTCAGCAAGTGGCAATTGGCGTTCGTTTAGTTTCTTTTGGACACAACTAATTGTATTTCAAATTGTTGTTTACGAAACAGTAAAATCTCTGATATTTTATATTATAAATATAATTACCAAAAGATGTTTTCACCCTTAAATGTTTTCAAAACGTATTGTATATTTATGGAACCCTTCTGCCACAAATATATCTCCCATATTAACCGGATTCTTGTCAAATCTAATCATATCTTCTCACGTAATCAGAGAGTTTAATTCGTTTATTTCCTTATTCGTTTGGAAATTCATCCGCAAAGCTTCAAAATTTATATTTATTTAGACCATATTTATTCTAGATTCATTTTCTCTCTAGTACTTCGCATCCTGTAATCTTGTCGTAGTAGGACCTAATTACCGGCAATAAGGCTGACTTATCTTGTTCTTCTATTCTACCTTATTCATTTCCTAATCGCCTTACTTTTTCAGCCTCTACTTTATTGAGTTATACTTCAAAGGATGATAGAATGCAATACAAGATACAACATTTAACGCTTGGTAAGAAAGCTATGTGTGCACAAGTAATCCCAGATTCGTGATGTAGAACGAGAGTCATTGCATATTTCCAGACTCTACTTGATTCAGTTTTACTTCAAGCGAAGATGAACCGAAACTATGGAAGATGGAACCTTTAACGCTCGGTAAGAAAATATAGTAGCCACAAGTAATCCCAGACTCGAAATGCAGGACGAGAGTCATTGCATATTTCACGACTACTTGATTGAGTTTTATTTCAAGCGGTGATAACCCGAAGCTATACTAGATACAACATTTAACGCTTGGTAAGAAATCAATGTAGGTACAAGTAATGCAGGATGAGAGTCATTGCATATTTCCAGACCCTACTTTATTGAGTTTTACTTCAAGCAATGATAATCTGAATACGATGCAAGATTCCACCTTGAGCGTTGGGTAAGAAAGCAATATGGGTACAAGTAATCCTAGACACGTGATGCAGGAGAGTCATTGCATATATCCAGACCCTACTTGATTGAGTTTTACTTCAAGCAATGATAATCTGAATACGATGCAAGATTCCACCTTGAGCGTTGGGTAAGAAAGCAATATGGGTACAAGTAATCCTAGACACGTGATGCAGGAGAGTCATTGCATATATCCAGACCCTACTTGATAGAGTTTTACTTCAAGCGATGATAATCTGAATACGATGCAAGATTCAACCTTGAGCGTTGGGTAAGAAAGCTATGTGGGTACAAGTAATCCTAGACACGTGATGCAGGAGAGTCAATGCATATTTCATGACCCCATTTGTAAGTCTGGCCACTGAAACGACTTGCCTAATACTACTACCGAATTTCCCAGAGTTAAACATTTCTTTTTCAAATACTACGTTCCCATAAATATTGTTAGCAAACGTATCGATATACACGCCAGAGTCGATAACCGCTCTCATATACAAGTCAAATTACTTTAGATTACACAAAATACGTTACAATTGAAGGTGAAACCCACGTGATACTAGGAACCCGTACGAGCCGGTATTAATGAACCGAGCTCCGGATAGACCTCCTCTATATGCAGACGTCAAGATGGAACAATAAAAATTCATAACCACTGCTCCTTGACGGTTTATGGTAATAAAATGTTAGAGTGTCATTAAGGGGATGTCTAGAGGACACTTTGTCCTTCTGCAGCGGTCGGTCAAAAATAGGTTCAACTTATTCTTGTCTTATTTCTGATTTATTACAAAATCAATCTGTGTTCAGTGGACAGGCTGTAAAATGGCGACTGTGTCTTAAAGTGTTTATTTTCATTGATTAAATCATTGTATGATAATGCCAAAATAAAATCATAATGTTAGGCACGAATATTCGTTTTTGGGGTTTATTTATGTATGTTTTTCTCTTTTTGTGTTTTGCTTTACAGTTTAAAACCATAAACGAAAACAGAAAGTATGTTTTTTATTTCGTTTTGTTTTATCATGAATAGCTTGAAGCCCATAACGATACCAGAATGTAAGGCAAAAAGTGTTGGAGGTTTAGTTTTTTGTTTTGTGTTATACTTTGAAACTAATAAACGAAACCAGAACGTCAGGCAGGAGCGTTTGTTTTAGGTTTTGTGTTTTGTGACAAAAACGAAACAAGGAAGTTACAAATGACGTTTTTGTATTTTCTTCTGTTTCTAATTCTGTTTTTTTTTTGTGCAGTTTAAAGCCCAAAACGTCCGCAGAAGCGTTTCTTAAAACGCGAGAAATAATTTGTTGATTTCACAACTTAAATACTTTTGTTTATAATTTCCGCCGGTTATCACCAGAGATGGGTTTTCGCTTTAGAAGCTTGTTCGCTTGAAAAAGTCTTTGAATAACTTTTAAAAGCAGGATTTTGGTAGGGATGTGAAACCCACAGGTAAGATAAGGAGATATGCAACACGAGGAGCCGAGATCTTTTCTCTACCATGTGTCTATCCGCTACATAGCAACATATCCTTGTCCCGGTCTGAGGGTCCGGCCCTTAGGTAAGGCCAACCGAGAGCGGATAAAGGTCCTATTGCACTACCTGGACCAAACTAATCAGACGGGGTATCGAGGTACGGAAGCCTGGCCGGTAAGAAGATTCTACTGGTTTCGAGTAGTTTTGGAAAAGCGGTTGTACCGTAGTGTCTGGTAGGACTTCGACTCGTCTCATATCCGGGCCGGTTATCAGTCCAGGGGTAATAGTAAGGTCCTCCAGACGGGTCATTGCAACAACCCCTAGTCTCTGTACTGACGCTAGTCACCCGGGCGGGAATCACGAGTTTCAGGTGGGATTCGTAGGGGTTGTGGTTTCATAAGGCTCTGGACTCTCCACATATTTATCTTCGTGTTCCTTGACAAGGTACTTCTTCTCACCGATCCTCTCATTTCACCATATTTCTTTCTTCTACAGTTTCACATAACACGAGGCCGAATGACAGTAGCCTCTAATATTTAACAAGTAATATAAAAAAAATGTCAAGTCAATTCCTACTTAGATCAACAGAGAGAAGTTTTATTTTAGTTACTTGTTATTTTATAATTACAATTAATATAAATATGCATATACATATTAGCAGAATAACAATATTAAGTGGCAACTTACAAAGCGAATTTCCTTGCAATTTTCTATTTTTTTCTATGTATAGTATTATTTTTATTTTTACTATTTTTACGTTTTTATTGTCGCTTGCATTGTGTTGTAGTTTCTTTTCGCTTTCCTTTCGCATTGTCCGTTTGTGAAGCAAGGTTCGATACCGCTAATCCAGTTTGTTTGTTTATTTTATTCTTTTTAATCCTAGAGCATTATTTATGATATTGTATGGTAAACATTGCAACAATTTAATGTCGTACAATGAAGGTTTCGACGACAACCAAATGGGACCAAAAGAAAAATTCATATACTTCTTTGAGAAATACACTTCTAGTTAAAAGTCGGCGCAGTACCAAAAGCGCTAGACTTTGAACATGAAGATACTGAGTTCGAATCCTACCTAGACCAACAAATATTTATAATTTAATTATTGAATAATATTTGGAAAAACTGTATTAACATCAATTGCCATCCATTATGGGTTTAAACAATGTATTTGAATTTGATTGGATGAAGACAAATGTATTTTTTTTTAATTAAAAAATTTGTACAAGATATATATCAGGAGAGTGTGAGCTAATAGAAGGTATTGAAAAATAGCTAACCACTCGAAAACCGCTTAAAACTTTGTGTTCATTTAGTCATAAAATCGTATAATTTTACTGTTATCAAAACATTTTAATCGATCGAGTCTGCCTAGCGGTACTAATTTAAAACGGTACTTAAAGTTTGGGAAATTTTTTTGCCACGTGGAGCGCTTTTTTACCCCGCGCACAATAAGTTCAATTAAATGTCCTTATACAGTAACAACCGCATCTGCAACACAATACACTATTGCATTGTTCGAAACGGACAAAAAACACCCTATATTTAATACGACAATGCGAACCTAACCTAAATTACCGCATATTAAATACGAACGATGGTTTTTTGTTTAACTTTTTTTGCCATATTAAACTCCCATGTCATAACATTTACTAATTAGACTACTGTACAATGTAAACATGCAAAGGGCGAGGGCGCAATGTAATATTTCTATTTTTTTGTGATGCCCGTGTTTGTAGAATGGGTGTGTGGCGCGTGCATCCTCTTTGCATAGAGGTTTTTTCTGTATCTTAATGGAAGTAGAGGGTTGTCTTACACCCTTCCTTGGATGGAGCTGTCTCTCAAGAAAGGGTGACGCGGAAGTAACAAAGTCGTCTTGTAACAGTCTTTACTTACAAACAAAACTGCGCCTGGTTGCTAATGTAATGGAAATATGTAACGATTTTAGTACATTTCATCAACAGATCGCTGCAGCTGTCATTACGTAAACGTTTTTAGTTACTTATAATTGGTCTTATTGGAAGTCTTATAATTTATGTTAAAGGAGTTTCGAGTAGTTTAAACGAATAAAAGGCACGTTTCAGATTAGGGACAATTTTCGTACAGGAGCGTAGGGTGCGGGTATAAATGGTTTGTGTTTAAAAAAAAAATTATGGTAAGATAGTGTTATGATTATCAATATTATTATGCTATATGTATATTTTTTAAAGTCCACTTGCATCATTTGAAGTAGTTTTAACGACAGAAGTGACATATCAAGTTACCTTTTGGGCAAGGCACCGTTTCTACAGAGTTTCCAGCAAAATATGTCTCAATAACTTTTACTTTTCTAGGAACATTTTTATTGATACAAAAATATGTGGATAACTTATAAATACCAAAATTTCAATTTCGATCCTCAAGGCTAGGTTTTAGTGGTACCTGCATTTTTTGAGAATGCTGGGATAAAATGAGCAAGGTTGAAGCCACCTGTTAGGCTTCTACTGACGCCAGGATACCGATGGAAGCAAAGCAAACACACTAGTGGAAGGAAGGAGAAAATATATACTGTTGGAAGGAAGGAAAGAAAACCGTCACTGATAGAAGGGAGGAAAGGAAACAGACACTATTGGAAGGGAGGAAAGTAAACAAATACTATTAGAAGGAAGGAAAGAGTGTAGACACTAATCGAAGGAAGGAAAAAAATAGAGACTGTCGAAAGGAAGGAAGGAATGGAACAGGCACTATTGGAAGAGAGGAAAGTAAACAAATACTATTGGAAGGGAGGGAAGTAAACAAATACTATTGGAAGGAAAGAAAGAGAGTAGATACTATTGGAAAGAAGGGAAAAAATAGAGACTATCGGAAGGAAGGAAGGAATGGAACAGGCACTATTGGAAGGGAGGAAAGTAAACAAATACTATTGGAAGGAAAGAGAGTAGATACTATTGGAAAGAAGGAAAAAATAAAGACTATCGAAAGGAAGGAAGGAATGGAACAGGCACTATTGGAAGGGAGGAAAGTAAACAAATACTATTGGAAGAGAGGGAAGTAAACAAATACTATTGGAAGGAAAGAAAGAGAGTAGATACTATTGGAAAGAAGGAAAAAAATAGAGATTATCGGAAGGAAGGAAGGAATGGAACAGGCACTATTGGAAGGGAGGAAAGTAAACAAATACTATTGGAAGGGAGGAAAGTAAACAAATACTATTGGAAGGGAGGAAAGTAAACAAATATTATTGGAAAGAAGGAAAGAGAGTAGACACTATTTTGAAGGAAGGAAATGTATTGGAAAGCAAATCTCGCAACCACCGTCTTGCGAACATATAGGCTACTGTAGACAAGACGAGTTATTGATGTACAACCCTCTACGTAAGCGCAGGTACTAATAATTTTATAAGGCTTTTTGTAAGCCTTCTTTATAAGGGCTTTTGCCTGGCACTAGAACTTCCTCTAGGATTTTTGCAAGGTGAAGCACACGGTACGGTTTCATGTGCGGCGGCCACTCAAAAGATGGTGAGACTTTCTTTACTTCGATTTTTTATTCCAATTCGAAATAAACATGTCTGTTAAATACTCTTATTTGAGTTATTTAAAAGTTGTTACTGTAAATCAATTATAATACAAAAAGAATAGCTAACGGACATATTATTGGGGAGGGGTTAAGAGGAGGGGTGGTAAACATATATTCTACACTTATTACTAACATGATGGACACGCTTGTGGTTTCATGTACAGTAGTTAGATTTGTCTATGGTAAACGCTCTTACTACCCGGACGATGTTGGAACTACATATCGATTACCGCTCAGCAAAGAATGGTCGCTTATCGACTTGTTCAGCTAATACGGCGTCAGTTCGCGTAAGTCTAACACATTGGATGAGCGATATTACTCCTGCGCCAGCCGCACACAAAGTTGCGACGGCAGCGATGCCGCAACGGCCGAAGTAACTCCGCTTTATTGCGCCCTGTATAAACGGCCGCGAGCTTTTATTAAGTTGTTCGACGCAACGCCATTCACGTCTTAATGGTCAACATTAAGGTAGCCATTAAAAGTGCGCGCCGTGCATTTGCAACGTTTGTAGCCTGTGTACACTTGGGACCACGCACAATAAATATAGACTTCGGTTGCCGTCGTTAGCCTGCCAGTGGCGGAACCCTCCTGCGGTAGGCTAAAGAAATATACCATTCTAAAGCTTCTAATACTAATTTCAAACATAAACTTTAAAAAATCTAGAAACATTAAAGTGTAAATAAAAGGACTGATTTGTGAGTTAATTATTTCATTTAAATAAAATCAGTGGCAACGTTTCGATTACATTTTTATTATCATCAAGCACATTTCCGTCAATGACAACAACATTTTTAATATAAACACAATTCCCAGGTTGTAATAAAAACTGTTAACAACCTATATTAATGTAACGTCCTTGTCTATGAAAGAAATAATATAAACAAAAAATTTCAACTCAATTCCTAGTTAGGTCAAAAAAGTTTATTTCCGTTACTTTTATTAAATTATTACAAATTATATGAATAAAGTAACATAACCTATCCGTTAAAACAGCTGTTCTACCACATAACCTATAACATGAGATGTTTAATGAAATCATATGTTGTCACTTATTTTAAAATAAGCAAAATGTTACGAAATAAATAAATTTCATACCTTGCTTCTTTATGAAAAGGGTTTCTCCCATATAACACTAAAATTAATTAATTAAATGTAATTAATGAATTAATATTTGGAAAACTGTGATTACATCAAGTGTCATCCCCTAAAATGTATTTGAACTTGATTGGGTGAATAAAAAGTATTTTATTAACGATTGAAAATTAGTAATATATATATATATAAATTAGTATATATATATATATATATATATATATATATATATATATATATATATATATATATATATCTTGTTCAAGGAGGTTTCAATACTACTACAGGCTGGTAACCTTATTTGTTACAATCTTTGAATTGTATTTATATATACAGATTTTTTTGTTACTAACGGAAATGTGCCTGATGATGACGAAAATCTCATAGAAACTTTTCCATTAATTTAATAAATGACATGATTGACTCGCAATTCAGTCGTTGCTGCGAGTTTAACATGAAAAAAAAAACATATCGTTAAAAATATTTACCATGAATAAAATTAAATTTAAAAGGACAATTTTGCTTAACTCGCAAAAGCACTCAGACACCTCTCTTTGGGTTCAGGAAGATCTCTGACCTCCCTTCGACCGGGAAGCTGTTCGTGTCTCACGAACAATGATCGAAAAAACCTCCAGACACCTTCTTATCCTAAATTTAACCTAACACATGTTCCTCCTACCAACCTACATCTCTCTCAGTAAACATGTCCTCCATTAAGGAATAGCCTACCTCAAGCGAACGCCTTCCTGTTTCATTGATACTCTTGTGCGTTACTTACAACAAGTTATAACAGCATGGTTAAATTTGTAAACCATAAAATAAAAGTGTTATAAAAATATTACATTTTTTAAAAACTAACCCAATTATATTTACTGTATATTATCATTAATTCATGAAAGATTTAAAGAATATGAAAAACCCTTAATATTAGTAATTCATATAATTAATTTTAATCAACTTTAATTTATTCTATAAATAATATTTTTTAAATTTCTCTAATGAAATATTACCAACAAAAAAACTAATTTTGGTTTTTTATTAATTTTATAATATTAAATATAAATAATAATTTTATAATATATAATTATAATTATATTACTACAGTCAAAACTACAGTTAATATATAAAGGATTTGAAGGATACGAAGAATGTATAATGTTAAGGGTTCATTTAATTAGTAATTTGATAGTTAATTTTAATTAATTTATTAATAATATTTTTCTAATTATTTTAGCGAAATATTACTACTCAAAAAGATAACTTTGGACAGTTCATTTTAAAAAAATCAATACAAATATATTTCAAATTATTTTTTGAAATGTTGTTGAGAAAGTTCAATTTTTTTTATAATTTAGTACCTAAATGTAAATAGGTACCTAAATATTTTGATAATTTTGAATTTAAAAGGTTGACAAAGTCTCTCGGATCACAACCGCGGGGAATTTAACGAGACTATTTTAAGCGTATTTTGTTTTTATTTTTAACGCAGGGGCACAAAGATTGATTTCATCTCATCACTGTATATTTACATCGATTCCGATCTCGTACGACTTTATCCGAAGCAATCTTGATCACGTGGTACGCACATTGTTACAGGTTACGTCCGGTTCTATGTAGACTCACGCTCTGTAATCAATCAATCAATCATTCGCTAGTCAATAATAACGACATGTCATTGGATTGACCGAATGCAAATCTGTGAATGCGGGCATCTTTTGTTTTGTCCACCCCAAGGTCGGGCTGCTTTCTCGGATGCGCCATTACAAGAACAATCGAAAGGGGCCGCTTTTTAACTCCGCTGCGCTCACCACCTGATCGGGCCGATCTTAACAGAGGTAATGTTTGCATTTATTTTACATTCGACGTACAATGCCGCATAAATCTGAAAGTGAAAACGTTAATTTGGAAATAGATGGCCGTTATGTTGCCGGGACGTGACGTGTGTGCAAGTGATACCAACATTGATGATCATAATTTCCCACACATTACTGTAGTCGTGATCTGTATTCTTTTGCAATCTGTGACCGATACCTACCGAGAACTCAAAAACTTGAATGCGCTTTAATCTGTGTGTGAGCGCGCGCTCCTGTGGGCGATTATGAATTAAATATTACTTTTAAATTTTCGTCCTTCCTGATATACTGTTCAGCTGCAATTTTGATCTGTCGTCTATATTCGTTAAATACTCAATCATATAAATAACGGACTAAAAATAGTAAAATGAAAATTAATAAAAGAAAACTTTTTAAATCTATCCTTCAATATTAAAATAATCCAAAAAGAATAATATAAAACATCACGAGCACAGTGGTAGGCCTACAGTATATTACAATACAAATATTAGAAAACCACAAAAATAATAAAAAATTATTTTTATTAAATGATCCTGTTTTTGCAATAAGACTCTCTAATAATGATGGCATGGTCTTCGAAGTGTATATACGACAGAAGCACCCAGTGACACATGCTCCCATGGTGAAATGTGTGACAGTTGCGCCCAAGTTATCCCAAATGCACCTGCTTTCGAGAGTCCCATAGTAATTACTGTAATAAGAACGATTATAGGCTCTATGATTCCCATCTCACTTTACCTAGGCTTTGGACTGGGTTAGTAATAAGAAACCAGTGTCTCCATCATTTTGGAAAACTAATATCCTATCATTTACGCATGTTTAAAATTAGCAGAAACAGTCGTCGTTTGTATATTATTTACTTTTTTAAATCATAGTATATCATTGCAATGAAAATATTGGAAGAACCCTAATACCACAAATATAATCAAAAATAACAAATAAAACAAGTTACTTAGGATTAAACTTTTACGTACATTTCGATGACCATATCATCATCATCAGAGGGTCTTATTACAAAATTACAATCTAGCATTCAAGAAGTTACAAATTAGAGTGTATCTCCTTGTTTAATAGATTGTAATTTTGTAATAAGACCCTCTGATGATGACGACTTGGTCATCGAAATGTGCATAAGGGTGTAATCTTAAATAACTTGTTTTATTTGTTATTTTTTATTATTTTTGTGGTATTGGGGTTCCTTCCAATATTTTCATTGTAATATATTGTTCCACTGTGCTATTGATATTATACATAGTATATCATGTTAGTTGTTTTTTGTTGTAAATTAATGTTTTTTTTTTTTTTTGTTTTCTGTGATGAACTTAGTACTATTTACAAATGTCATAACTTTTAGTGTGAACCTAGTCTAATTTTTGTAAGTAGGTGAGAGTGCAAAGACAGGACCTTATGTCACCAGTTTCTTCGTATTTCTCTCGGCCAGATTCTCCTATACGTGAATTTTCTCCTCTTCATCCAAGGTGTAATTGTATCTTCATGAATGCGTTGACTGTATTTCCCGCTTCAGTTTTGAAACAACTAATCAGTTCTTTGATTGTAGGATTAAATTTCCGAAGGGTGTTGTTAGATCCTTCAACAGCATTAAGGTGGCGCAAAGGTCGCTGGGTGCAACTGACGCGATGCCCATAGAAATCTACACAAGGGTTTAATCTTAGGCAGCTTGTAACATTAGTTATTTTTTATTATGTTTGTGCTATTAAGGGTTTTGGATATAAAATAATAAATATTCTTGTATTTGAATAATCTATGTTGTTTTAATATATATATATATATATATATATATATATATATATATATATATATATATATATATTTCACGTTGTAATTATTTTTATCTTATGTGATGAGGCACCTTTCGGTCACTTGACCATTGTCGAATCACTCATCGAGTGATATATACTAGCTGAACTGGTGAACTTCGTACCGCCTAAAAGTAAATGAATGGCGTGTTAACATTAGCTAAACTTAATTTAGTATTTTATTAACATAATAATAGCTCGATCGCGAAAAGTGTGACAATAAAAGTTCTTGATTGAATGGTATTCATTGAAATGTACTCGGATATACAATATTTCTGGTTTTCTCTCTGATGCGTGCACAAATAAATCGGAAGGTTTTTCGACGCTTGAGCAAGTCAGATACAGCTGTTAATGTGAGAAACATGGAGTTACAAAATTAAATCAATTTTTTTAAATTTGTTGAGTGTTGCTTAGCAACCAAAATTTGGCATGAATTCAATGAAATGTCGTACTGTAAGATAAGATGGAAAATCATATTTAATGCTATTTTTGTACTTAAAAAATGCATGTTGGAAAAAATGTATATGTCGTCGGGAAGCTGTTTTGCTAAAACTGTTTTGTATTTCCCGCTTCAGTTTTGAAACAACTAATCAGTTCTTTGATTGTAGGATTAAATTTCCGAAGGGTGTTGTTAGATCCTTCAACAGCATTAAGGTGGCGCAAAGGTCGCTGGGTGCAACTGACGCGACCACCATAGAAATCTACACAAGGGTTTATTCTTAGGCAGCTTGTAATATTAGTTATTTTTTATTATGTTTGTGCTATTAAGGGTTTTGCCAATATTTCTATCGCAAACAGAATAAAATATTTTTGTTCCAGTAACAGGTAGCATAGGAAATGTTTATAACCAAACCAAAAAGCTTTAGAGGTTCGTAATATATTTCAAATCTTCCAGATATAATTACTTTGAGCCTAAATATTTTTGAATTTTATAAAAGCAAGCCCTTTAAAGTGAAATGTCTTAACGTACCATTCTTTCAGTTTTAGTCATAAAAAAATCATTGTTCCTGGTTACAAAGTAATACTACTCCTGGAACAAGATTGGTGTCCAGTAATTTGAAGGATACTCTGAAATACGTGAGGCGACTTTCATCAAATACGAGTTCCTTGATCAAAGTTTTTGGCTGGTTTGATTACGTTCTAATCTGTCAATGTGTAACATTAGACATAACATAACTCCATGGCCGATGATCTCCGTCTTTTCCCAGTTCCAAGGTAGTTTTGTACAGTTAACTCTCCTTTGATAAATACCTCCCCCATCCATATCTCCCTTTATTAACTATTCTATTTGCCTTTACACAAAAACAACTTCAAAATTTCGTTACCTAAAGGGATTTTAACCTAATCTCTTCAACTCCTTCTAATAGTTTATATACTCTCATATATATATATATATATATATATATATATATAAATTAAAAATATTTCAAAAACAAGAATACTTTTAATGAATATATTTATTTAAAGCTTTTCGCCGATAAAATAGTACCAGCATCTTCAGGAAAATAATTATCTATTAAAATATTTTTACAAAATTCTTGTATATATATATATTTATAAATGTGTGTGTGTGTGTGTGTGTGTGTGTGTGTGTGTGTGTGTGTGTGTTTGTGTGTATATACATATGTTTATATATATATATATATATATATATATATATATATATATATTTCACGTTGTAATTATTTTTACCTTATGTAATGAGGCACCTTTCCGTCACTTGACCATTGTCGAATCACTCATCGAGTGATATAGGCTATACCAGCTGACCTGATGAACTTCGTATCGCCTGAAAGGCAATGAATAACGTGTTAACATTAGCTAAACCTAATTTAGTATTTTATTACCATAATAGCTGAACTTATAGTAGTAGATCGAGAAAAGTGTGACAATAAAAGTTCTTGATTGAATGGTATTCATTGAAATGTACTCGGATATACAATATTTCTGGTTTTCTCTCTGATGCGTGCACAAATAAATCGGAAGGTTTTTCGACGCTTGAGCAAGTCAGATACAGCTGTTAATGTGAGAAACATGGAGTTACAAAATTAAATCAATTTTTTTAAATTTGTTGAGTGTTGCTTAGCAACCAAAATTTGGCATGAATTCAATGAAATGTCGTACTGTAAGATAAGATGGAAAATCATATTTTATGCTATTTTTGTACTTAAAAAATGCATGTTGGAAAAAATGTATATGTCGTCGGGAAGCTGTTTTGCTAAAAACCTAGCGCCGTTTTATAGGTTAATATTTTGCTGCTTAAATTAATTGGTTTGGGAGGGGAGGGGTCACGTGCACCCTTGGGTACGCCTCTGAGACTTACTATACCAGAAACCTTTCCCGGAATGTACTCAACAATTTCCCAAAGTTTCATGGGGATCGGATCCAGTGGTTTAGTAACGCATAAGGCTTATACATACATAAATACATACACACATTCATATATATATATATATATATATATATATATATATATATATATATATATATTATAACATAAAGTACGAGGCTTTAGATTAAATTCAGTTAGTTGCTAAAATAATCATCTGTAGAATTAAGCAAGGAAAGACACAAATAGTTTTTCTAGTGCGGACAAAGCAGGTACCATGTCATTATCCTTTTCCAGGAAAGCTATAAGTTGAGTCCGGCAACCATAGACAATAAAGAAGGGTCCAAAGTGGTTAAGACAGGGAAATCCTGCGGGCGATATAGCCTGGCAAAATAACCGTGTACCGTTAGGTTTAGCTAATTGTAGAACTGTGGGAAACTTACAAAGAACGTATTGGTAGTGGGAGAGATTAGAGATTTCATAAAAACTAAATGATCGGGAGAAGTGAGGAAGTTTTGAGGAGAGTCTCAGAGGAAGACAGGTTGGTGGGGACAAGGATGGAAGTGTTGTAAAGGGAGAATTTTGTTAAATTAAGTAAAGAGTTTTTTTTTATAAGTAAAATTTAGAAAAGTGCGACGTAAAAGTTTTATTAAGAAGTATAAAAGTAAGTGTTTTTGTGTGTCAATTGTAAGTGCAGAAGATAACTAAAGGCCAAGATTCCAGGGACTCTCTAGAACAATAAGTATTATTTGAATATAAGTGTACCCAACAGACATCTATCTTTTAGTTCAGAACAAATTTTATTTCATCAAAATTTATAAAAATTATTCTAGTTTCACTATTATTTTTAATTTAAAAAGCAAAGTTCCCGTAATAGCGACCCGAGAGCAAGAATAAAACATTTTAATACTGTCTTTTTATGTTATTTTATTAGAAATCTAAAGCCTCAGAAGTCCACCTTTTATCATTGTAATATTAGTTAAGATATCAATCCTGTCACTGCAAAATATTAATATAAATTTGGAATAATGTGTAGAGTTAATTGAAGAGAATAAATGCAAGTGATGTTTAAAAATTGATAAGATTGTTGATTCTTTATAAACCTGAAGGTGTGGCATTAAATAGGTAAGGTAAATAAATAACATTAAATATAAATTTAATTTAACATTATTAATTAATTTAATAACAAAAGTTAAGTTATAATTTATATATATATATATATATATATATATATATATATATATATATATATATATATAAATATATATATAGAGAGAGAGAGAGAGAGAGAGAGAGAAATAGACACACAGGCACAGAGAGAGAGAAGATAGCGCATTTTTTTAGGATAATAATTTTCTGCTAAAATTTATTTTAGGGGTGGTCACGTGGCCCCTGTGTCCCTCTGGCTACTCCATTGAGACTTACCTTGCCAGGAATGTACTCAACAATTTCCAAAAGTTTCATGGCGATCGGATCATACATAAGGCTCATACATACATATATACATACAAAATGTTGTCACCGTACCTATATCATAGAAGCAGCTGTATACAACATATGATATCACATACTTAAATCCTGAGAGGTGCAGCCTTGTTTGCTAGTTCTAAACTTCTTTTCGTCACACGTTTTCAATTAATGTATAGACAATAGTTATTGAAAATGTACGTTTTCCGAAACCTTGTCAGCATAGAATTATGTTATCATTTCTGCCAAATTAAAGGTTTTCCCCGTACAGTGTTTCTATTCAGGCGCGTCGGAAGAATTATGCATTTAAACGACAAACATCTCTAAGCATTTAAAATAATTAAATGCTCAAGAGTGTCACAAATAAAAATAAATGCACAATAAGTGTCTCATCCACATAGAGATCGAAAACGTACTGTTTCAGGACGTTTTTACAAATTTACAAAATTTAAAGTTCGGATAGTCATAAACTATTGTTAAAGTGATTAATTAAGATTCATCGAACGTAATGGACTATAAAATACAAGAATTTAATATATATATATATATATATATATATATATATATATATATATGTGTGTGTGTGTGTGTGTGTGTGTGTGTGTGTGTGTGTGTGTGTGTGTGTGTGTGTGTGTGTGTGTGTGTGTGTGTGTGTGTGTGTGTGTGTGTGTGTGTGTGTGTGTGTGTGTGTGTGTGTGTGTGTGTGTGTGTGTGTGTGTGTGTGTGTGTGTGTGTGTGTGTGTGTGTGTGTGTGTGTGTGTGTGTGTGTGTGTGTGTGTGTGTGTGTGTGTGTGTGTGTGTGTGTGTGTGTGTGTGTGTGTGTGTGTGTGTGTGTGTGTGTGTGTGTGTGTGTGTGTGTGTGTGTGTGTGTGTGTGTGTGTGTGTGTGTGTGTGTGTGTGTGTGTGTGTGTGTGTGTGTGTGTGTGTGTGTGTGTGTGTGTGTGTGTGTGTGTGTGTGTGTGTGTGTGTGTGTGTGTGTGTGTGTGTGTGTGTGTGTGTGTGTGTGTGTGTGTGTGTGTGTGTGTGTGTGTGTGTGTGTGTGTGTGTGTGTGTGTGTGTGTGTGTGTGTGTGTGTGTGTGTGTGTGTGTGTGTGTGTGTGTGTGTGTGTGTGTGCGTGCGTGTGTGTGTGTGTGTGTGTGTGTGTGTGTGTGTGTGTGTGTGTGTGTGTTTAATAAAACCACTTTCATACAAGAATAAAACCATTTTTTTATTTTATTACAAAGTTTAAGCTTTTCGCCGATTAGCATTATCGGCATTATCAAAACTAACTTAGCATACTTCTAACTTATTCTGTTCCTACATTACGACTCACAAGAGTCTTAATGTAGGAACAGAACAAGTTAGAAGTATGCTAAGTTAGTTTTGATAATGTCGATTATGCTAATCGGCGAAAAGCTTAACAAGAAAAATTTCATCTTAAAAATACAATATATATATATATATATATATATATATATATATATATATATATATATATATATGATGAATAGTTACTATCTGGAGTAGGTTATATCCGTTCATTCTGCAGTCCATAAATTCGCAGTTCCGACGTTTCGCTAGAATCTCATCTAGCATTGACGAGGTGAACCCAACAACATTTGACTCGCTCTTCTACTGTTGTTGGGTTCACCTCGTCAATGCTGGATGAGATTCTAGCGAAACGTCGGAACTGCGAATTTATGGACTGCAGAATGAACGGATGTACTCCAGATAATAACTATTCATCATATTTTTCCATCCGTGAAGGAATACGTATCAGCATATATATAAGAATTGCAATATTTAATCTGAAAATTATATAAACATAACCTATAAATAAAAACAGCTGTTGCATAAACAAAAATAGCTGATATATGAACAAAGACCGTGGTTGTATGAACAAAAACAGCTGTTTCATAAACAAAATCAGCTGTTATATTAACAAAAATTAACAAAAACAACTGTTGTGTGAACAAAAAAAAACTGCACATATGAACAAAACAGCTATTGTATGAACAGAAATAGCTGTTGTACGAATAGAAACAGCTCTTGTATGAACAAAAAAAGCTGTTGTGTGAACAAAAAAGGCTGATATATAAACAAAAGCAGCTGTTGTACGAAAAAAACCGCCGTTGTAGGAAGTCATACTGTCCTTGAATTGTTAGTCAGTTAGCCAGTTGACTAAATTCTTACATTTAGTCACTTATTATTCTTCATCAATAGAGTGCGTCGTATTACAGGAGACGTCTACACTAAACACTATATTGCATATCGTGTATCAAGGAATGTAATCCAGGAGAGTGAAGAAGAAATTCAAAATCAAAAGCAAGACACAGCTAAGTATAGAAAAACTTATAATTGAGAAAGTAAGGAAAAATAATAAGGGTTTTATAAAATGAAGAAAAAAAAATATGTAAAGTAAAAGAATCATGTTAATAAAGAGGGGTGATTTGTTATAAAGTTTTCGGAAGGAAAAAATGGGAGCTTTGTGGAACTTTTGGTAGGTACCCATCAGAGATAACTATTACAACAGTTCTAGGCATACATTGTTTTAAATTTAATACGATGTCACGGACGAGAGATACAGCCCAGATAGAAGAAACTGAAATGCTTTATTCTGTTCAAAATTCAGTAAAAAAAACAATTTTTCTGTTGCTGATCACAATCTCGATAATTGTCGATATTGTATTACCTAATCGTTAACTCGGTTCTCTATGAGTTTTTCTTTTCTCGTCTTGTCAAAGTGCCAAAGAATACCTGCGATTTTATTGGCCGTGCTGTATTGGTTGTTGTGCGTGGGTCTGCAACCACGTGTTGGGGAGAGCGTTAAAACGTAAGCCACGAGGCGTACTGACATTTACTGCTACAATGCTATGGGCGGTGGCTGGCATATTTATACTGGACTTTTAATGTGGAACAGGCTGTGCTTTCGGTCGGTATACGCTGCCCACGTCAAGATGGCCGCTAATTTTGGAGATCGGCTTTTAAAACCTCTAAATCGACGGACATCGTTTCGTAAATGTGTGGGACGGCTACAATCAAATTTTCACTATTTGGTGCCCCTTCAGGATGATTGAGTTGAGGTTTAAACCCTAATAAGTGTCTGGAGTATACATTCCTAATATTGAGCAATATAAAACCTTCCCTTCTCTGCTTAATTTGTTGTTAAAACAAAGTCGCCACGATTTGCCCGTTCTTCGTCTCTCAATCTGTGTGTGTGTGTGTGTGTGTGTGTGTGTTCGTGTGTGTTCGTGTGTGTGTGTGTGTGTGTGTGTGTGTGTGTGTGTGTGTGTGTGTGTGTGTGTGTGTTTGTGTGTGTGTGTGTGTGTGTGTGTGTGTGTGTGTGTGTGTGTGTGTGTGAGTGTGTGTGTGTGTTTGTTTGTGTTTGTGTGTGTGTTCGTGTGTGTGTGTGTGTGTGTGTGTGTGTGTGTGTGTGTGTGTGTGTGTGTGTGTGTGTGTGTGTGAGTGTGTGTGTGTGTGTGTGTGTGTGTGTGTGTGTGTGTATGTGTGTTTGTGTGTGTGTGTGTGTGTGTGTGTGTGTGTGTGTGAGTGTGTGTGTGTGTGTGTTTGTTTGTGTTTGTGTGTGTGTTCGTGTGTGTGTGTGTGTGTGTGTGTGTGTGTGTGTGTGTGTGTGTGTGTGTGTGTGTGTGTGTGTGTGTGTGTGAGTGTGTGTGTGTGTTTGTTTGTATTTGTGTGTGTGTTCGTGTGTGTGTGTGTGTGTGTGTGTGTGTGTGTGTGTGTGTGTGTGTGTGTGTGTGTGTGTGTGTGTGTGTGTGTGTGTGTTTGTGTATTTAAAATGGTACTTCATAGGCAAATTTTGAGAGAAAAAATTTAAAGTATTATTTTTGAGAAAATGTAAAGATGTTACGAACCACTGAAAAATACATTATGTATGAAAGATAAGCAGAAAAAGACAGTTGTCTGACTAACAAGTAATATTTAAAAAAATTTCCATACTGAGGCTAATAAAGAAAAATTTTATTTTAGTAACCCTAAAGCACTATTTATGATATTGTGTGGTTACCATGGCAACAGTTTATGTTTGTACAATGGAGGTTTCGACGACAACCAAATGGGGAGGAGGAATTTATATACATCTTTGAGAAACATATTTCTAGTTATTTGAAAATTTGAGCTGTGCCAAGGCCCGCTAGATTTTGAACATGAAGATTCTCAGTTCGTATCCGGTTGGACCCCAAAAGTTTTATAATTTAATTACTGAATAAATATTTGAAAAAACTTTATTAACATCAATTGTCATCCACAATGGGTTTTTTTAAAAATGTATTTGAACTTGTTTGGATCAATAAAAACATATTTTAATAACGATTGAAAAGATATATAAAGAGAGTGTGAGCTAATAGAAGGAATTTAATAATAATGTAAGCACAAAGAAGTTGTCAGTCACTTGAGAGAATAAATCCGGAAAAACAAGATTAAAATGTAAATTATAGTATGTGAGAGAAAACCCACACCAAAAATAAAATATCTCACGAATTAGTATTTGTTATATTTTAATATATGTTATTAGCATTATACAGGTTTAAAATTTCCTTTATCAAAAGGTTTCATGTGTTTTAACACCTACAGAAGTTAATCACCCTCCTAGAGTATGTTCCGAGACAATACTTTGCCTTTTGTGTTCTATCGAATTTATTAATTTATTCCCGCGAGATTTACGTTAGCATGGAGGGCCGAGGGATAAGTGTTGGGAGATTGCAAGAGTAGAGCAGAGGTGTAGAAATTAACCGTATTGGTTATATAACAAAAAAAGCTAGCTTCGAATAGTGAGAAATTTAAGAAGAATAAAGAAACTATCCTAAAATAAAAATCTAACGTATTGTTTACCGTTTAAAAAATAAAAACAGAATAAGAAACGAAATTTAATAGCATAATAAATCCAACAAAATGTGGTAGTTTAAAGTGAAATAACAAAGGCAGAATAAAAAGGCAGCTTGTGTGTATGTGTGCGTGCGTGCGTTTTCCAGAGTACATTAGCTTCATAGCTAAGCTAATTTTTAATGCACTAAATAAACTTAAAGGTCCTAAACATTTCTCATATTTTACAGTTTTCTTTTTAATTCATAAAATATGCTACGAATTATTAATTTCTTAGACATTGTATTAAAAGTATTTTATACTTAATTATAAAAGTAATTTTATATTGGAATAAAAAATGCAGGCCAAATAATATAAATACATTATAATTTCTACATGTGTTTTTCTCATAATATTAAAAAAAGGGTTTCGTTTGTATTACATAATTAACAAACTTACCCTTATTACATTTTAGGGTTGTAATACTTATTTTAAGTTACATCGTGTTTATTATAATTACGTTTTATTACTAGACGAAGGTTTATTGCTGTGCAAAACAGTTCCCTTATCGACAACCCCCCGGAGTCGCGAAACTGTTTCCGAATACGACAAACATCTTTAATAAACTCGGAAGCCATAAAGCTGAACATTTATTTTAAAACAGAACGTTGGATAAACTTTACGATGAATTTGTTGTAAATATATATTTATGATAAAGGTATATACAACCCCAATTGTCCGCCCTCGGATAATAAAAGTTTATTGCTGTTTATAATTTTCTCGGTTAGTTTTTCTCTTTTCCCTAAGTTTCCAGCTCTGCATAAAACATGAAAAGACTTTCCACCGATGTAAAACGTCTTATATAATATAAAACCCAGTAATACAGCGGAGTTTCCTTCCCCATCATTGAGTCCCCCTTTATTAAACCCCCTTCCTTCTCTGTTCTCTCTTGTTTTTTAATTGGACTTAAAATATTCAGAAAGCCCGCGCTTGCGCGCCGCCCGCAGTATTCGCGTTGAAGCCTATGAGTGAACTCCCCTCCCGTCCCTCGCTCGACTCTCCGCTCTACATTATCAAGAAAGCATTTATTTTTTACACTAAACCGATAAATGGATAAAATAGAATGAGTTATATGGTGCGCTTTAGGTGTATATCATGTAACTCAGTGGTAATTTAAATACTTTGATCGATATTTGGATGCGGTTGGAGGAGATTGCACCTCACCTTCACACACGCACGCACACCACGGTCGTACTACCCTATTAGAAGTGTTACCTATTAAGGTGTTTCTCATCAGGTTAAACCATGGATAATTTCTAAACAGCTTATTTAAATTGTATGAAGTTAGGTATCATTCTAATTGGTTTTCCACGAAAAATCTATTAATAAAAGAATTTACTAAAACTTTAAAAAATAATTTATTTTCAAAGCATCTAGATGGTGAGTCACTCAGGCAGGCTAGCTGGGAACAATAAACGTCCTATTCCCATCGTCCGTGCGAGCAGTGTGTTTCTGTGTAAAGCTCAGCCGCCTTCAAATACTGAACAGACTATAAGCAAATGCTTCATCATATATAGTTTGTACAGGAAATATTATCAAAGACATTTATATCTAATTAAAACTGTACAAGACACAGTACTGGAGCTTATTTCGAGGGATGGTGTCCCAATTAAATAGTAACATTGAAAAAACCTTACAACACGTTTCGAAGATTAAGTTACTATTCTCAGTGTTACATTAGTTAGACTTTCTTTAGAGTATTTATTCTGTGAGGTATTTTTTTCTACTTTTATGAATGTTTAAAATCACTACTCGGTCCAAAACAAAGTTATTCTTAAATTAATAAGTTCAAGGTATATTTCATACATTTTTACTTAATAATGCACACTACAGTACTTACAAAAATCTTTAAAAGTTCCATTTTCCTTATAAGTTTACTGTGTACTCTAAAACCACTTAGAAAAGGGTTTATTGTATACTCTAAAACCACTTAGAAAAGGGTTTATTGTATAGACTACTCTAAAACCACTTAAAAAAAGGTTGATTGTATACTATAAAACCACTTAGAAAAGGTTTTATTGTATAGACTACTCTAAAACCACTTAGAAAATGGTTGATTGTACACTCTAAAGCATCATAGAAAAGGGTTAGTTGTATACTCTAAAGCCAAATAGAAAGGAGTTAGTTGTTTACTCTAAAGCGTCTTAGAAAAGGTTTATTGTATACACTACTCTAAAACCACTTAGAAAAAGGTTGATTGTATACTCTAAAACCGCTTAGAAAAGGGTTGATTGTACACTCTAAAGCATCATAGAAAAAGGGTTAGTTGTATACTCTAAAGCCAAATAGAAAGGAGTTAGTTGTGTACTCTAAAGCGTCTTAGAAAAGGTTTATTGTATACACTACTCTAAAACCACTTAGAAAAAGGTTGATTGTATACTCTAAAACCGCTTAGAAAAGGGTCGATTGTACGCTCTAAAGCATCATAGAAAAGGGTTGATTGTATACTCTAAAACCGCTTAGAAAAGGGTTGATTGTACGCTCTAAAGCATCATAGAAAAGTGTTGATTGTATACTCTAAAGCCAAATAGAAAGGGGTTAGTTGTAAACTCTAAAGCATCATAGAAAAGGGTCACTTGTACATTCTAAAGCCAAACAGAAAAGGGTTAGTTGTATACTTTAAAGCCACTTAGAAAAGAGTTAATTGTATACTGTAAAGCATCTTAGAAAAGGGTAATTGTATGATCTAAAGTCTCTTAAAAAAAAGTTAATTGTATATTTTTAAGCCACTAAGAGAAAGTGAATTGTATACTCTAAAGTCTCTTAGAAAGGGGTTAATTGTATTCTCTAAAACCACTTAGAAAAGGTATTAACTCACACAATACAAAACGTAACATAATCTTATAACGGCAAAATAAATCGTTGTTAAGATTCTTGTAATATTTTAAAATTTAACATATCTGTACATTTTCAAATAGTATTACGTAAGTCTTAAAACGTAAGGCCTATGTAAAACATATTTCCTGCTGCTATCAGAGACTTTAACAAATGGAATATACGATGTTTCTGAAAACTTGTTTGATAGTGATTTACACATAATCTATAAATGAGAAATAAATCAGCTGTCTTATGAAATCATATGTTGTATGTTTTTCATATCCTAAATTTAAGTAATATGATATGTCTTTAATAGACTTAAATGAATCGATCGCTCAGGATCAAGCGATTCCCGACCGACGCTACACGGTAGAATTTGGAAGTGACCCTTATACTATCCAGCACATCCACTACTTCAATGATGGAAGCGCTTTGAAGTAGCCATGAAACCGTTGTCAGTTGTCAGATTGGCTATGATGCCCTCGAGGGTTTATTATGGGTGGGACCCCTTGAGCAGCGTTCACTTTAGAAGTTTATCACTAGTCTCAGGCCCACATAAAGGCAGACAATTTAGACTTTGGTTCCCCTTCGTGTAATATTGACGCCTTGCTTACATCACGTGATTTTTCGTGATCCAACTGCATCTTCAACAATAAATTTCTGAACCATAGTGTTAGTGTTATTAGTATAACCTACAAAAGACACAATGCCCTTTTCTGAAAGACATTTAGGTTGACCAAAAATATCTCAAAAAAGAACTCGAGTAAAAGGGACTGGCCGGTGGTAAAAACTTAGCATAAATAAATAAAGAAAAATGTTGACTTACATTTGAACCACAAAATTATGCCGAAGATTTAATATCGTGGTTAATTTTATTCTTATCTGAAACATCTCTTACTATATCTTACACGTCTCCTCATTGGCACTCAGATTTACTAAAACTTCCCTTTCTTCAGTTTCTCTCTCTGCTGTTATATTCCTTAACACATCTTTCCTCTTGTTCCTCATTATATGTGTTTAATGTAATTACTCATGCGCGTGACAAAGTGAAGCATACGACATCTAGCCAGAGAGTTATTATATTCTCCTGAAATTTGAGGAATGTGCTCTTCTCACAAACATTATTTTAAATACTGACCGTAATGACGAAGAGAGAATTTAAAACGTTGTTAAACTACACGTCCCTATAATTATTGTTATTAATAGAATCATAATACAGTTTGGTGCAAGAAAATTATAAGTGATCCTGTCAAAGAGCGCTATAATTTAATACTTCTGCAGTATTAGTGCTGACAAAGTCCTTCATCCAGCTAACATGGAATTAACAAGAACAGTTTGACAAACCATTAACATTTGAAGGTATAAAGGAAATCGCTAAAGTCAAACTTTAAAAGAAAAGCAGTAAAATTACGAGTAGAGAAATGAGTTACACTGATGGGCAAGAAGAGATAGAGAGAGGGGGAGTTGCTGAAACGTTGTGTATACGGCATCGAGAAAATGTAATGTACTGAGGAACCATGATTACAGAGAGAAGGAGATCCAACAATGTGGTTAGGAACGAAGGAACAGGACTCACGGTTCCGATACAACCGATTCGGAACTGTTCCCCAGAAGGCCAACGAAACTTGGTTAGGAACGAAAGAACAGGACTCACGGTTCCGATACAACCGATTCGGAACTGTTCCCCAGAAGGCCAACGAAATGTGGTTAGGAACGAAAGA
Organism: Prosapia bicincta; assembly: GCA_036971475.1. NCBI lineage: Eukaryota > Metazoa > Arthropoda > Insecta > Hemiptera > Cercopidae > Prosapia > Prosapia bicincta. The sequence goes on from JBAIZL010000101.1 coordinate 350,760, forward strand.
ACAGGGCTCACGGTTCCGATACAACCGATTCGGAACTGTTCCCCAGAAGGCCAATGAAACTTGGTTAGGAACGAAAGAACAGGACTCACGGTTCCGATACAACCGATTCGGAACTGTTCCCCAGAAGGCCAACGAAATGTGGTTAGGAACGAAAGAACAGGACTCACGGTTCCGATACAACCGATTCGGAACTGTTCCCCAGAAGGCCAATGAAACTTGGTTAGGAACGAAAGAACAGGACTCACGGTTCCGATACAACCGATTCGGAACTGTTCCCCAAAAGACCAACGAAACGTGGTTAGGAACGAAAGAACAGGAATCACGGTTCCGATACAACCGATTCCGAACTGTTCCCCAGAAGGCCAACGAAACGTGGTTAGGTACGAAGAGACAGGACTCATGGAGCCGTTAGTATCTAGTCGAACTGTTCGCCAGAAGGGCCAACAAAATGAGGCTAGGAACGAAGCAACGCTATACAAGTATCTCTTCCAACGTAGTTGGAACCGGCTTCTGGAATTCCCAACGAAATCACTTAAGAACAAAGTGACAGGACTCAAGGATCTCTTACAACATACTCGGAGCTGCTGTCAAGAACGGCCAACTAAAGGCGGCAAGTCTTAAAGATAGGTTACAACTTAGGTGAAACAGTTCCAGAAGGACTAACGTAATGATGCTAGGAAGTAAGTGACAGTACTTGAGGATCTGATCCATCCTAGTAGGCACTGTTCGCAGAAAAGCTGGTAACGAAATGATAACAGTTCCAGAAGGACTAACCTAATGCTGCTAGAAACGCAATCTCAGCCTGGAGGATCCCTTGCAACCTAGTAGAAACTGTTCTCTAGAAGGGCCGACTAAATTCGGCTTGGAACGAAGGGTCAGAACTCAACGATCTATTACAACCTAGTTAAAACCGTTCTCCAGAAGGGACAAAAGTATTTGGTTAGTAATGAAGGGACAGGACACAAGAAGCCATTAGACCTAGTTGAACTAATTGGCAGAAGGGAAAATGAAATGTGATTAGGAAGAAATTACAGGACTCAAGGAACAGTTACAACCTTGTCGGACCTGTTCTCCAAAAGGGCCAACACAAAATGTGCGTAGGAACAAAGGAACATGACTCAAAGATCCTATTCTCTTAAAGGGCAACGAAATGCGGCTAGGAACGAAGGGGCAGGACCCAAGGATCCCTTACAACCTTGTCGGACCTGTTCTCCAGAAGACTAACGAAATATGGCCAGGAACAAAGACACAGGACTTAAGAATCCGTTACAACGTATACGAAGATGTTTCGAGAGGGCCAACGCATTGCGGCTTGGAAGTGGAGAAAAGCAGATAAAAACGGGTAAATGGAGAAACAGAAATACAGAGAGTGGAAAAATACAGAATATTAGAAACATAGATAGAAGAGACAAGCAGATTAATATGTAAGTACAGATATATGGAGAGTCACAGTTATATGGGAAAATACGATAAAGAGAGAAACACAGATAAATGAAGAAACACTCAACAACATTTAGCATGAAGAAGATAATTGACTAATGGTTAAACACAGAGAAGAATGTGTTCTAAAACTAACCATCACAAAAATATAAGATGTTAGGCTATAAGTAAAACTCAACAACCGCAAGAAACTGAGAAAAGGATATAAGCATGAGATTATAAACAGAGTAGGTATCACTTAGTACATAGGTAACTTGAAGTACATATTTACCTTAAATATCCTAACCTTTCTCAAAACCAGACTTCTCACGTTTTATGTATTTCCAGTTCTGTTGCTTATTATGTAGGGATGGAACACATATACATGAAACCACATATTTTTTCTACCTAAAATAGTATGGCTTCGGCAGATGCAGGAACTAGTGTCGACTAGATGGCGATAACAAGAGGACGCTGTAAGCAGCATACGTCGTAGCGTCTACGCTAAATACAAAACAGTAGAAATGTAGAAAACTTGTACAGAAATAAGGAAACTATAAAACAAAGAGCAGACCAACAGTCATTTAAAGACTAGAGTGAGGTGGTTTCTAAAAATATTAGTTTAGCTAAATAGTCTTATTTTAAATTATTTTGAAAGTAGAATGACTGCAGCAAAATCTCCAACATTAGTCACCTATATGACTCAATTAATAAAAACATCCAATGCTTCCCAAAGAGCACCTAGTTGTTCTTATTCTGAACTATATCCAGTTAAATGAATTTAGAGGTTATTGTATAGCATTTTTGACAGCGATCTTTGTTTCATCCAACACTTAACGACTTATGATTTAGAAAAAGGTTAGCCTCTTTTCCGTTTCTCACGTTGCAATCTCCATGGCCTGGATCTTATTCAATCTAACCTTGTTTTTCAAGAAGTTTTCTAAACAAATTGTACAATAGGAAAGTCTGTTATTTTATATTGCGAATAATTCAAGACAAAAATTAAGTAAATTTTTCTAATAGGCCTAGTTATAAAGACTTATCCTGTATTTATTTTTTATCAGCTTCAGCCGACTTATTCAACAAGTACCCGATTTCTAATTTGTAAACATTTATGACATGAAGTATCATTATATTCTTAAGGTATATATCATAATACTGTAATAATAATATACGACTTCGTACACGAATTTGTTTCTTAGAAGTAATATTTATCTTTCAATTTACAAAATAATTTAAAATTCTTCATTTTAATATATTTTTTTATAATACTTTATACAAGTAAAATCCATAGGTTTTATATTAGAATCAATCTAAAACGATACTTCATGGACCTTTTCCTGGGATTTACGAATCAAATTATTCTTTCCCGGAGATACGATGAGCGCCATCTAGTGCGTCTAAAGTGAAACAATATGCATGCTTCTATACTGATCGCTCCACCTGTCGATCGGAAAGCTAACTACGATTAGTCTGCAATCTAAATGTCACGGTGATTTTATTGGCCGTGGTATCTGTTACATTTTTTGACAAACTAACCTTAAGTTGTATGAATTTGTATCTGTGTCTTTTTTTTTCAATTACATCACTGATGTTGGCAATTATGGAAAAGAGGAATATGTCTTTAAGAAGTGCTTAATTGATTCAATTTAAGTCCAATTCAATTTGAATAAACTGTCGTGAAAGCTTACAGGGGGCTTATATTGTGTCCTAGCAAGAAGTTTAAAAACGGCTGGATTTAGTTAATTTCTTAATCAATCAAGTGTTCCTCTAACATTTACACCTGTAAAATAATTTTCTAAAATATGATTGTGATTTTATTTCTGCTTGATTCGACCTTAATCAACATTATAAGACCAAAAAAAAAAGTAACTCTTTAATACATAATACTTTGTTAACGAAAACAATAAAACTATGTAGAATATATAGTCTAATAGAGATTATACAAAAGAATAATAATTAAATTAACTAAAAACACTTGAACATATATTAACATGTTGCAAATAAATCAAATGAAATTCATTTGAGAATCATGTATATTATTCAAAAACCTTTGGACCAGAATATACTTAAATAAAGACCTTTCTTTTATATGAAATCTTGGAAAGGAAGCGCCATAAAAACTACTTAACAAAAATGTCCCGCGAAAATATTTCCTTACTAAAAATGAAATTTGTAGTAATTCTAAAATTAATTATATTTTGTTGAAGTTATACCTTGTGAGTATCCCTTGCCACTGACGATGACATTTTTACTTTCGAAACATGTCAGAGATTAAAGCAAATTAAAATAATAGGCTATATTTGAGAGTTTTGAGTTATTTTGCATATTTTCTGCTTATATTGTTTTCGTGAGCATAGTAAAAAAGATAATTATATCTTATAATTAAATAATAGACTACTTAACTAATTGAATACATCGGGCTTACTTGCTGACGCGTTTCAAAACAATCGTTCCTTTTACGAAGCTAACCCACTACTGTCGAGGCTTTGCTTCAAAAAAGGGACGGTTGTTTCTAAACGCGTCAGGAGGTAAGCCCTATGTATTCACTTAGTTAAGTATTATTTAATTATAGTTTAATGAGTGAATTCAAGATGATTACACCAAGAAAAACTATATCTTGTTTAATATCTACAGGAAACTGTACTTTTTATTGTAGTTATAACTCAAATGTAAGCGGTTCGTGCTATTAAAAAAGATCCATTTGAAAAAAATATAAACGAGAAGAAATTCTTGATAACTAAAAAAGTAAAAAAATAGTTTCAAAAATTTTTATGTAGCCTAAATGTCGCAAATAGTTGGCTCCTCAGGAACACGGGAAGTATAACAGAAGTTCATGTGCTGACCCGAAAATTTTGAAAATTGAAAATAACAACTTATAAAGCATACTAAACATTCACCAAACTTTATAAAATCAAGGTTGTTCCACCTCATTACGATATACTCCAAAGTATCAAGTTAGGATAGATTTGTTTTGTAAAATAATTAACTATCCAGGTAAACAGTTCGAGCCGTAAGTGAAACACTGTCTCCATGTTAAGTGCGGCGGTGGAAATACTTTTAATAAAATGGAAGGCACTTCACCTGCCAACAAATTACTTGATGTTAGCAAATATTACTTTGTTTTATCTATGTATGTACATGGGACTGGAGGGCTGGACAAACTAGTGGTCCCACAACTCACCAGTGGGATAGCGGGCCCGTGACCATTAACGGTTTTGGGGCTTAGTTGCCAAAAATGGTACCTCGGGTCATGTACACAACCCGTGGGTATTGTGTCCCCCGGTACAAGGGTTGAGGAAAGGTTTCGTGTGGGGTAGTGGGTGCACATGTTAGGGTAGACTCTCCGTCTCTTTCTAAATTGTGTATTTTCGGAAGGAGGATTAAAGTCGCAAGGCTATGCATTCTCCTGCCACTCTTCTTCTCTTGTTCTTCTTCTTTTTTAACTTTATTTCCAATACACATCAGCCAACTATATGTATATACAGCTATCAAGGTTGTGTCTCAATGTGGGTTTATGCCCACCTAGAACCAAGTCCCGAATATGAGGTCCGGCCTTTAGGTAAGGCCAACCGAGAGTGAATAAAGGTCTTATTGCACTACCTGGACCGAAGTAATCAGACGGAGTATCGAGGCACGGAAACCTGGCCGCTCGGGAGGTTTTAAAGTTCCGAGTAGTTCTGGAAAAACGGCCGAAACCGAAGTGACTGGTTGGAGTTCGTCTCAACTTAGGGACAGCTCGGTCTAGGCCTTACAGAAAGGTCGCAAGACTCTTGCGTATTAGTATATAGGCCCTATATCATGTTCAAAATTTCAATCGTTAATAAAATATTTTGCACACATCCACTCAAACACATTTGTTTAAACTTGTAGTGGATGACACTCGATGTTATTAAAGTTTTCAAATATGAATTCATAAATTTGATAAATTAATTTTAGTTTTATGGGAGAAAATTGTTTGTCACAACGAATGCAGTTTAGTTATTTCATCCTATTTAGCTTATAATAAGTGATAACATATGATTTCATAAAACAGCTGATATTATGATATAGAGTATATGGCAGAACAGCTGTTTTAACGCATAGATTATGTTACTTTATTTATATTAATTTTAATTATTTAATAAACAGTGACTAAAATAAACAAAATTTTGTTGTTCTAAGTGGGAATTGACTTTAAAATTTTGTTTATACTCGTTGTTTTAACTAAGTGGAATTGTGCGAGTGCAACAAATTCTCATGTGACGTCAATTATTTCCCTGTCCCGTCTTATCATTTCTCCTTCATGCATATCCTGCAACAAACGTATAAATTATGCTTTGCTCTTAAAAATGAAACTTTAAAGTAACAGTAAACAATTAAACCGAGCTTTTGTTTTTAAAACTTAATAATTTTTGTTTCTATTACTTGTTATTATAAAATACCGGAGAGTAGATATTGTTTAAGTGTGCCTTAGGACTTTCTACGTCACAATATGTAACGTTTTTTTTACAAATTCATGGTCTCAATATCCTCTTGAGTTTCTGGGTTTGTAATTTAAAGGTTACGACGAAGGTTGGCGCTTTTAAATATCGTCTCTTCGTCTACTTCGGACGACAACAACGAATTCAAAATTACCTCTAATTGTTTAAAGTTTTCACGTATATAAAAGTCAATGTCTTCCGACAATTAATGAAACCTTGCGGAGTAACACGGGACATAATGTTTACGGAGGGGACATTCTTAGGCAGTGTGTTAACATTCGCTTAGGACGTTGCGTGTAGCTTCATGTACGCCTATTGCCATGTTTATAACAGTGTAACAATACTAGATTTAAGAAAAGCTTGAATACGTCACCTAACGCCAGTAAGGGCGTAATGAACGCGATCGTAGCATCTCCAGATCTGTGCGCACAAAAGGAATTTTAATTTAGTGAGCGAGGATTTCGGCGCGCGCCTTAAACACTGGTCAGGACAGAAATAATTGCGGTGCTGATTAAAAAGGCAGTGTGTAGCGCGACAAAGGGATCGATTGACGCTAATAACTTGCAAACGCGCAGATAACAATCGTAAAACCACACGCGAAGGTATCGCAGCGCTGGCATTGTGTTAATGCGAGCTGGCTATGGACGCTGCATGATTTAGAGAGCCTTGTCTCGGACAATATAGGCATCTGCAAGCTAAACCGATACGCTGATTGGACGGAGGAATTTACGAAAACTTTGTGAATACCGCGACATCGGGAGAGTGAGACAATAGTACTCATTTAAATGCTTTAAAGAAATGTAACGTTGTTTAAAAGTAACGAATGAGTTAGATTCATTTACAGCTCAGCTGTTTTACATATTCTCTTGTCGTCACATCAACTGTTTTATATCGTCTCATGTCGTTACATCTGCTGTTTTACATCGTGTCTTGTCGTTACATCTGCTGTTTTACATCGTCTTCTGTCGTTACATCGTCTCTTGTAGTTACATCAGCTGTTTTACATCGTCTCTTGTCGTTACATCCGCTGTTTTACATAGTCTTTTGTCGATACATCTGCTGTTTTACATCGTCTCATTTCGTTACATCTGCTGTTTTACATCGTGTCTTATCGTTACATCTGCTGTTTTACATCGTCTTCTGTCGTTACATCGTCTCTTGTAGTTACATCAGCTGTTTTACATCGTCTCTTGTCGTTACATCCGCTGTTTTACATAGTCTTTTGTCGATACATCTGCTGTTTACATCGTCTCATTTCGTTAAATCTGCTGTTTTACATCGTGTCTTATCGTTACATCTGCTGTTTTACATCGTCTTCTGTCGTTACATCGTCTCTTGTAGTTACATCAGCTGTTTTACATCGTCTCTTGTCGTTACATCCGCTGTTTTACATAGTCTTTTGTCGATACATCTGCTGTTTACATCGTCTCATATCGTTACATCTGTTGTTTAACATCGTCTCTTGTTGTTACATCTGCTGTTTTACATCATCTCTTATCGTTACATCTGTTGTTTTACATCATGTCATGTCGTTACATCGTCTCTTGTAGTTACATCGACTATTTTACATCGTCTCTTGTCGTTACATCAGCTGTTTTACATAGTCTCTTGTCGTTACATCCGTTGCTTTACAAAGTCTCTTGTCGTAACATCTGCTGTTTTACATCGTCTTCTGTCGTTACATCGTCTCTTGTAGTTACATCGATTATTTTACATCGTCTCTTGTCGTTACATCAGCTGTTTTACATAGTCTCTTGTCGTTACATCCGTTGCTTTACAAAGTCTCTTGTCGTAACATCTGCTGTTTACATCGTCTCATATCGTTACATCTGTTGTTTAACATCGTCTCTTGTCGTTCCATCTGCTGTTTTACATCGTCTAATGTCGTTACATCTGTGGTTTTACATCCTCTAACGTCGTTACGTGTGTTTTTTCGCATCATCTCATGTCATTAGATCTGCAGTTTACAACGTCTAATGTGTTTACATCTGCTGTTTTACATCCTCTTATGTCGTTACATCTGTTGTTTTACATCGTCTCGTTTCATTACATCTGAGGTTTTATATCGTCTCATGTCGTTACATCTGCTATTTTACATCGTCTCATGTCTTTAAATCTGCTGTTTTACATCGTCTCGTTTCATTACATCTGAGGTTTTATATCGTCTCATGTCGTTACATCTGCTATTTTACATCGTCTCATGTCTTTACATCTGTTGTTTTACATCGTCTCATGTCTTTACATCTGCTGTTTTACATCGTCTCGTTTCATTACATCTGAGGTTTTATATCGTTTCATGTCGTTACATCTGCTATTTTACATCGTCTCATGTCTTTACATCTGTTGTTTTACATCGTCTCATGTCTTTACATCTGCTGTTTTACATCGTGTCTTGTCGTTACATCTGCTGTCTTACATCATTTCATGTCGTTACATCTGCTGTTTTACATCGTGTCTTGTCGTTACATCTCCCGTTTTACATTGTCTTATGTCGTTACATCTGCTGTTTTACATCATCTCATGTCGTTACATCTGCAATTTTACATCGTCTCATGTCGTTACATCTGCTGTTTTACATCGTCTCATGTCGTTACATCTGTTGTTTTACATCGTCTCATGTTATTATGTACATCTGCTGTTTTACATCGTGTCTTGTCGTTACATCTGTTGTTTTACATCGTCTCATGTCTTTACATCTGCTGTTTTACATCGTCTCATGTTATTATGTACATCTGCTGTTTTACATCGTCTCATGTCTTTACATCTGCTGTTTTACATCGTCTCATGTCGTTACATCTGTTGTTTTACATCGTCTCATGTTATTATGTACATCTGCTGTTTTACATCGTCTCATGTCTTTACATCTGCTGTTTTACATCGTAACTTGTAGTTACATCTGCTATTTTACATCGTCTCATGTCGTTACATCTGCTGTTTTACATCGTCTCATATTATTACATCTGCTGTTTTACATCGTCTCATGTCGTTACATCTGCGGTTTTACATCGTATCTTGTAGTTACATCTGCTGTTTTACATCGTGTCTTGTCGTTACATCTGCTGTCTTACATCATTTCATGTCGTTACATCTGCTGTTTTACATCGTGTCTTGTCGTTACATCTCCCGTTTTACATTGTCTTATGTCGTTACATCTGCTGTTTTACATCGTGTCTTGTCGTTACATCTGCTGTCTTACATCATTTCATGTCGTTACATCTGCTGTTTTACATCGTGTCTTGTCGTTACATCTCCCGTTTTACATTGTCTTATGTCGTTACATCTGCTGTTTTACATCATCTCATGTCGTTACATCTGCAATTTTACATCGTCTCATGTCGTTACATCTGCTGTTTTACATCGTCTCATGTCGTTACATCTGTTGTTTTACATCGTGTCTTGTCGTTACATCTGCTGTTTTACATCGTCTCATGTTGTTACATCTGTTGTTTTACATCGTGTCTTGTCGTTACATCTGCTGTTTTACATTGTCTTTTGTCGTTACATCTGCTTTTTTACATCGTATCATGTCGTTACATCTGCTATTTTACATCGTCTCATGTCGTTACATCTGCTGTTTTACATCGTCTAATGTCGTTACATCTGCAATTTTACATCGTCTCATGTCGTTACATCTGCTGTTTTACATCGTCTCATGTCGTTACATCTGTTGTTTTACATCGTGTCTTGTCGTTACATCTGCTGTTTTACATTGTCTTATGTCGTTACATCTGCTTTTTTACATCGTCTCATGTCGTTACATCTGCTGTTTTACATCGTCTCATGTCATTACATCTGCTGTTTTACATCGTCTCATGTCGTTACATCTGCTGTTTTACATCGTCTCATGTCATTACATCTGCTGTTTTACATCGTCTCATGTCGTTACATCTGCTGTTTTACATCGTCTCATGTCATTACATCTGCTGTTTTACATTGTCTTATGTCGTTACATCTGCTGTTTAACATCGTCTCATGTCATTACATCTGCTGTTTTACATTGTCTTATGTCATTACATCTGCTGTTTTACATCGTCTCATGTCGTTACATCTGCTGTTTTACATCGTCTCATGTCATTACATCTGCTGTTTTACATTGTCTTATGTCGTTACATCTGCTGTTTTACATCGTCTCATGTCATTACATCTGCTGTTTTACATTGTCTTATGTCATTACATCTGCTGTTTTACATCGTCTCATGTCGTTACATCTGCTGTTTTACATTGTCTTATGTCATTACATCTGCTGTTTTACATCGTCTCATGTCATTACATCTGCTGTTTTACATTGTCTTATGTCGTTACATCTGCTGTTTTACATCGTCTCATGTCGTTACATCTGCTGTTTTACATTGTCTTATGTCATTACATCTGCTGTTTTACATCGTCTCATGTCGTTACATCTGCTGTTTTACATTGTCTTATGTCATTACATCTGCTGTTTTACATCGTCTCATGTCATTACATCTGCTGTTTTACATTGTCTTATGTCGTTACATCTGCTGTTTTACATCGTCTCATGTCATTACATCTGCTGTTTTACATTGTCTTATGTCATTACATCTGCTGTTTTACATCGTCTCATGTCGTTATATCTGCTGTTTTACATCGTCTCATGTCGTTACATCTGCTGTTTTACATTGTCTTATGTCATTACATCTGCTGTTTTACATCGTCTCATGTCATTACATCTGCTGTTTTACATTGTCTTATGTCGTTACATCTGCTGTTTTACATCGTCTCATGTCATTACATCTGCTGTTTTACATCGTCTCATGTCGTTACATCTGCTGTTTTACATTGTCTTATGTCATTACATCTGCTGTTTTACATCGTCTCATGTCATTACATCTGCTGTTTTACATTGTCTTATGTCGTTACATCTGCTGTTTTACATCGTCTCATGTCGTTACATCTGCTGTTTTACATCGTCTCATGTCATTACATCTGCTGTTTTACATCGTCTCATGTCGTTACATCTGCTGTTTTACATCGTCTCATGTCATTACATCTGCTGTTTTACATCGTCTCATGTCGTTACATCTGCTGTTTTACATCGTCTCATGTTATTACATCTGCTGTTTTACATTGTCTTATGTCATTACATCTGCTGTTTTACATCGTCTCATGTCGTTACATCTGCTGTTTTACATCGTCTCATGTCATTACATCTGCTGTTTTACATCGTCTCATGTCGTTACATCTGCTGTTTTACATCGTCTCATGTCATTACATCTGCTGTTTTACATTGTCTTATGTCGTTACATCTGCTGTTTTACATCGTCTCATGTCGTTACATCTGCTGTTTTACATCGTCTCATGTCATTACATCTGCTGTTTTACATCGTCTCATGTCGTTACATCTGCTGTTTTACATCGTCTCATGTCATTACATCTGCTGTTTTACATCGTCTCATGTCGTTACATCTGCTGTTTTACATCGTCTCATGTTATTACATCGGCGGGTTTACATCGTGTCTTGTCGTTACATCTGTTGTTTTACATCGTCTCATGTCATTACATCTGCGGTTTTACATCGTCTCATGTCGTTACATCTGCGGTTTTACATCGTCTCATGTCGTTACATCTGCGGTTTTACTTTGTCTCATGTCGGTAAATCAGCTGTTTCTCGAAATTTTTATCATATGATTAGATCAACGGTTTAAAAAATTATTTTTCACTTTATTAAATCAGCTATTTCGTAACATCGTAGCCTATCATTATATCAACTGTTTCACCGTGTCTCAACACATTATTAAGTCAGCTGATTTACGAAATATTTCGTCGTTGTATTAAATCAGCTATTTTACATAATGTCTCATCATATAATTAAATCAGCTGTTTTATGTGTATCTTATCATGAGATCAGCGGTTTTACAAAATGTTTCGTTATGTCATTATCCATGTTACCTTGTCAAAATGTTTTATAACATTATTAAATCAGTTGTTTTACATAGTGTATCATCATATTGTTCGATCAGCTGTTTTATAAAATATTTCTTTTTGTCCTTAGTTCAGCTGTTTTATTGAATGTTTGTTCGTGTCATTAAATCGGATGTTTTACAAAATGTCTTACTGCCATTAAATTGGCTTACAGATTGTCTAATGTCATGAAGATTTTACAAAAAATATATTGTAATTAATTTAGCTTCTTATAGATCATTTCATGTTTTAAAATCAGCCGTTTACAGCCGTTTTCCTGAAACATCAACTGTTTTCAGCCGCTTGCACACCATCATGCCCTACGTTCGCCTGCTTATTCTTACGTCTGTGCGTTTATTCCAGTGAGAACTCTTGCAAGCCATCCAACAATGTGAAGAACACCAAGGGTATGGTCCTTAATTCTTCTTCAGTTAAACTGGTGTTCTTGTCAGCTCCAAACTCCCTTCTCCTACAGCACTTCTCGCTCCGATAGATATTACTTGCCGTTAGACCATTTTTCTGATTTTATCGTTATTCCTCTTTGCGTATTCTTCAGTACACAAGCTCAAACAGTTTTCAACAAATGTCGCTCATCTGCTTTCACTTTCTGACTGCATTTCTTGTTCACCTTCTAATGTCTGCTTCACTGTTGCAAAGTTTAGCGTCACCGAATGGTTCACGCAGCTTTTCACTAGTTTCTCCACAGTTTCCAATGACTAAAACGTGATGACCATGACTCAAAACTATTTCTTCTTCGTTTGGCATGATTCTCTTCATGAACATACAGTTATATCTTACATTTATATTTTTGGCAACTGGAAACTCCGGATATGGGAGGGTTATGTAATAATGTGTGTTTGTTCTAAACAATTATAACCATTCCAATTGGAAGTAGATGTATGATTGTTCCAAGTAAATACGTTATACTTATTGAAGATTGTAATTATATTTTATTAGGAATGTAGCTTCGTACAATTTAGTCACATGCCTGTAGGCAGAGTTATTTAATATAGTACCATACATACTTACATGTGTACATTAAACATGTAATGGCGGTTTACTTGTTTTGTTGAACACGTTTCTTTCATAAAATATCCCTCTACCTTCGAAAGAGAAGCTGATCGGCTGCTGTTGCTTCGTCTTGTTGTTCTATGTGCTCGATCAGCTTGTCTAATGCCTGGAATGCTCTGCCATGTGTCATGATTTGTTTTCTTTTGTCATCTTCTCCAGGCGCTGGCTGTGTGCTCACTAAGTTCAATAGCTCGCGGATTAAAGACGATTACTTTATTTTCATAATACGTCCGGATATCGGAGGTTCCGGGTATGAGATGTTTTACTCGTTGTTTTATAAAATTTAATACACTCTAGTTCGCTACAGAATTAGCTTTTTTACACTTATTGTCAGAGTGGTTAGGCTAGGCATGGACATTTAAAACTACAGTATTTCAATTTATACCTACATACTATACACCTATACGCCAAAAATTCAAATCCTTACTGAAAGATTTTTGGTTTAAAAAAATGCAACGGTTGTTGGCCCCACTTCTTTTGTTTTCGTCACGTACCTGACCCTTTCTACAGGACAACTTGAAAAGACGTATCTCATACTACATATTTACAGTTGTACACTTTCTATCTTGGTGTGGTCGATGCCATACGTTAATTAGCCTCGACGCTCTTAGCAATAATCTTCTCTCATCCAACGGCATACTATGTAGGAGGACTGGCGTTTGAGTCTACTAGACTACTATATACAGTGCGTGAGGTTTAACCGTGTCTCTGAACTTGAGATCGCTAGGCTGGACTGGGCTGCAGAGCTGGGTTAAAACAAAACACTTCAGAAGACATCAACGTCGTGTTTAAAGTGTAAACAGCACTAATTAACTAAATGATAATACTGTAATAGTTTCATGTAGACATGATCTTTAAATCTGTTGCTCTGCTTCTGCAAAGAAAGAGACACGATTACGAAAGAGACTATATATGTTTTGTATAATGTTTTCGGTTAAGCTAGTAGTCAAATGCTAGAGCAGAACGAGGGACACGGTTAAACCTCACGCACTGTTTCCGTGAGCTTGATAGGGTTACATGGACTACTTTTATGCTTCTGTGCGAGCTTAAGGATGAGGTCACAAAAGAAGAAAGTGCAAAGGATTTTAAATAATATTAAGGATTATTGTAAAGACTTTAAACTTCTCTGTCTCGAAATATAGCTCTCAAAATGTAACGGGTATGTTATGCCCGTCCAGGACCAAGACCGAGTCTAAAAGTCCATCCCTTAGGTAAGGCTAAACGAGAGTGGATAAAGGTTCGATTGCACTAATCAGACGAGATATTGAGGTACGGAAAACCTGGCCGTTCGGAAGTTTCTACTGTTTCCGAATAGTAATGGGAAATCGGTCGAAACCGTATGTCGGGTTAAAGTTCGTCTCGTTCCAGGGGCTTCCCGGTCCAGGGCTTTGCACTAAGCTACCTCACGGGGCTGATGCTAGTCACCCGGGTGGTAATAACGAGTTTGAGGTTGGATTCCTGAGGACGGGACTCAAAAGCTAGACTAGGATTCTCCCAATTGTACATGTATCTTTGTAGCTTGGGTGCAAGAGTCTAGGGCTACGATGCTTGGATGCAAGAGCCGAGAGCTACGATGCTTGGGTACAAGAGTCAAGAGCCACGACGCCTGGGTGCAAGAGTCGAGAGCTACGATGCTTGGGTGTAAGAGTTGAGAGCTACGATCCTTGGATGCAAGAGTCGAGAGCTACGATGCTTGGGTGCAAGAGTCGAGAGCTACGATGTTTAGGGGCAAGAGTTGAAAGCTACGATGCTTGGGTGCAAGAGTCGAGAGCTACGATTTTTGGGTGCAAGAGTCGAGAGCTACTATGCTTGGGTGCAAGAGTCGAGAGCTACGATGTTTGGGTACAAGAGTCGAGAGCTACGATGCTTGGGTGCAAGAGTCGAGAGCAACGATGCTAGGGGGCAAGAGTCGAGAGCTACGATGCTTTGGTACAAGAGTCGAGAGCTACGATTTTTGGGTGTAAGAGTCGATAGCTACGATGCTTTGGCACATGAGTCGAGAGCTACGATGCTTGGGTGCAAGAGTCGAGAGCAACGATGCTTGGGTGCAAGAGTCGAGAGCTACGATGCTTGGATGCAAGAGTCGAGAGCTACGATGCTTTGGCGCATGAGTCGAGAGCTACGATGCTTGGGTGCAAGAGTCGAGAGCTAAGATGCTAGGGGGCAAGAGTGGAGAGCTACGATGCTTGGGTGCAAGAGTCGAGAGCTAAGATGCTAGGGTGCAAGAGTCGAGAGCTACGATTTTTGGGTGCAAGGGTCGAGAGCTTCGATGCTTGGATGCAAGAGTCGAGAGCTACGATGCTTGGATGCAAGAGTCGAGAGCTACGATGCTTTGGCGCATGAGTCGAGAGCTACGATGCTTGGGTGCAAGAGTCGAGAGCAACGATGCTTGGTTTCAAGAGTCGAGAGCTACGATGCTTGGATGCAAGAGTCGAGAGCTACGATGCTTTGGCGCATGAATCGAGAGCTACGATGCTTGGGTGCAAGAGTCGAGAGCAACGATGCTTGGTTTCAAGAGTCGAGAGCTACGATGCTTGGATGCAAGAATCGAGAGCTACGATGCTTTGGCGCATGAGTCGAGAGCTACGATGCTTGGGTGCAAGAGTCGAGAGCTAAGATGCTAGAAGGCAAGAGTCGAGAGCTACGATGCTTGGGTGCAAGAGTCGAGAGCTACGATGCTTGGGTGCAAGAGTCGAGAGCTAAGATGCTAGGGGGCAAGAGTCGAGAGCTACGATTTTTGGGTGCAAGGGTCGAGAGCTACGATGCTTGGATGCAAGAGTCGAGAGCTACGATGCTTGGATGCAAGAGTCAAGAGCTACGATGCTTTGGCGCATGAGTCGAGAGCTACGATGCTTTGGCGCATGAGTCGAGAGCTACGATGCTTGGGTGCAAGAGTCGAGAGCTAAGATGCTAGGGGGCAAGAGTCGAGACCTACGATGCTTGGGTGCAAGAGTCGAGAGCTAAGATGCTAGGGGGCAAGAGTCGAGAGCTACGATTTTTGGGTGCAAGGGTCGAGAGCTACGATGCTTGGATGCAAGAGTCGAGAGCTACGATGATTGGGTGCAAGAGTCGAGAGCTACGATGCTTGGGTGCAAGAGTCTTACCTTCTTCCTACTAACTTTCACAACAGCACACTTGGTGATGTCTCGAAAAATAGGAATAGATCATTATCACTCTCCTATATCAATCGTAATAGTTACAATACAGTGTAGAAAGAAAAGGAAGGAGTAGCGAAGGAATTATTGAATCTACGCTGCCATTGAAAGTAGACGGGAAATATGTCTCGCAAAAGCCTCTTCCTTGAAATAGAAATTTCCTGTCGTGTCAAAGAACCTTCCCACTACTCACCAACCTTAACATATATATTTTTCTGTGGTATATTCCTCTAAGGATAATTGTATAAAATAACTTTTTAAATGATTAATTTAATAAATTGAATACAAGTATTCAAAGTAAAAATTAGTCAATAAATATAATGCTAAATAATTTTTCATAGAGATAAAGTATTTTATCAAAGATAGTTTACAAACCGTATATTTCTGGTAAAATAAACCGTTCTATCTGTCCAGGAAATACCACCACCAATTAAACGCAACAAGCTAATCAGCTTCAATCAAACATTGGTAATCCTTCGTCGCCGCTGCTTTCTCTTCACAACAGCTGATGCGAAAGGGTTGCAGAGTGGGAGAGGAGGGGCGTGGCCATGTTAACACGGCGCTGTGACGGTCATTAACACTGTGCACGGAATTCGCCCTCAGCGGGGTAAGGGAGATGACCCTCCCTTCGCAGCCTGAGATGACCTTATACGCGAGCAAATTGACAAAGTTTAGATTGTGTATGACGGGGTGTTTTGGCCTCACTTGTATTTGGAGAAAGAGTGGAAGTTAGTAAAACTATGCGTGTATGCGTTCAAATTGTCCCCAGTCAAAATTACAATTTTTAAGGAATCAAATCATTACATTCTTTTATAAGTAATAAATCATAAAACAGAACATTTATTATATGCTGTACTGTTTATTTATTATTTTGTATGTAATATCGTACACTTAAATTTCAGAAGAATTAATTATTTACAAAAAAATAAACACTTTTTTTCAATTCTTTCTATTAGTTCGCACTCTCCTTGTAAATATTTTGTTCAAATTTTCAATCGTTAAAAAAATACTTTATTTATTAGCTCAAATTCAAATACATTTTTTTTAGATGAGACTTGAAGTTATTACAGTTTTTTCCAAATATTAATTAATTAATTAAATTTAATGAATTAATTAAAATTTTATATAGGAGGAAAATCTTTTACAAAAGGGGCAAGGTATGCAATATAGTTACTTCACCAGATTTGGCTTAAAATAAGTGATATGTGCTGCAACAACGGTTTTAACACATGGGTTATGTTACTTTATTTATAATAATTGTACAGTTACTAGAAAAATAAAAAAAGTCACTAAAGTTAAAAAAAGTTACTAAAATGAAAGTTACAATTTTTCTTTGTTGACCCAAGTAGGAATTGACTGTTACAACTTTTGTTTATATTAGTACTTGTTTAATCATATGCTTGCACTTCACCAATTAAAAAATGATGTTACTAAAACATTCACGTCTCATGTCATTTTAACCACGAACCTTGTTTCAAGGGTGGTTTCGACTGATGGCTATAAGAGATTACCAGCCATAAGACATTAACAAAATCACCTATTTGAATTTCTTCCTGTTATCTCACAGGAATTTGAAAGGTATATGAAATCATAATATTGTTCATATTTTCAATGGTCAGAAAATTGTAAACTTCATTTACTATTACACAACACTATTACACATCACTATTGCACAACACTATTACACATCACTATTACACAACACTATTACACAACACTATTACACATCACTATTACACAACACTATTGCACATCACTATTACACAACACTATTACACATCACTATTACACAACACTATTACGCAACACTATTACACATCACTATTACACAACACTATTGCACATCACTATTACACAACACTATTACACAACACTATTACACATCACTATTACACAACACTATTGCACATCACTATTACACAACACTATTGCACATCACTTTTACACATCACTATTACACAACACTATTACACATCACTATTACACAACACTATTACACAACACTTTTACACATCACTATTACACAACACTATTACAAAACACTATTACACAACACTATTACACATCACTATTACACAACACTATTGCACATCACTATTACACATCACTATTACACAACACTATTACACAACACTATTACACAACATTATTACACATCACTATTACACAACTCTATTACACAACACTATTACACATCACTATTACACAACTCTATTACACAACACTATTACACAACACTATTACACATCACTATTACACAACACTATTACACAACACTATTGCACATCACTATTACACAACACTATTACACATCACTATTACACATCACTATTACACAACACTATTACACATCACTATTACACAACACTATTACACAACACTATTACACATCACTATTACACAACACTATTACACATCACTATTACACAACACTATTACACATCACTATTACACAACACTATTGCACATCACTATTACACATCACTATTACACAGCACTATTACACATCACTATTACACAACACTATTACACAACATTATTATACATCACTATTACACAACTCTATTACACAACACTATTACACGACACTATTACACATCACTATTACACAACACTATAAAAACCCTAGTAGCCTGCAGTATAGTTCGTGATTACAAATACAGTACGTTTTCTATTTCCACAAACTTGCCTTGTAAGAACACTAGCAAGGAACAATCTATTTACGTTTTAATTTTTAAATAAGCCTGTCATTTTCTTTTGCACTTAAGAGTTCTTTTCTTTTTGCTTTGCTTTCACATGCCGAATGTGTCGTAAAACTAGCAAATCACCAGTTTTGTTTCTTTTTATCTCTCATATCACGCAATGCATTTCGTTACCGTTTTATCCACTTTCTTATAAGTCTCATCATTGTTTGGGCAAAGTTCACACTATTCTCCAATTTCTTCTATGAAAGCTTCTATGAAGCTTCTTTAGTTTTAACATAATTTATCTTAGCTTTAATCTGGTATTGGCGCCATCTGATGGCGTCTATATGTACTACATAACAGTGCAGACGATGTTTGTTATTACTGTGTCGAATTACAGAAGGGGCGAATTAAAGAGTGACGAATTAGAGAGGTTCTACTGTAGTTTTAACTTTTAGTACTGGGCTTTAACGTTATTCATTGTAATATTTGTAAAACTTCTTACCAAAAAGTCAGTGTATTACCCAGATAGTGTTTTCTGTGTTACGTTATGTATAACTAAGAACTTTCCATTGAAAATCAATACACTTTTTACTTATTTTTAAATTCTTGTGCGTTAAAAGTACCGAGAACTACGTCATCGAACCAAAGACTGTAGGAATTGTGCCCAAGCACGAACAATATCCTGATAGGCTTTTCCCTATCCCTTATTGCTAAGGAAAGGATTCTCCGGACAAACTATAGATCAATTAAGAAAGTACAAACTGAATCTTTAACTTGAATAAAGATGAAAAACGATTGGCTACAGCTGAAGAAACCGTTTGGTGATAACAAAGTTCTAAAACGAATGAGTTCGTACATGATATTACGAAAATTCATCGTGGACAATATAACTCACGAGGAAAACATTTTAGTTTTTCACTGCAACTTTTGTCTGTAACTTACTCTAACTTTTGTTGAAAAAGTGAAGAAGAAATAAAGATGGCGAAGAAGAAGAAAGGTAACAATGATTACTGTGTGACGACCTAACCTCCTTGTCGAAGAACTCAAAGATAGATAGAGATATGTGGAAAAACTCCATTCCAAGATATTCAAACTACTGCCCCATGATTCCAACCTCAAACTCACGACTCCGTCCTGGGTAACTTGCGTCAGTCCCGAGACGCGTGCCCTCAGTTTACAAGAGTCTAGCGACCTTGCTTTAAGGCCTGGACTGGTGACCTCCCTTGGGACGAGAGGAACTCTAACCAGACGCTACGGTTTCGACCGCTTTTACAGAATTCTTCGGAACCAGTAGAATCTACTAAACAACCAGGTTTTCCTTCCCTTCAATCCTGGAATAATTCTGTGCAGGTGGAGCAGTCGGACCTTTATCCACTCACGGTTGGCTTTACCTCGGGACTTGGTCCTGGTCGGGAATAGACTCCCGTTAGACCTTGAGAGACGAAGCTTTAGATGAGAGCTTAAAGACGAAGCGGAATTTCCCAGTTACCAAAATGAAGACAAGTTTCTTACGCCTTGCTACGGTATCCTACGTCGAATAAAATCCTGTTTAATATTTTTTTAACGTACTGTTAACAGCTAATGCCTTTTTAAATGTTCATAAAAAATCTCCGGAGAAAGTAATTAAATTTTCGATCCGTGTAATTGGTAATAACCCTAAAGTACTGGTGGCTGTGCTGGCGTTGGCTCTTACATTCGACTTGCATTTCTCATGCGTCGGTGTGAAATTAAAACTACGCCATTAGGTCCATCTGGAGGAATAAAATTAGTTTTACACGAAGCACATTAGTCAGGAACAGTGATGAGTCAACGTGGCCGTGTTTCTTTCTCTACTTTAAGTTACATAATTTCTTCAACCCAACACAGTAGCGAAAGATGTGTCATCGCGAGTTTGACAGAACTCTATAGAGTTTGTTTATCTATGTTATTCGTAAAACACTATTTTAAAGGAGAAACCCACCGGTAATAAAACTAATACTAACGACGAAAGACAATCAAAACCTAGCGAATAAAAACCTTAATTATTATTATTCTATTTAATCTTCGACTTGAGATACCCGTCTACATTTTATCACATATTAATATGCGGCACTAAGCTATAGTAACACTTGTGTTATTGAGAATGGCTCGTAATAGGGGACCTATTACAAACTTGGACCGTTACGGGATATGTGTTCGTTATAAACTCGGCCCGTAACGGGGTACTGTCGCCGGCACACGAGATGAGCCCTGGATAAAGGCAGATCAAAACGATAAGGTCATTCGCTAAAAACATTTTCTAACACAAAACGACAGATTTACAGAAAAGTACAATCCAGAAACGGGATCATATATGTGTATATATATGTATATATATATATATATATATATATATATATATATATATATATATATATATAGGTATATATATATATATATATATATATATATATATATATATATACATAAATCTTCCGTTCTGTTAAGTCAATGTTTGTAGGTTAGGAATACATCGACTGTGCATGTGCAGAATTGAAAACATATCGTGTCTCATTTCTACGACAGGGCTCTTCTCGTGCGCCGGTGACAATACTTGAAGGGACACATCTCCAGAAACGGCCGTCCTCATTTAAACCAAAAGTAAGCGCAACTTTAGACAAGTGTTTACATATTAATATATGCGAGGTGTATTAGTGATAAATAATGCTTCGCAGCTAGCTCGAAAGATTTACTTTTACGAACTATTGTTGAGATTTAATGCATTTGGTGTTACTGTGTGAAAAGAGAGTCTACGTAAGCAGGCTACATATTTTTCTTCCGAATTCTATTTCTTTAATGAAATGTTCGGTTTTAACAGGTATATTGTACTGCAAAAATTAATTTTAAAACCGTCTACGTATGCTCAAACTGATTAAATACAACGTAAGAAATGATATCGCTCTCGGAGTAATAAGTTCCTGGCCTGTCCGCTTCGATCGCGCTAATCGCCATTGCATCATAGTGAGGCGATTCGTAAAACTGTCTAGTTTATAATCACAAAGTTATTGA
>JBAIZL010000101.1:375000-420611 GCA_036971475.1 Prosapia bicincta
TAAGGTACTGTTTGAAATACCTTAGGTAGAACGGTGATTGTTGGCAACAATGAAAAGCCATGACGACGTTTTTATCTTTAATTTTATTTAGTTGCATAAAAATGTGTGAATTTATTGTTATTTTATATTTAGATTTAATTATGTACAGTTAAATTATCAATAGGTAATTTAAAAAAGCTTAACATTTACTAAAACAAAAAAACAAGTTGGTTTTTTAGATTCTTATTGTTTTCCCCGATGTAATTTTCTTGTTTCATTGTCTCGCTAACCGTTGCATGTTATAAACCAGACAATTTTAATGGAAAACTGAAAATCAGTAATAAAACATTTGAACCAAGCAAAATCTCAATTTCTCAAAATAATTTGCTACAGTTTATACAACAAAACTAATTACAATAATCCCAGAACCACAAAAAATTAATTAAAAAATAACTAATAATGAGCTCCCAAATTTAAACCCTTATGTACGTTTCGACGACCATGTCGTCATCGTCAGAATATTCTATTGCAATAAAAAATTCATTCAGAAAGCTTATTACAATATATTACAAATTTGACTGAAAGTAAGTCAGACAGATAGTGATGATAGGGTCTTCGAATTATACATAAGAGTTTAATCTCGGTAAATTTAAATACACATGCAACTATACAGATGCGTTAGAGAATGACGTCTTTACCGTGACGCCAACTCGAAGATTTTCCCCGTTTGATTTTTAGCTCAGACGCGTCATTAGTATTCACATCCTTTTAATAATAACAATAATAATTATTAATTTTTTTAAAAATAGAAATATCTCGTTTCTCACCTAAACTAACCGATTGCCGAATTGCGCTAGTTGCCTATAGTTTCCCCGGTCTTACAAGATATTCCTACTTATGTTGAGCATACATGACTAGCTCACTTTGGTAAACTTGATTGAGTAATACTGTGTAACATAAAATTCTGTTTTATTAAGTTCATACTTCTATTATATTTGTAAATTGAGGCCGTGTTTCCATTTTGCAAATTTTAACCACTATTTACGGTTGCCTATATTAAAATCCCTTTGTCTTGTCTATAATGCATCTAAACGTATCGGAGGTGGCGCAGTCTTTGTCGGTGTTACTAAATCTCGATTAGTCACAGGTTTAGAATACAGTATACAATGTTTCTGTTCAAGCGCCTATAGAATTAATCATGCGAAAACACATACTCTAAGTATTTAAAAGAAATCAGGCTATTGTTTAAGCACTTGGTTCTTTAATTGAAATATTTTAATTTTTACATTTATTAATCGAAATTACGTAAATATAATATTTATAAGGAATGTAATATTGAATCCGAAAATTATGTAAACATAACCTATAAATAAAAAACAGCTGTTGTAAGAATAAAAACTGATATATCACATCTTGAATGCTTAAAGTAAGTTGATCAAAGAATGTAATGGATTATTATTTTCTGTTACTAGAGTGCATTGTGTTACCGTAGACGACACACTAAACACTATATTGCACATCAAGTGTCAAAAACTGTGATCCAGTGTGAAGAAGAAATCCGAAATCAAAATCAACCCGCTGCTATCTATAGAAGAAGTTGAAATTGACAAAGGGAACATAGTATTAGTTTTATAAAATCAAGCAATATAATTATGTAAAATAATGGATGCATGTTAAATAGAAATAGGTGATTTGTTATAAAGACAGAAGCTCTAACATTTATAGGGAAAGCAATATTGAATCTGTAGATTATATGAACATAACCTATAAATGAAAAACAGCTGTTGTATGAAATCATGTGGTTCTTAAATTGTCGAAATCAGCTGATCGAAGAATTTAGTGGATTATTATTTTCCGTTAATAGAGTGCATCGTATTACTCTATACGTGTACACTAAACATTATGTCGTGTAACGTGTCAAACAATGTGATCTAGAAGTATAAACACGTCATCTAAACCAAAAGCCGGCCACTGCAAAGTATTTAGAAATAAATAAATGTTTAAGAATTGTGGCATTTTTAAATTAATTAAATTAAATAATTAGTTTAATTTTTACATTTATTAATTAAAATTAAGTAACTCGAAAACTTTTTCTAAAGAACTCAATACTGAATTTGAAAATTATATAAACATAACCTATATATTGAAAACAGCTGTTGTATGATGTCATATGTTTCATGAATTGTTAGTCAGCTGATCTAAGAATCTAGCGGATTATTGTTTTCCGTTAACAGAGTGCATCATATTACTCTATACGTGTACACTAAACACTATATTGCGTAACGTGTGTCAAGGAATTTGATCCAGAAGTATGAAGACGAAATCCAAAATCAAAAGCAACCCGCTGCATGTATGTAAAATAAATAAATGTTTAAGTATTGTAGGATTTTTAAATTCATTAATCGAAATAATTAGTTTAATTTTTACATTTAATAATTGAAATTAAGTAAATCGAAAACTTTTTCTAAAAAACGCAATATTGAATCTGAAAATTACTTAAACATAACCTATAAATAAAAAACAGCTGTTGTATGAAGTCATATGGTTCATGAATTGTTAGTCAGCTGATCGAAGAATCTAGCGGATTATTATTTTCCATCACTAAAGCGTAACGTACTACCATAGACGTTTACACAAAACACTATATTGCATACCTAAAGAATCAGCAAAACCATTGCTCTACCAACTCACCTCATGGCAAATAAACATGTTCACCGTGTGGACACTTCCTTTCCGGAAATCCGATCATCGCGTCGACTTGCGTTTCTCGGTCCGTCTATTCAGGAAGCCTCGTATCCATTTCACGGCGTAATATCGATAACGTTATCACGGCGAACGATTTACACTACTCTAAAACCAGTAGAGCTGTGTTTAGCATCGATTTTCCGTTTTGTCGAATTGAAAGGCGACACTTGGAAGGTTTATATGTAATAAAAGCATGTAGGGCCACCAGCATGATAGGCCATCAATTTTGTGACCCTGTGGATATGAAAGTGAAATATCGCCGACAGATTACGCGCTAATAAAGCCGGCTTTTTAGCACCGTTCATCCAGAGTAGTTTCATTTATTTCGTTACAACGTATAAAATAACGCTTAACTACTGCCCATAATAAATCATTATCAAGTCGCCGTAGCGCCGCTGAGTTTAGTGCCCTAACTTCAGTTATATGTTACTTTATTCCTAGCGTTATACGTTTTTATTTCTAACTTCTGTCTTGTTTAATAAATGTTATACATCAGTTTGCATGTTACTACGAAGATATACAATTTATTATAAATATTATACACTTTAACACACACACAAGCGCGCGCGCACGCACGCGCACACACACACACACACACACACACACACATATATATATATATATATATATATATATACAGACACAGGCGCTCGCTTATATATATATTTAAACACTAACAGTAACACTTACTTTTTGTTTAAATGAGGAACCCGTCTCGGAAACTGTATGGTATTATAACTCGAACCGTAACTGGAAATCTAAATACTCAAGTTCATAACGAGAAACATGTTTCGGAGATAGACGTCGTCATCTCAATATAAAGTGAGTGATATAAAGTGAGTCTTTATATAATAATAGGCTGTGTGGTAAGTGTATTAATTTAAACTAATAACTCTAGTTCTGGATGTAATATAATAATTGTGTGTATATATTGTGTGTGCGTGTGTGTGCGTGTGCGTTTGCGCGCGTGTGTGTGTTTGCTTGGGTGTACGCGCACGCCTGTGCGTGTGTGTGTGCGCCTGTGTCTACCTGCGTGTGCTCTCGTGCGTAGGTTTGCGCTCGCCTGTGTGAGTGTAAGTGTGTGTGTGTGTGTGTGTGTGTGTGTGTGTGTGTGTGTGTGTGTATGTGCGTGCGTGTGTTTGCTTGGGTGTACGCGCACGCCTGTGCGTGTGTGTGCGCCTGTGTCTACTTGCGTGTGCTCTCGTGCGTGGGTTTGCTCTCGCCTGTTTATGTGTATGTGTGTGTGTGTGTGTGTGTGTGTGTGTGTGTGTGTGCGGTGCGTGCGTGCATGTACGTGCGTGTGTGTGTGTGTGTGCTCGCGCGCGTGTGCGAACCTGTGTCTACGTGCTTGTGTACATGTGTTTCAATGTGCATGCGCGCAAAACTGTTTTCTTGTATTCACTTATCATTTACTCTTTAATGTACTTAAACAAGAATCTTACTTTGTATTTTTGCGAATCAACTTTTGAGAGCGATTGCGCTATCATTTTCGTGTATATGAAAGTCTTGTATTCGAAAGTTGTGTTACGAAAGATAACACTATAGCATAACTGCCGAACGTCGACTCGTAAAAATTATGAAGAACAAATCTGCTTAAAGTACATGAGAGTAAAATTGGAGATATACATCCAGGATAGCCTAACACTAAACATTTAAAATTAAAAATTTATGAAGATAGCAGAGAAACGACAAAACAATGAAACATCATAGTTCATGATACACGAATAGACAAAGTACAACAACATAGATTTTCCCAAGTCAGTTAAGGATTCAAAGAGGCAGAACGATGGTCATCAGGATGGAGGTACAGGGATATAATCCTGTATCTGGTGAAAGTATATTGGAAAGCATCCTGAATACTAAAGCAACGATCCTGAACAACGTTTACGCATTTTAAATGACGACATAAAGAGGATACTGAGGGTCTCATGAGGGGGCAGAGTACGAATGAGGGAATCTGGAGGATAATGGAAGGTCATGGAAATAATAAAAAAATTACGAAGTGCAATACACTTTTCGCATAACGACGTATGGTCTGCATCAAACGTAGCATCGACGAATAGTCGTCGAATAGTTACTATTCCACAATAACTTAGTTCCAAAATAGCATAAAATATGACTTTCTGTCTTATCTTAAGACATTTCATTGAAATCATTACAAATGTTAGTTGCTAGGCAACACTCAAGAATCTAATATTTTCCAACACATTTCATATAATATATAAAAAATATTGTATATCCGAGTGTACTTCAATAAATAACATTCAATCAAGAACTTTTATTGTCACACTTTTCTCCATCGACTATAAATTCATCTATTATTATGTTAATACAATTTTTAATTAAGTTTAGCTAATGTTAACACGCCCTTCATTGGCTTTTAGGCGATACGAGGTTCACCGGGTCAGATATATGTATAAAAATGAATGTCTGTATGTATTTATGTATGAGCTTTATACATTACCAAACCACTGATCCGATCGCCATGGAACTTTGGGAAATTGTTGAGTACATTTCTGGAAAGGTTTTGGACTTAGTAAGTCTCGGTTGCGTAGCCAGGGTTGTGAACCGCCAAACCAATTAACTTCAGCAGAAAAATATTAACTTATAAAACGGCGCTAGGTTTTTACCAAAACAGCTTCCTGACAACATACCAATTTTTCTGAACATGTAATTTTCAAGTGCCAAAATAACATAAAATATGATTTTATATCTTATCTTATCTTAAGACATTTTATTGAATTCATTTCAAATTTTGGTTGCTAAACAACACTCAACAAATTTCAATTATTTACCAACACATTTCATAGCCATTTCTGTACAATTATTATTATTTTACTAAAATACAAATATTAATGACCATTAGGCCCACTAGATTATCAATGCAAGTTTCTGTAACCATTCGCTTACGAGTTTAACAAACTGTTATGAAAGCCGAAATACAATTGACGACAACAAACAAAACAACCATTTCTTCCACTAATGTTTGGCCTAAGGCCAATTCACAATGATACCATCCGCGGCACACGAGCAAATCTATAAAATAATAAGACTCGGTTAAATGACGTCACAAGTATAACTATATTCGCAACTTTTACGGCATCGCATTGGTTCCTTTCGATTGCTTTAAGCTTTTCGCTAGCCAATAGTCGATACTTGCTTTATCGATATCTTTTAATCTACAATATCTCGGATACAATTTGCCATTAAATTAAAGTTATTTATTCTGATGATTTGGTTTTACTATTTTACTATCGTTTGCAAAAACGTATTTTATGATTTGTAAAACAGTGTTATAATTGTCAAAACCTAAGTTTATCGAAACAGTAGCATTCTCTTTTTAGGGCAAAACTAGCAGTAGCTGATTTTTAATTTTTTAAATTCCCTCTATTAGATCATACTTTCCTTACATATATCTTGTTCAAATTTTCAATCGTTAGTAAAATACTTTTTATTCATCCACTCAAGTTCAGATACAATTTTTTAAACTTCTAGTGGATGACAGCTGAATGTTAATTCAATCTTATATGGATGAAAACCACAAAAGGGACAAGGTAAGCAATATAGATACCTCGTCCCATAAAACTTAAAATAAGTGATAACATATGATTTCATAAAACAGCTGATTTTATGTTGTAGGTTATGTGGTATAACAGTTGATTTAACGCATTAATAAGTTCTTTATTTATATGAAATGTAATTATTAATTAAAAAGTAACTAAAATAATATTTTTCTTGTTGACCTAAGTAGGAATTATAAAATATTTTATAAATATATAGATTTGGGAATTTTTATTCAAAAAATTTTTATACGAAGAAATACATATTTAAAAGGAATAAGAAAAAAATACAATTTTATTTAGATACATAAAAAACTTATTTTACTAGGGAGGCTGCTTCAGCTTCTGTCCGTCGTTGCCTTCGCCATGCTCGCTGCTTGTTCCTCCACCGGCGTTAATGCGGAGATTTTTTTCCACATCATCTCTCATATCTTCTTCACACAGTTGAATGTGGCCATTGGCGAATTCTTGGTCCTTGACGTAGACCCCTGGAGCAAGAACAGCTCAGTAATTTCTCGAAAGGAGCTCCCAAGCTCGTCGTCCGGGATCAGCTCAGTGCTGACTTCGTCCGCTTCCTCGGAGCTCCAGAAGGGATACTTCTTCTTAAGCTCCTTGACACGGGCCGGCTTGGTCTTAGGCCGACGGCGGCGACGTCAGACTCTCTCCCAGCCGGTAGTCACAGCAGTGGGATCCTCCCTGTACTCGGAGTTGCGTATTTCCTCTTACGAAGGGGAGCAGATTTCTTGGATACCCCTGTATCCGGCGGCGACGACGACGCAGACTCTTTGCTGTCCGCAGGTGTTGGCGGCAGCACCTCGGGGGAAACTGGAGGTCCCCCGAGGACCTGGCGATCGTTTCTTGGCGCGGGAGTCTGCTTCTGTTTCTTCTGTCGGCGGGGCCGGGACTCGTGCTTGGGACAGCCGCCGTACCGCTAGGACGCGTGTCCAACGGTCCCGCAGTCCTTGCACTGGCCGCTCCGAGTCGTCACCCTTGATGTCCTGACGGTGACGACACAGCTGATTCCGCTGCGTAGGCTCTTCTGCAGTTCGCCAAAGAGACGCTGTAGGCTCTCCTCGCAGGCCATTGGAACGGGCAGGAAGTCCTGGCGACACGGCACCAACAGTGGTAGACGCCCATCTACATCGGTCTGCTTGCACATCTTGATGCAGGAAGGACTCACTCTCGTCCTGGAGTCAAAGTGCAGATCCACACAACGATTAAGCTGATAAGAACAGATACTACATTTTGATCTTACATTAAATATTTTGTCAAAATATTTTTATAGAAAACAGCTTGACATTAGCGTTATCTATATTTATGTCGTATAAAACTATATATTTTTTATTTATAATTCTCATTATAAAATAAACTGTAGAATAATTATAACAGTACATTTTTGTGGGGGGGGGGATCGTTTGATATTTTTCTCTGACACCATCTCCAGAGTTAGAGGAACGCCAACCCGCTTTACAGACACCTTGTACATAAGCGCAGATATTTCGAAGAGAAACTTACAACGTGCGCTAGGACTGCAGGGGAAATGTTTACCGAGCTGAACAACGGAAGTCAGGTATTCCGTGATCCGATTAACTCTGAATTCGTCCTCATTTCCGGAATCAAATATATTCAATAAACATACGCTATTCAACCGGGAAGAAAATTAAACATATAAATTGCGTTTGATAACGTTATTAAAAATTATAAGTTATTTATTTATTTAATAGAATAATTTAATATTATTTGAAGTTTCTTAAACTGGTTTCGAAGAAAGACGAGGACTTATGTTCTGTTATTTGTAAAACAATTTCTTAAAACACAGAAGATAGGTTAAATTTTTTAGTGTTACTTTGAAGTTTCTTTCGCCAGAGCAAAGCATAATTTATACATTTGCAGCAGGAGATGCAAGGAGGAGAAATAATAAGACAAGACAGGAAATAATTCACGTCATATAAGGAGAATTTGTTACCCTCGTACAATTCCACTTATTTAAAACTACAAGTATAAACAAAATTTGTTTCCTACTTAGGTCAACAAAGAAAAATTTTATATTAGTTACTTTTTATTAAACAATTACAATTAATATAAATAAAGCAACACAACCTCTGCTTTAAATCATCTGTTCTACTACATAACCTATAACATGAAGTCAGCTACTTTACGAAATCATATTTTATTACCTATTTTAAGCCAAATGGGACGACATAACTAAATTGCATACCTTGCCCCTTTTGTGAAACACTTCCTCCCATATAAAACTAAAATTAATTCATTAAATTTAATTAATGAATTAATATTTGAAAAAAACTGAATTCCCGTCAAGTGTCATCCACCACGAGTTGAAAAAATGTATTTGAACTTAAGTGGATGAATAAAAAGTATTTTATTAACTATTGAAAATTTGTACAAGATATATATACAAGGAGTGTGTGAACTAATAGAAGGAATTATAAAAATAAAAATTGCCACAGATAGGGTTGTGCAGAGTTTTAGTCTATTAGATTATGCATTAATATTTGTATGAGCCTTATAATACAGCGTCACCATAAAGGAATGGTGCTGTTCGGACATGGTTAAAGACAAACCGAATTACGCAGTTAATGTTGTTTATTCATATAATTTGTCGTCTCAAACAG
The DNA here is from genome assembly GCA_036971475.1 of Prosapia bicincta. Taxonomy (NCBI): domain Eukaryota; kingdom Metazoa; phylum Arthropoda; class Insecta; order Hemiptera; family Cercopidae; genus Prosapia; species Prosapia bicincta. Next base: position 383,918 of record JBAIZL010000101.1, read on the forward strand.
TTGTTTTTACATAATTAATAAATCTCTATATGTGCGCCCTTAGTCGCTCGATAAATCGTTGCTATCGCTTCATTAATCCTGTTTTTTAGTGGTTCAGGTCGCGAATGTTTTGTAATCAAACAACGCTTTTGATCTACATGGTGACAGGTCTAGACCCCTTGGAGGCCATAGCATAGATCCTTGCTGGCCTATCCCTCGATCTCCAAATTGTTTGTTCAAAGCGTCTGTGACCAATGCACTGAGGTATGGGGGAGCACCATCTTGTTGGAAATGAAGTTGATGAATGTTTTAGAATTCATCTAGCTGAGGAAAGCAATTTTTCCTACAATCTCCGCACCATTATTTTATGATAACCCTGTATATTATAAAATCTTCCTTCTTCAATAGCTCCCAGCACATTTCCACGCGACTGGTAATGAGTGTGCAGCCAATTTGCAAAGGAGGCTGGAAGTCTGTCAATGAGGTTGGAGGAACACGTGACTCTTTGAGCGAAAATGCCGTGGCTACATTAAAACTGAATCAGAACTCAATTATAATGAAGCCACATCAACGGTGAGGATCAACTCGTAACTATAAAACCAAACTTAGACTAAGAACTGGCCACTACAGAGGAATGAATGTTGACAAAGAAGGTAAGACAACCTACCGAAACTGCCTCCACCACCCGGACACAGAACTAACGCCAGGTCATCCTTTTTGAGCTTCCCAGAAATAGAGAATTATATTCGGAAGTGAACCTTCATGGTAAACACTTAGTACAGACTTTTGGAGCTATTATCCACGCCCACGGCATTATGTGAAGAAGATCCGTCATAAACACATTAATGTGAACACAAAGATAGAGATTTTAATGCTGAGAATTCAAAGAGGAAGCAAGAATTAGGCCTACTAATATTTTACCTGGTTACTAAACACACTCTCTTTCGATCTCTCTAAAATATTCCTATCGATTTTTTTAGATTAATGCTGTGTTGTTACATAACAGGTTATTTTGACTGTTGATAATGCTAACTGCTAAACGTTTTTAGGCAGTGATGGTTAAAACTTACACTTGATATGAAATATTTATAATATACATATACATATATTTGTGCATGTGTGTGTGTGTTTGTGTGTGTGTGTGTGTGTGTGTGCGTGCGTGTGTGTGCGTATGGATATTTAGTTATAATTAAGCTCTTAAGAATATTTGAGGAATCATCTTATACGAGTGTTTCGTCTGCTGGGCTGCTTGCAAACAATTTCAAGGTCGCTGATATTACATGCGCTACATACACACTAATGATGTAAACAATGTCATTGTTTGTTGTGACGTCCCGGCCTCCGGAGGCATAGCTGTTACAAAGTGTGACGTACTCTTGGGATTATTGTAACAACCAAACCTCCGAAAGCAAGGTCTATACAACCAACAAGATTTTACCAATTGCACATCATTAGTTCATGTGTAAGTGATAAAATAAATGCGAGAAATCATATTTGTTCTCAATTACCATTTACATAAAACTGATTTTATATATTTTCCTAGTATGGAATTAACATTTTATATTAAATCCTGTGTTTTTTGTTTAATATGTAATATATGTATCATTTTTAGAGTTTAGTTGTAGGCCTATTATATTCCTATCTGTGGCGGCATTTTGTGAGCGAGAGAGAGTGAAGCAGATTGAGAGAGAGAGAGAATGAGAGGAATAAAAAGATAGTAAGAATAAGAAAGAGAGTCTGAGAGGGAGGGAGAGAGGAAGAGAGAGTGAGATACATAGTGAGTGAGAGAACTAAAGAGAGACTGAGAGATAGAGAGAGTGAGAGAGAAATTAAGAGAGAGAAAGTGAGAAATAGAGTGTGAAAGATATTGGTAGACAGAAGGAATGAGAGAAAGAAAAAGAGAGTGAGAAAAAGGAAAATTGTCGGAGAGGTAGAGAGAAAGAGATAGAGAGAGATAGTGAGTGAGAGAAAGAGGGAGTTAAAGGGAGTAGAAGAGAGAGAAAGAAAGAGTTAAATAGATAGTGAATGAAAGAAAGTGAGAGTGAGTCAGAAAGGGAGAAAGAGAATGAGAGAAAGAAAGAGTAAAAGAGGGAGAGAGAGAGAGTTAGATAGATAGTGAGTGAGAGAAAGAAAGAGAGAGTGTGAGAGAAAGGCAAACTGGGAGAGTTTAAATCAGTAGTGGTACAACTATATTTTTGTGTAGGCCTACTACTATTTTCTGTACCAAAGATTCGACGTTAGTTTACCCATTTAGACCTATGCTCAACATAACCCCAGCCAAACACTACTCAGACAAATATTTAATTGTCAAAGTTCCGCTGGGTTCTTTAGATTTTCGACGTTCCTCGAAATGTATAAAAAATCTTGAAGTCGTTGCATTAATTGCGTCTCGGACGGGGGAAAGATGAGGGGCACGCGTTGAAACTGACAGCCACCCCTCCCACTCCCCCTTCGTTGCCATGGTAACCAAGCATGTGTGTCTTGAAATATTCTGCATACTCAACACGTTTTATTATTGATCCAGTGTACTTTAATGTAGTTTTAATTACAATCCCATTCCCTTGACAGTGTTAACAGTTTAATGTAGCCGCCGTTTGCGTAGAATTCGACATCGGAGCTTTGTTTGATATTAAAGGGGTTTAAATTTGTTTAGGAAGACATGTCTTTGTTATTTCCATTGGTTTTGCCTTGATTTTTCACCCCCTCCCCGTCCATGGCTGATTAAATTTAGGCGTAAATTAAAAATATTTTCCTCCAACGTTTTTCATCCTAATCAAAAAAATTAACGTTTTTAAACGTTTTTTTTTGTTATTGTTTAAATCTACTAAACACAAATTCAATTAAAACCAATATTTTTTAAAATGTAAAATTGGCAGGTAAAACGCAGAAAATTTATTTTTTTTTATTCTTTTAAATTTTACATGTTTTTTTAATATGTTTACTTTTTTTGCATACCTTTAATACTAATTGTCCATAGCGACCCAGCAATAATTTCTCCTTATTCTAAGAAAAGGAGATCATGTCATCTCCTTTATCTAATTGATTCCATCTAACCTTCCCTGTCCTTCTTACAAGAGGATGTAACACCAAGAGACCTCTTTATGGTTCCAATAGAGAGTAGGTTTTATTTATGTACGTGGCCATGCTTCTTCCCTATTTACAATTCCTGAGAAATGTTTTAGGAATATCCTCTTACAGGTTTTACGACAAATTGAGATCATGAATCCTAAGCATGTAGTTCCGGTCTCTGATAAACAGCTTTAGCCACTGCCCAGTAGCGTCTGTTTATTTCATAAGTAGAAATCATGAAGCTCTTCGTAAAGCTTCAAAGAAGATAAGAATCGTACTTTGGGATGTAATTACCTAATCGAAATTTAATGTTATTTGATTTTATGTAATATTAATTTTTAGATGTGCGTTCATATTTGTTGCGTGATGTCTGAAGAAGGTAACACTAAACTCTCGAAACTTCATTGTTTGATTGAAATAAATAATAATTACCTTGTACTTCAACCGATGTGTTTCTTAATACCAACACTTGTGAGTGTAGCAGAAACATTAAGCAGAAAGTTATATATAGTGTAGTAACTCGTTCCTGGGAGGTCGTAGTCAGTTCTTGGCTGCACCTAATGCGCAGAGTATAAGCACTTCTCATATAATGTTTCGAGTGTCGCAGTTATCTTTAATTTCTAGTATTGTCACTGTAACTTTTGTCGACGTGTTCCGAAAAAAACATCAAACAACAATAATTCCGTGAACCAGTTCCTAGATTGTTTCGTTGATGTTCTCCGAATAGCCAAAAGAGATCATGTGTCATCAAAAAATACAGTGGCAACATTAGGAGTTAAAGTTAACTGTGACACTCAAAATATTATACAACAGAGCCTAAACCTAGAATGTTACAAAACGTCTGACTTATGTGTTAATAGTAGGCGAATGACGTAGAGATTTGAATGCTGTTGGTGTTGTCCTCACATGAATAGAATAGTGTCCAGTGGTGACTGGAACAGAGGGGTATGATGGAATCCCTGGGTAGACGTTGGGAGTTTTACCTTAATACACGGATTTCAAGAGACGCGCTGAGTGCATCCTAAATACTGAAGCTATTCAAGTTCCATGAGCATAACTTCTTATTGAATCACAAATCGTATTGTTTTGTAAATACCATAAAATGAGTTTACCACAAAATAATCATCTATCCTTTAGCGATTTTTTTTAATTTGTATTTTTTAAGTGAGCAGTTTAGCCAATACATTCAACTCTATAGTTTCGATTGAGTTGTACTTAAAGTAGACGGTCTTCCGTAGGCAATGCATGAATTGTCTCACTCCAGTAGCCTATCAGAAGAACTCTCTTATGTATCAGGTAGATGCTCTTTGTGTTCCCTGGATTCATTTCTATCTCAGGCATAGGGTTTTACACTCCTCAGCCGAGATATTGACCCCACCCCCCGATAATTGTTTTCAAATAGTATAGCGAAAAAGAAAGTTGTCCTTAGATACTAAAAAAATATGTTTACTTAAAGTGCTGAAATTACAAACTCACAAACCTATCTTTTCGTTACACATCGATCATTGTAATTTTTTTTTCCAGGCGAAAAACCTATTGAGGTTATCATCGCCTAACTAAAGTTATTTGTTTTAAAATAAATATTACATAAATAAAACTAATCAAAATAAAATAAAATATATGTTTAAAACTAATTGTAATTATCTAAAACTAAAGAACCTAAAATTATACAAAATTTAAATATTATTAAATAGATTCAGGTGGCGTAAGAAAGCGATGACACGGTCGATAGCCGTGACATCGTCCCTTAAAACCACCTTTAAACTACCTCGAAGATCGTAACGTATATACAAATTTTCCAACTTATCACAATCAAGCAGGATATGCTTGATTGTAATATTATTTCTACAAAACGGACATAGTGGTGGATCCTCATGTCGCATCAACCATCCATGCGTTAACAAACAGTGGCCGATGCGAAGTCGAGTAACCACCACTTCCTCCCTACGATTCGAACGAACAGATGTCCTCCATGGTCGGACGGTATTTTTGATGTCCCTCAGCTTGTTTCTGTTTACATTTTGCCATTCTTCATTCCAAACAGAGAATAATGCAGTTTTAACTTTGCATACAAATTCTGATACAATCACACGTTGTGTCGATGGCAACATAACTGTAGATAATTTTGCACCTTCATCTGCTTTAGAGTTTCCGAATATTCCACAGTGACCAGGCACCCAGAGAAATGACACCTCGACACCTCGTAATTGGAGCCTGTGTATAGAGCACAAGATGTCTCCAACTAAAGGGTTTTTAGTGTACATTTCCTGAATAGCCTGGAGAGCACTTTTGGAATCACAACACACAAGATATTTAGATTTTGCAGACGGAATAGATCTTAAAGCTTGGAAAATTGCATAAAGTTCTGCAGTAAAAACGCTACAGGCTGAGGGCAATCCGTAAGTGAACGTTTGTCCTTCCATATAAAATGCACAACCTATCCCATCATCCAGTTTTGAACCGTCTGTGAATATAGTCACAGTATGTTGGTGAGTTAGTTGAATCTGCAAAAACTCCTGACGATAAATAATGTCAGGAGTATTGTGTTTTAGGTACATGGACAATGAGAAGTCACATTTTGGCTTATATATATATATATATATATATATATATATATATATATATATATATTATAACATAAAGTACGAGGCTTTAGATTGAATTAAGCTAGTTGCGAAAATAAATCATCTATAGGATTTAGCAAAGAAAGACACAAATAGTTTTCTAGGCGGACAAAGCAGGTACCATGTCGTTATCCTTTCCAGGAAAGCTATAAGTTGAGTCCGGCAACCATAGACAATAGAAGGTCCAAAGCTTGTTATGACGGGAAATCCAACGGCCGATATAACCTGGGGAATTTAGGTAATTGTAGAACTGTGGGAAACTTACAAAGAACGTATTGGTGGTAGTGGGAGAGATTAGGGATTTCATAAAAACTAAATGATCGGGAGTTTAAAGGGTTTTTTTTTGAAATATAAAGTAAGTTTTTTTATCAAGTGTTAGCGCTGATGTGAACAAGCCAGGATTCCAGGGACTCTCCAGAACAATAAGTATATTTGAAAATAAGTGTAGCCAACAGACATCTATCTTTTAGTTTAAAACAATTTTTAAGTTCATAAAAATTTATAAAAATTATTCTAGTCACCATTTCTAATTTAAAAGCAAGTTCCCGTAATAGCGACCCCGAGAGCAAGAATAAAATTTTAATACTGTTTTTTTATGTTATTCTATTAGAAATCTAAAGCCTCAGAAGTCCACCTTTTATGATTGTAATTTTAGTTAAGATATCAAGCCTGTCACTGCAAAATATTAATATAAGTCTGGAATAATGTGTAGAGTTAATTGAAGAAAATAAATGCAAGTGATGTTTAAAAATTGATAAGATTGTTAATTCTTTTATAAACCTGAAGGTGTGACATTAATAGGTAAGGTAAATAAATAACATTTAAAAATAAATTTAATTATAACAAAAGTTAGGTTATAATATATATATATATATATATATATATATATATATATATATATATATATATATACAAACTATGTTTTCTTGTATGATAATAAAAAACAACTAAGGTTATTCAAATACAAGAATTATTTAATAATTTATATTCAAAGATTTTCGTTGGTAAACAGTACGAACATGATCATGAGTGAATAATACAATAATGCAAATATTAATGAATATAAATTAATAAATAATTCTTGTATTTGAATAACCTTAGTTGTTTTATATATATATATATATATATATATATATATATATATATATATATATATATATATATATATTATAAACATTTCTTAACAATGACTTCTATTCAACAATGCACAACAAAGCTTTTCACCAACTTCTATTGTCAGCATTAGCAAGAGCAATTTACCATGTTGAATGGTAAAACATCACTCTAAGTTATCCAGTATGTACATGTACTCGTGAGTATGGGTGTGTGTGTATGTGTGTGAGGATTTATTTTTGTAAAGCTTATTCCCGAATCAAAACAGAAAAGAAGTACGATATTTCTTGCGAACGTGTAAATAATGTCCCGTACAACGCCCTAGGTCACATCTCGCCACCGTACATCTGCGTAACGTTGTTTATAATTAGGCCGAATGCGCGATGCTTGGATTTTATACCCACCGCAATGTGTAAGCGCCGTTTTGGCACGAGGGGCAGAACATATCGATAAGTTGGCAGTGCTCCAAGTTATTACCGATGGAACTACATTTCAGTTTATATATTTATTTCTATTGAGAGACCGTTTTCCCCTTTCGTATCTGAAAGGAGTGGATCAAATGAGAACTTAATGTTGGAGAAATATTCCTTTGAGGAGCCATTTAGAAAGCATTAACGGAAACAAATTTAACCACGACATTTTGGTTTTATCGATCTCTGATTTATCGTAATTTGAATTTTTATAATGATAATAAATGAATATTATAAATAGTGTTTGTTTTAAATGTCAAGGTTCACCTATTATTAATGAGCAACTCCGGTTATCAGTTCCGTTTAGCTCCAGTAGTACTTCAGGTATCCGATAGATAGTAGCCTACCTAATAACTCCGATACATAGCACCTAATGACTCTGATACATTGCACCTCATGACTCCGATGCATTGCACCTCATGACTCCGATACATTGTCCCCTCATGACTCCGATACATAGTACCTCATGACTCCGATACATAGCACCTCATAACTCCGATACATAGTACCTCATGACTCCGATACCTAGCACCTCATGACTCCGATACATAGTACCTCATGACTCCGATATATAGTACCTCATGACGCCGATACATAGTACCTCATGACTCCGGTACATAGTATCTCATGACTCCGGTACATAGTACCTCATGACTTCGATACATAGTACCTCATGACTTCGATACATAGTACCTCATGACTCCGATACATATTACCTTATGACTCCGATACATAGTACCTCATGACTCCGATACATAGCACCTAATGACTCCGATACATAGTACCTCATGACTCCGATACATAGTACCTCACGACTCCGATACATAGTACCTCATGATTCCGATACATAACACCTCATGACTCCGATGCATAGTACCTCATGCCTCCGATACATAGTTACCTTATGACTCCGATACATAGTGCCTCATGCCTCCGGTACATAGTATCTCATGACTCCGATACATAGTACCTCATGACTCCGATACATAGTAACTCATGACTCCGATACATATTACCTCATAACTCCGATACATAGTACCTCATGACTCCGGTACATAGTATCTCATGACTCCGGTACATAGTATCTCATGACTCCGATACATAGCATCTCATGACTCCGATACATAGTACCTCATGACTCCGATACATAGAACCTCATGACTCTGATACATGGAACCTCATGACTCCGATACATGGCACCTCATGACTCCGATACATAGCACCTCATGACTCCGATACATAGCACCTCATGACTCCGATGCATTGCACCTCATGACTCCGATACATAGCACCTCATGACTCCGATGCATTGCACCTCATGACTCCGATGCATAGTATCTCATGACTCCGGTACATAGCACCTTATGACTCCGATACATAATACCTCATGACTTCGATACATAGTACCTCATGACTCCGATACATAGTACCTCATGACTCCGATACATAGTACCTCATAACTCCGATACATAGTACCTCATGACTCCGATACATAGTACCTCATGACTCCGATACATAGTACCTCATGACTCCGATACATACTACCTCATGACTCCGGTACATAGTACCTCATGACTCCAATACAAAGCACCTCATAACTCCAATACATAGCACCTCATGACTCCGTTCCATATGACCATTTGACTCCCCACTCCTTATTGTCCTCACCGAGTACTTGTTTGTCGATGTTTTATTGAATGTTAGCATAACTTGTTTTGTAGTTAGTGTCTGGAAGTGTATTATTATTATACATAGTTTAGAAGTTATTAATGTTTTGTAAGTTTTGGAGATTATTAGTTTTTATTATTTGTTATTATTTATTAGTGTTTTCTTTGTTTTATAACTTAATAGTTTTAGTTCCTATATATTGCCTAGGACTTAGTATCGTTGGTTAGCTGTATCGGTTTTTTATAGTGACAGTTTTTTAATTTCGTACTCTTTTTGATTTGTTTGTGTTAATTACTTTTAGCTTTTATTAGTATCAGGTATTTTAAGTTATTGGTCTTTGTTCCGTTAGTACTTTTAATACTTTAGCTATTAGTATGGTTTAAATCAATAATGGTATTATAAATTTATATGTGATTAAACTAAATTAACGGTTGCTAGATACATTCCATTGTAGGTGATAGGATTTCATACATTCAACTGTATTAGATATTTATATAGAGCCAAAATTATTTATTTAACCTTGTTTTAAGTTTCTATTAAATGATAGATCAATCAAATTCTTATTTAGAACAAGAAAACCCTTATTACTTTATTATCTTAATTTTGTGCTTTAAAAAGAAAGTTCTTCTACGTGGTCAAGTGGATAGGGCACTTGCCCACAAGACTAAAATTCTGGGTTCGATCCCCGGTAGCGCCAAAGATTTTCTGCCTGCTTGTTTACCCTCAGTTCGACTCAGACTGTGGAAATGAGTACCTAATGGTGGCTACACCACCTTCCATGAATACCGTATCGCAGAAGCTAGACAGTTCCGCAATGTGTCCTACACTATGGTAATGGTATAAGAAGGACTCATTATTATTATTGTGTATTTTAAATTCATAATGTTTTAGGCGGAGGAGTCTAGTGGGACGAGCAAGTGATTATTAACTTAAAGTGTTTGGGTTCGAACCCCGGTAGCGTCAAAGAATTTCTTTGTCCTTTAACCCCCAGAGCGACTCAGACTGTGGGAATTAAAACACAGATAATAGTGGGAGACTGTTATATATTGTACGTCCTACACCGTGTCTTATAATATAAAAATGAGTCTTTATTTTACTATAATTAATACAAACACTTAAAAATCGCATAAATATAAAATCGATTTTGAAATTTATATTCAAGTTGACTCAACTTATAAGTTATTTAAATTAATTAAAATACTGCCAAAAAATATCACAGTGTACCATTTCATAAAAAATCACGCTTACCTGCAGGAATTACTAATAGAGTAATCACAGTGACAAATTTAAAACGGTGATGGTTTGCATTACTGAAGTTCCTTCAGATAGGTTCACAAAACAAAAGCTTTTAAAAACAAGTTTCAGACGTGGTGAATAGAGAAAATGAGTTCACTCCATTAAAATGTTTAAAAAAGCCGAGCTTAACAGAAAATCCGTGACAGATGTAATTTTGCTGTCAACAATTTTAATCAGATGTAAAAATTTCATTTTGATCCAATATATACAGATTTAGCAAAAATTTAAGAAAAATAATTTTAACAGATTTTTCTTAAATGTGTTCATGTGAGAACCTTTCTCAAGTTGGGTTTTAGTACAGTCACTCTGAAGGTTATTTTTTTCATTTTTACACATTATTAAAAAAATATGCTATAAACAAGAATAAAGTGATTTTAAGTAGCAAATATTAAAACTTATGTTTCTATCCAGCACATAAACATAGCCTCACTTCACGAGCACACTCGTTTCTCGAGTAATTCTTCAGGGATTATCGAATTATGTGATAACACATTACAATAAAGCTGTATTAAAATATATCTGTTATATATATATATATATATATATATATATATATATATATATATAATAAATTAAAAAATATTTCAAAAGCAAGAATACTTTTAATGAATATATTTATTCAAAGCTTTTCGCTGATAAAATAGTACCAGCATCTTCAAGAAAATAATTATCTAATAAAATATTTTTACAAAATTAAATCATATGTGCTACAAACAACCATATGTTTATAAGTATTGCACTTTAAGTAATTTTTTCAATTGCCTTATGTAATTTAGATCAAGGCACCAAACTATTTATAAGGTCATTGATGTTATAGAAAAAATTACATAAAGTGCAATACTTATAAACATATGGTCGTTTGTAGCACATATGATTTAATTTTGTAAAAATATTTTATTGAATATTTCCTGAAGATGCTGGTACTATTTTATCGGCGAAAAGCTTTGAATAAATATATTCATTAAAAGTATTCTTGCTTTTGAAATATTTTTAATTTATTAACTATATTACAAGAAAACATATCATAATATTTAATATATATATATATATATATATATATATATATATATATATATATATATATACTCACATAAATATAGTTATAAACAATAGATAAGGTCAAGTTTCATAACGTACAGTAAAGAATTGGTGAATAGAAGCAGTAAACGTCCGTTTGCGCATTAACTGACAGCTTAGCTCGTAGTTACGCGACCATTGCTGCATTCTATATTAGGCTTCACAAATTTATTATTTTTATAATGACCAAACCTAACCTCACAATATCACTAAAAACACCATAGGCCTATATATAAAGGCAGTAATAACGTTTTATTAACATCGTTTTTTGAACTTGTGCCTTTTTTAACAATGTCAACTTTACCTGATAATTTCAGCAACTATTTCGATTGATATTGGTGTGGTTTATTCAATTCCTTCTATCAGTACACACTCTCCTTATATATATATATATATATATATATATATATATATATATATATATATATATATATATATATATATATATATATATATATCTTGTTCAAATTTTCAATCGTTAATAAAATATTTTATATTCATCCACTCAACTTCAAATACATTTTTTTAAACTTGTATTGGATAATACTTGATATTAATACAGTTTCTTCAAATATATATTAATTAAATAAAATTAATAATGAATTAATTTAGTTTTATATGGGAGAAAAACTTTTTATAGAAGGGGCAAGATATGCTATATTGTTATTTCGTCCCATTTGCATAAAAAAAAGTAGTAACATATTATTTCGTAAAACGTCTGATTTTGTTATAAATTATGTGGTAGAACAGCTGTTTTAACTTATAAAATATGTTACATTATTTAAATAATTGAAATTATTTAATAATTACAAAAAGTAACTCAAATAAAATGTTTCTCTGTATACCTAAGTAGGAATTGACTAAACACTTTTTGTTTATATTAGAAGTTTAGGTATAATTTTGGTTAGTTTTAAGGCAGTCAACGAAGGATTTCTGCTACGAACACAAACTATGAAGGATCTTTGTTTAGCTGGAGCTTTTTTTAACGATGACAATTTTTCTTAACAATTTCAGCAACTGTTACGATTGATATGTATTTTGTTTTTAACAAATTACTTAATAACTCCGTATAAAACTACATTAAATAAATCTTTGACTCTTTTTACTTTAAAGTATTTTCAGTATCTCGAGACGGGTTTAAACCTCTGATGTACTTTTTACGCTGAGCTTTCCTTTCAGACTGTACTCGGCTCAATTCGATATGTTCTCATCCCAAACTGCATTTCCTACATTTCCCGGCCGTGCATTGCCAATTTCCTTATCAGGACGGGTGCGGGCGTGCGTGCGTGTGTCAGAAGAGGGTGTCGCCGATCCAAGAGCTTTTAAACAACTGCTGTAGATTTAGGGTTAAGATAGCACTTAGCATTAAGGAGGCGTCGTTAATTCAAGCCCCAGGGGAGGTTCTCTATGTAGATTGGCTTTAACGTCTTTACAGCAGAATGTGCACGTTCAATTATACGAATTGACTTTTTTTACATTAGGCGATGCTTACAAGGCATCTGTTGTGATACGGTGCTAACAGCAAGTATGTGATATTTGTATATAAACAAATTTGTTAAAATTTTCCTTTATCTTTCCCTCAGTATAAACTGTTCCACATCTTTCATGCGCGACAGTTCTGTAGTTAGTAAAACACTTGGCAATCATGAAACTAGTCGACAGAAGTGAAAACTTGAGTGAAGGATCTATCACATGAGCCTAAGGAAGTTTCCATGTAAAAAAAAAATTGTATAAACTATAATTCGTTATCAGTGTAATGAGTTTATGATACTATGATGTTTTATTTATAGGTTTATGTATTTATTTCATTTTAAAGGAGGAATAGCTCTATTCATTTTCCATGGAAGGAATAAATATGTAGCTTCAAAAGCAAGAATAATTATTTATATGTTAAAGGAGGAATTGTTACGTAGCTTCCAAATGAGGAATAGTTATGTAGCTTCCAAAGGAGGAATAGTTATATATCTGACAAAGTAGGAACAGTTATGTAGCTTCCAAAGGAGGAATAGTTATTTATCTGACAAAGGAGGAATAGTTATGTAGCTTCCAAAGGAGGAATTGTTATGTAGCTTCCAAAGGAGGAACAGTTGTGTAGTTTCCAAAGAAGGAATAGATATGTAGCTTCCAAAGGAGGCATAGTTATGTAGCTTCCAAACGAGGAATAGTTATATATCTGACAAAGTAGGAACAGTTATGTAGCTTCCAAAGGAGGAATAGTTATGTAGTTTCCAAAGAAGGAATAGATATGTAGCTTCAAAAGAAGGAATAGTTATTTATCTGACAAAGGAGGAATAGTTATGTAGCTTCCAAAGGAGGAATAGTTATGTAGCTTCCAAAGGAGGAACAGTTGTGTAGTTTTCAAAGGCGGAATAGCTATGTAGTTTCCAAAAGAGGAATAGTTATGTAGCTTCCAATAGAGGAATAGTTATGTAGCTTCCAAAGGAGGAACAGTTGTGTAGTTTTCAAAGGAGGAATAGCTATGTAGTTTCCAAAAGAGGAATAGTTATGTAGCTTCCAATAGAGGATTAGTTATGTAGCTTCCAAAGGAGGAACAGTTGTGTAGGTTTCAAAGGAGGAATAGCTATGTAGTTTCCAAAAGAGGAATAGTTATGTAGCTTCCAATAGAGGAATAGTTATGTAGCTTCCAAAGGAGGAACAGTTATGTAGTTTCCAAAGAAATAATAGATATGTAGCTTTAAAAGGAGAAATAGTTATTTATCTGACAAAGGAGAAATAGTTATGTAGCTTCCAAAGGAGGAATAGTTATGTAGCTTCCAAAGGAGGAATAGTTTATGAACTTTCATGAATATGTTTATGTACTTTTTTCGCCGGAACAGTTATGTAGCTTCTAGTGGTGTGATAGTACTGAAGCTTCGAAATAGGAACAGTTATGTAGCTTCTAGTGGTGTGATAGTACTGAAGCTTCGAAATAGGAACAGTTATGTAGCTTCTAGTGGTGTGATAGTACTGAAGCTTCGAAATAGGAACAGTTATGTAGCTTCTAGTGGTGTGATAGTACTGAAGCTTCGAAATAGGAACAGTTATTTAAATTTTATATTAAGAACTGCTATGTAGCTTCCATAGGGAGAATGGTTATTTCACTTTCATAGAAGGAAGAATTCTGTAGCTTCCAAACGGGGTAAATAGTTATTTAATTACTTAAAGAAATTATATAATTTTTAATAACTTTTCCTTGCATTTTTATATATAGCCAGTTTGGTAAAATAGATTTCAATAAACATGTAATAAATTCTAGTGTCAAAACAGTCAAAATCTGTTGAAACGAGTCTTGACGAAGCATCGTCTCAGGTCGGTAAACATGGCGTCCAATCATCTGCATCAGTAGGACCCCAATAGGACATTCCTAAAACGAAGGAGGTTACGAGGGAGTTTGCCTTTTATCCAGTCTATTTGTGACTTCGGTTTAGATTTAATTTGGTAATAATAAATCGTAAGTGAACGTAATATATACGTTGCGTGTTCTGATACTCTTCCGATAATCTGGAATACGCAAGACCAAAACTATTCGGATAATCGGGATATCAAAACTTTCAAGAATGCTCAAGATTTAAATCTCATCTCATTGTTCTGGAATAAACTGTGGTGATTGTGTAATAAAACATAAACACCCTTTATCCTGAAATAATGTTTTATTATTCTTACGAACATTTCTGTTACAAAGAAACCATTCTTAGAGACTTAGTGAAAGAAAAAAAAGAAAGATTTATTTTTGTTTCCTCTGAGGATGGTTGCTTTTCAACCGAAATGTACATAAAGATAGTACAAGATTATTGTGGCTAGAGGATGTTTGTGTGTAGTTTTGACTGATATAGTTTAATAATTTATTTGTGTTTACAACTAAATATCCACTTTTAATCACTTTCGAATATTTATACTAAAACATTAAATACACATGTTTAAATTTGAAAGCCGAAAGATTCGCTGACGGGGTCAAAGCAGTGGACGCGTCCTTGACCTAGTGGGTGTCCCCCCGCACTACCCCAGCGCAACTATCTGGCGATTCCCTCTTGTCAAATCGGTCCGTTACGCAGTGCATTACCCAGTCCTGGATGACTCCAGAGTTAACAAAACCACAAAAACTGGGCCTCTAACTTTGCTTTTAGTCGCCAGGAAACGATTGGGTTCGATCTAACTTGGTCATATTTTGTGTAATATGAAAACCTCTTGGTCCAGAAGACACAAGAAGTGAGTGATTATTTTTAAATTATTATGTTTTAGTTAAATGTTATTGTGATTGACGTTAGATAACAACGAATTGCTGCAGTTTGCGTAGAATAATACATCTATAATACTTTTATTTGCCAATTTTTAGTAAACTATTTGCTTCACATTCTTGACATCCTTAACTTTTCCACTTATTTTTTAACAGGTTGACCATAATAATAGCCAATATTTGTAAAAACTCGGAATTTATATATTGATTATTCAGTAAACATTTGAGCTCTCTCCAACTCCCTCTCTCTCTTTCTCTCTCTCTCTCTCGCTCTCTCTCTCTCTCTCTCTCTCTCTATATATATATATATATATATATATATATATATATATATATATATATATATATATATATAACGAACTAAGTCAAAATACAAATACAAGAATTATAATTGAATTTACAAATGAATTGTAAATTCAATTATAATTCTTGTATTTGTATTTTGACTTAGCTCTTTATTAATACACAAGAATACATATTGCGATATGTGTGTGTGTGTGTGTGTGTGTGTGTGTGTGTGTGTGTGTGTGTGTGTGTGTGTGTGTGTGTGTGTGTGTGTGTGTGTGTGTGTGTGTGTGTGTGTGTGTGTGTGTGTGTGTGTGTGTGTGTGTGTGTGTGTGTGTGTGTGTGTGTGTGTGTGTTTGCGTGTGCGTGTCATCATGATAGGAGTTTTTAATAATCCCAGTTAGTTGGCGAAACGTCTTCTGTCTATGAAACTACTCTTGTTTATCAAACGTTTGTGTGTAATAATAAAAAATGTATAACAATATTGTGTCTTAAAACTACGTTTCTAGGAAAAACTAAGAAAAGAATGTTTTTTCTGTTTTTCTTTACAAATGAAATTCCAGTAACGTAGTATGTCGGAATGTATGATTCCGAAAGAGAGCAATTTTCTTCTGGAAACGAACGCTGCTATATAAACCATGTTTCTTGCTTTTCCATCCTCTAGGGTAGATTGTATTATAACTCTATGTAGGCCTAACTCTATGGTTAGGTAAATGTAACTTTAGGTTAGGTTTCTTCAACTCACCGAGGACGTCTGATTTGTGCGTAGACACGCGATTGATCTGAAAAGGCATCTTATGTGTCAGACTTTACAAAAGTGTCCTCGTATATTTAAACAAACATAAATCCATCTCTGTTATTTATATAATATTTATTGGATATAAAAATATTTATAAGTATTTTAACTTCATTCAATTTTTCACTCAAAACATTTAGCATAGTCTTTATAAAGTTTAAATTAATAACAATTAATTTTAGCCAGATTTTGTTATAGTATATATCCACGAAGAAGTATTTTGCATTAGTGAAACCGGACACGCGGTGATATAATAATAAAGCAATATAAAAAACCCCAATACACAATGAAGCATTTAAATATATCAAACGGAATCGTTTCGGTTGCATTTAAAACTTACAAATAGTGTTACTTACGTGCAGGTGGTGGACAGATTTCATACCTGATTGGCGTCGAGACTTTAGAGTTTCCGAAATATTATGTATCTGTTATTTCATGAAGTGATAACTTCTTTACGTGCCGTGAACAAAACATGAGATTAAAGCATTGCTTTCGCGTTACGCTATTTTTGAAACGCATACCTTACAACATATGATTTCATGTAACAGCTGATTTTGTGTTTTAGGTTATGTTTAGAACAGCCGTTTACACGTAGATTATTATTAAATAGTTTTGATCAGTTAATAAATATATTAATTTATTTAAATTTTATAAATCTCAATACAAATAATTCAATCTAACTATAATAAGTTAGATGTATTTTTAATCCAACTTTTAAAATTAAACATTTTTAGGCCCGTCTTTTTAAAGAACTGATTTGAATTGTTAAAAAAATTTGTATTCAATAAACCTCTAATAAATGTTTTTGTTGCCTACATTATTTTATTATTATTACCTGCAATGAATATTCCCTTTATTAAATACATTCCTCGGATAAAGATTTAAAAATTAAATAAAAAATGTATAAATTCATATTTTAGGCGATTTTCGTTGCAACCTTTGCGAAAATATTAGCTTTATTTTGTTGTGACTTCTGTCGGGACTCCGCCGAGTGGCAGAAGTAATTTTTTAAAAACATTTATCTATATTGCGACTATTTATTGATATATCTACTTTCCCCTCTATATTTACTTGAATAAATTTAAATTAGTTTGATTAAATTAATGTAAGGTAAGCTGTTTAAGGGACAAATGCTTCTTATGTATTTACGTTATTATTTACTTTGAAGTAAGCAATTAAGGGAGCAGAATCAGAAAGCTTAATTTGGCCGGCCTCTGCCGGTGGCTTTCTTTATATTATTCCTAACAGTACGATGTGTGCATGCTTCGTTTATCACCTTTTCCATTTTCAGATGGGTTTGAAGAAGTGGAGGGATGGAAGGGGGTAAATCTTATTAAATTGCCCGGGGGTCTTCCCCCCTTGTAAAGGAAGGGGGTGGGGAGTTACCATAGAAACGGCCGGGTCTTGGCGGTGTTTTTTAAAGATGTGTCGCATGGCGAGCGCGAGAGAGAGGGTAGATACACTTTTTGAAAGTCTAATGTATTTTCAGAGTGTGAAAACATTTTGTTGTTTTAGCTTCGCCTCCCTCCGTGGAAGTCGTCTGTTCTCATACAGCTCGGCTCCTTACTCTTCATCACCCTCCGTACATTACCGCCCCCCCCCTTTATCCGTCCGCTCCTCTCCCCATTGATACATTCACTAAGTATTATACTTTGGGACTTATTGCCACGTTAATATGTTATACAACCCCTTCATTCCTGTTAAAGTTTTATAAGTCCATAAAGCTGCAACGTAAAAATTTCCTCTGCACTGACGAATATTTGTTCGCGGCCGTATATGACGCTGTAACGTTCGGGCAGTATTGAAATTTTAAGTCCACTTTAATACAAGTTACTAAGTTCATGAACATTAAGTTGTCTGACTTTCTGTATAGACCTAAATCCAAAGATGTGTGTATTAACTTTTTTTGTTAATATTATACAAGTTCTTTTTATTTATTTTCTTTTATTGGTTCACTCCGTCTATACATAAGTCCGTTGAATTTATTGTTAGGTATCTGTGTCTAAACATATCAACTTACCTAGAGTCTTGTGAAAGTTTATTAGAAGAAATCAAATTTGGTTGAATGAAGAAGAATTATGACAGAACAGCTAACCTCTCCACTCTTACCTCTAATTAATAAAGGACACAAAGATAGATGCATTATGGGAAGAATATCTACAGCCAAGAATCCACGTCCTCAAAGTCTTGATTCCCTCCCGGGTGACCAGCGCCAGTCCCGAGACGGGGATGCCTCAATCCGTGTTACCAGTCTGCAAGAATCTTTCGACTTTTTGTAAGGTCTAATATTGTGACCCTTGGATGAGGCAAACTCTAATCAGACGCTACGGTTTCGACCGCTTCACCAGAACTATTCGGGAACAGTAGAACCTTACGGTTTTACATACCTTCAATATCCCGTCTCATTAGTTCGGTCCAGGTAGTGCAACCAGACCTTTATCCGCTCTCGGTTGGGCCCACCTAAGAGCCGGACCCTCAGACTCAAGTCCTGGTCCTGGGTAGGGAGGAACCCTTGCATCTTGAGAGCAAACTCATCAATTGTCAAAAAATACTAATTCAAGGCACATTAAAGCAAATCTGTAGCCCAGTAAAGTCCCTCAAATGTTTCCATTGCCCTAAAATATCGCCAACTTTAACCTACCCAAGTACCATGGCAAACGAAACACGAAAGCGTTAACGTACCGGATCTACGACTTTATTAACTGGCGTTAGTGACGCATTTAACCCTCTGACGGAATACCGCAGCACTTCTCACGCTAGTTTACCCAGTATTCACTTTTTTGCATTCGAAGTCTTTTAAAGACTTGTTCACTTGGATATTACTCCTACCGGTTTATAGTACCTTTAGTTTCCTTCCTTCGGCGGGTTTCTGCGGTGACTACGTAACCGGAAAGTATTTAGGAAAAGCTGGAGTAAGCGCGTATTCACTGTCACTCGACGTCCTTCATTCATGAAGTGGTTACATACATTCGACTGTTGCCTTAATATCGATATAACAATTGTCGCCAGAGATAAGCTCTTAGATGTGAGAGTATTGCCATGCTAATCACTGTCTCCCGCAACAACTTAATTCTACTTACATTTTCATTCGCCTTTTATATCTCCACTCTCGCCGAGGCTGTAGGACGGAAACGTCTGTATGATGTCGATAGAGTAAGCTCGCATCCTATACCCATCTCTTTAAACGTTAATTGTATTTATCGGAGTCTCGCAAAACTGCACCCACCTTAAGTCTAATAACATCAGTTCTCTTTTTTAACACCCCGAACTTAAGACGAGAGTTCATTAAAGTCTTCCAGTAACATAATTACTTCTATTCCAATACAGCCAAGATTTCTCTCAACTTTGAACATCTGGAAATGTTATAGCAAGTAAATGTCACTATAATTTCCATGAAGGGTAAATCCACATGTGGAACTATTAAATGTTTATCACTATCTTGTAGGACCAAAACCTAATCTACCCTAGCTATACTTATATTCCCCGTTTCTACATCTCCACCTGGTCAAGGGTTTTAGCTAATAAATGTCACACTGATTTCGATAAAGTGTAAGTCCACATGTAAGACATGCAAAACTAATGTCTTTAAATGCTTACCACTATCTTGTAGGACCAAAACCTAATCTACTCTAGCTATACTTATATTCCCCGTTTCTACATCTCCACCTGGTCAAGGGTTTTAGCTAATAAATGTCACACTGATTTCGATAAAGTGTAAGTCCACATGTAAGACATGCAAAACTAATGTCTTTAAATGCTTACCACTATCTTGTAGGACCAAAACCTAATCTACCCTAGCTATACTTATATTCCCCGTTTCTACATCTCCACCTGGTCAAGGGTTTTAGCTAATAAATGTCACACTGATTTCGATAAAGTGTAAGTCCACATGTAAGACATGCAAAACTAATGTCTTTAAATGCTTACCACTATCTTGTAGGACCAAAACCTAACCTACTCTAGCTATACTTATATTCCCCGTTTCTACATCTCCACCTGGTCAAGGGTTTTAGCTAATAAATGTCACACTGATTTCGATAAAGTGTAAGTCCACATGTAAGACATGCAAAACTAATGTCTTTAAATGCTTACCACTATCTTGTAGGACCAAAACCTAACCTACTCTAGCTATACTTATATTCCCCGTTTCTACATCTCCACCTGGTCAAGGGTTTTAGCTAATAAATGTCACACTGATTTCGATAAAGTGTAAGTCCACATGTAAGACATGCAAAACTAATGTCTTTAAATGCTTATCACTATCTTGTAGGACCAAAACCTAATCTACTCTAGCTATACTTATATTCCCCCTTTTTAGATCCCAACTTGGGTAAGGGTAGTAGCTAATAATAGTCACTATGATTTCGATAAAGGGTAAGTCCACATGTGGGACTAATGTCTTGAAAAGTTTACTACTATTTTGTAGTTCCAAAACCTGACCTGCCCTATCCCTAATTATATTCAACCTTTTTACGACCCTACTTCATAAAGGGTTATAGCAAGTGGATGTCCCCAAAACCTTGATAGAAGTTAAATCCGCATCCAGACGAGACTCCGACAATGTGTCTTCAACCTGAAGTACCATAACTTCATCTACCATTATTCTACTTTAATAATTTCCTTCCTCTTACTTCCCTAACCTACATGGCTCCCTATGTCCCTCCCTACCTTCTGTTGTGGGAGGTAACCGCTACTCTAACCTCAATACTTAACGTCTTCTTCCGGAACTCGATTCTTTGGTCGTCAGCGTTTAAAGTGTTTCTGGTCACATATTGAAGAGATCATAATTTAAATACAAAATTTTGAAATATTTACAAATGTAATAAATTTATATATTCCGTATAAACACTAATTATAAAAAAGTATATCCTCACGTAAACCTTTACATTTGGCTTAAGATTACGATTATGATGTAAAAGAAATGACCTCAAAAAAATGACGTCAACAATTATTCACAAAAGACTTCATATTAATTTTAATTAAACTGAAACAGTTTACCAATATTTTTAATGCAGGTTTAAAATTAAGTAAAACGTGAAACAAAATCCATATACGTAATTCGTTTGGCAAATATATGATAGAGGAATTCAGAATCTTTAGGGCTAATACGTTTACTTTACTTTACATTGAATTGGTAAACATTTTTATTTTAATGTAGAGAGCTGAAGCTGGTACCTGTCGACACAACTTAGGATATATTGGCCTTCACAAGAAGTAATTTCACAGGAAGGTTTTTAGGCTTCACTTGATTTGTCGACTTTACTGCAATAAAGGCCTTCTACTATCTGGCAATGTGTCAAAACAATTTACACGACAATTTTCTATCATAATAAAAATATAATATTTTTTTTATAACACTTTTCTAATAAACAGTAGACAATTCCTAATTTCAGAAGAACATGATGAAACAATGTGAAAGAACTCTTTTCGGAACTCGTTCCCTAGCGATGTCACTAAGACTGGGACTCTGCATGTGCTGTAAGTGTGGCTGAAATAATGTGAAAGAACTGCTTTCGGAACTCGTTCCCTAGCGATGTCACTAGGACTGGGACTCTGCATATGCTGTAAGTGTGGCTGAAATAATGTGAAAGAACTGCTTTTGGAACTCATTCCGTAGCGATGTCACTAAGACTGGGATTCTGCATATGCTGTAAGTGTTGCTGAAATAATGTGAAAGAACTGCTTTCGGAACTCGTTCCCTAGCGATGTCACTAAGACTGGGACTCTGCATATGCTCTAAGTGTGCCTAAAATAATGTGAAAGAACTGCTTTTGGAACTCGTTCCCTAGCGATGACACTAAGATTAGGACTCTGCATATGCTGTAAGCGTGGATGAAATAATGTGAAAGAACTGCTTTCGGAACTCATTCCGTAGCGATGTCACTAAGACTGGGACTCTGCATATGCTGTAAGTGTGGCTGAAATAATGTGAAAGAACTGCTTTCGGAACTCGTTCCCTAGCGATGTCACTAGGATTGGGACTCTGCATATGCTGTAAGTGTGGCTGAAATAATGTGAAAGAACTGCTTTTGGAACTCGTTTCCTAGCGATGTCACTAAGACTGGGATTCTGCATATGCTGTAAGTGTGGCTGAAATAATGTGAAAGAACTGCTTTCGGAACTCGTTCCCTAGCGATGTCACTAAGACTGGGACTCTGCATATGCTGTAAGTGTGGCTGAAATAATGTGAAAGAACTGCTTTCGGAACTCATTCCGTAGCGATGTCACTAAGACTGGGACTCTGCATATGCTGTAAGTGTTGCTGAAATAATGTGAAAGAACTGCTTTTGGAACTCATTCCGTAGCGATGTCACTAAGACTGGGACTCTGCATATGCTCTAAGTGTGCCTAAAATAATGTGAAAGAACTGCTTTTGGAACTCGTTCCCTAGCGATGACACTAAGACTAGGACTCTGCATATGCTGTAAGTATGGCTGAAATAATGTGAAAGAACTGCTTTTGGAACTCATTCCGTAGCGATGTCACTAAGACTGCGATTCTGCATATGCTGTAAGTGTGGCTGAAATAATGTGAAAGAACTGCTTTTGGAACTCATTCCGTAGCGATGTCACTAAGACTGGGATTCTGCATATGCTGTAAGTGTGGCTGAAATAATGTGAAAGAACTGCTTTCGGAACTCATTCCGTAGCGATGTCACTAAGACTGGGACTCTGCATATGCTGTAAGTGTGGCTGAAATAATGTGAAAGAACTGCTTTTGGAACTCATTCCGTAGCGATGTCACTAAGACTGGGATTCTGCATATGCTGTAAGTGTGGCTGAAATAATGTGAAAGAACTGCTTTCGGAACTCATTCCGTAGCGATGTCACTAAGACTGGGACTCTGCATATGCTGTAAGTGTGGCTGAAATAATGTGAAAGAACTGCTTTCGGAACTCGTTCCCTAGCGATGTCACTAAGACTGGGACTCTGCATATGCTGTAAGTGTGGCTGAAATAATGTGAAAGAACTGCTTTCGGAACTCGTTCCCTAGCGATGTCACTAGGATTGGGACTCTGCATATGCTGTAAGTGTGGCTGAAATAATGTGAAAGAACTGCTTTTGGAACTCATTCCGTAGCGATGTCACTAAGACTGGGACTCTGCATATGCTGTAAGTGTGGCTGAAATAATGTGAAAGAACTGCTTTCGGAACTCGTTCTCTAGCGATGTCACTAGGATTGGGACTCTGCATATGCTGTAAGTGTGGCTGAAATAATGTGAAAGAACTGCTTTCGGAACTCATTCCGTAGCCATGTCACTAAGACTGGGACTCTGCATATGCTGTAAGTGTGGCTGAAATAATGTGAAAGAACTGCTTTCGGAACTCGTTCCCTAGCGATGTCACTAGGATTGGGACTCTGCATATGCTGTAAGTGTGGCTGAAATAATGTGAAAGAACTGCTTTTGGAACTCATTCCGTAGCGATGTCACTAAGACTGGGACTCTGCATATGCTCTAAGTGTGCCTAAAATAATGTCAAAGAACTGCTTTTGGAACTCGTTCCCTAGCGATGACACTAAGACTAGGACTCTGCATATGCTGTAAGCGTGGCTGAAATAATGTGAAAGAACTGCTTTCGGAACTCATTCCGTAGCGATGTCACTAAGACTGGGACTCTGCATATGCTGTAAGTGTGGCTGAAATAGTGTGAAAGAACTGCTTTCGGAACTCGTTCCCTAGCGATGTCACTAGGATTGGGACTCTGCATATGCTGTAAGTGTTGCTGAAATAATGTGAAAGAACTGCTTTTGGAACTCGTTTCCTAGCGATGTCACTAAGACTGGGATTCTGCATATGCTGTAAGTGTGGCTGAAATAATGTGAAAGAACTGCTTTCGGAACTCGTTCCCTAGCGATGTCACTAAGACTGGGACTCTGCATATGCTGTAAGTGTGGCTGAAATAATGTGAAAGAACTGCTTTCGGAACTCATTCCGTAGCGATGTCACTAAGACTGGGATTCTGCATATGCTGTAAGTGTGGCTGAAATAATGTGAAAGAACTGCTTTCGGAACTCGTTCTCTAGCGATGTCACTAGGATTGGGACTCTGCATATGCTGTAAGTGTGGCTGAAATAATGTGAAAGAACTGCTTTCGGAACTCATTCCGTAGCGATGTCACTAAGACTGGGACTCTGCATATGCTCTAAGTGTGCCTAAAATAATGTGAAAGAACTGCTTTTGGAACTCGTTCCCTAGCGATGACACTAAGACTAGGACTCTGCATATGCTGTAAGCGTGGATGAAATAATGTGAAAGAACTGCTTTCGGAACTCATTCCGTAGCGATGTCACTAAGACTGGGACTCTGCATATGCTGTAAGTGTGGCTGAAATAATGTGAAAGAACTGCTTTCGGAACTCGTTCCCTAGCGATGTCACTAGGATTGGGACTCTGCATATGCTGTAAGTGTGGCTGAAATAATGTGAAAGAACTGCTTTTGGAACTCGTTTCCTAGCGATGTCACTAAGACTGGGATTCTGCATATGCTGTAAGTGTGGCTGAAATAATGTGAAAGAACTGCTTTCGGAACTCGTTCCCTAGCGATGTCACTAAGACTGGGACTCTGCATATGCTGTAAGTGTGGCTGAAATAATGTGAAAGAACTGCTTTCGGAACTCATTCCGTAGCGATGTCACTAAGACTGGGACTCTGCATATGCTGTAAGTGTTGCTGAAATAATGTGAAAGAACTGCTTTTGGAACTCATTCCGTAGCGATGTCACTAAGACTGGGACTCTGCATATGCTCTAAGTGTGCCTAAAATAATGTGAAAGAACTGCTTTTGGAACTCGTTCCCTAGCGATGACACTAAGACTAGGACTCTGCATATGCTGTAAGTATGGCTGAAATAATGTGAAAGAACTGCTTTTGGAACTCATTCCGTAGCGATGTCACTAAGACTGCGATTCTGCATATGCTGTAAGTGTGGCTGAAATAATGTGAAAGAACTGCTTTTGGAACTCATTCCGTAGCGATGTCACTAAGACTGGGATTCTGCATATGCTGTAAGTGTGGCTGAAATAATGTGAAAGAACTGCTTTCGGAACTCATTCCGTAGCGATGTCACTAAGACTGGGACTCTGCATATGCTGTAAGTGTGGCTGAAATAATGTGAAAGAACTGCTTTTGGAACTCATTCCGTAGCGATGTCACTAAGACTGGGATTCTGCATATGCTGTAAGTGTGGCTGAAATAATGTGAAAGAACTGCTTTCGGAACTCATTCCGTAGCGATGTCACTAAGACTGGGACTCTGCATATGCTGTAAGTGTGGCTGAAATAATGTGAAAGAACTGCTTTCGGAACTCGTTCCCTAGCGATGTCACTAAGACTGGGACTCTGCATATGCTGTAAGTGTGGCTGAAATAATGTGAAAGAACTGCTTTCGGAACTCGTTCCCTAGCGATGTCACTAGGATTGGGACTCTGCATATGCTGTAAGTGTGGCTGAAATAATGTGAAAGAACTGCTTTTGGAACTCATTCCGTAGCGATGTCACTAAGACTGGGACTCTGCATATGCTGTAAGTGTGGCTGAAATAATGTGAAAGAACTGCTTTCGGAACTCGTTCTCTAGCGATGTCACTAGGATTGGGACTCTGCATATGCTGTAAGTGTGGCTGAAATAATGTGAAAGAACTGCTTTCGGAACTCATTCCGTAGCCATGTCACTAAGACTGGGACTCTGCATATGCTGTAAGTGTGGCTGAAATAATGTGAAAGAACTGCTTTCGGAACTCGTTCCCTAGCGATGTCACTAGGATTGGGACTCTGCATATGCTGTAAGTGTGGCTGAAATAATGTGAAAGAACTGCTTTTGGAACTCATTCCGTAGCGATGTCACTAAGACTGGGACTCTGCATATGCTCTAAGTGTGCCTAAAATAATGTCAAAGAACTGCTTTTGGAACTCGTTCCCTAGCGATGACACTAAGACTAGGACTCTGCATATGCTGTAAGCGTGGCTGAAATAATGTGAAAGAACTGCTTTCGGAACTCATTCCGTAGCGATGTCACTAAGACTGGGACTCTGCATATGCTGTAAGTGTGGCTGAAATAGTGTGAAAGAACTGCTTTCGGAACTCGTTCCCTAGCGATGTCACTAGGATTGGGACTCTGCATATGCTGTAAGTGTTGCTGAAATAATGTGAAAGAACTGCTTTTGGAACTCGTTTCCTAGCGATGTCACTAAGACTGGGATTCTGCATATGCTGTAAGTGTGGCTGAAATAATGTGAAAGAACTGCTTTCGGAACTCGTTCCCTAGCGATGTCACTAAGACTGGGACTCTGCATATGCTGTAAGTGTGGCTGAAATAATGTGAAAGAACTGCTTTCGGAACTCATTCCGTAGCGATGTCACTAAGACTGGGATTCTGCATATGCTGTAAGTGTGGCTGAAATAATGTGAAAGAACTGCTTTCGGAACTCGTTCTCTAGCGATGTCACTAGGATTGGGACTCTGCATATGCTGTAAGTGTGGCTGAAATAATGTGAAAGAACTGCTTTCGGAACTCATTCCGTAGCGATGTCACTAAGACTGGGACTCTGCATATGCTCTAAGTGTGCCTAAAATAATGTGAAAGAACTGCTTTTGGAACTCGTTCCCTAGCGATGACACTAAGACTAGGACTCTGCATATGCTGTAAGCGTGGATGAAATAATGTGAAAGAACTGCTTTCGGAACTCATTCCGTAGCGATGTCACTAAGACTGGGACTCTGCATATGCTGTAAGTGTGGCTGAAATAATGTGAAAGAACTGCTTTCGGAACTCGTTCCCTAGCGATGTCACTAGGATTGGGACTCTGCATATGCTGTAAGTGTGGCTGAAATAATGTGAAAGAACTGCTTTTGGAACTCGTTTCCTAGCGATGTCACTAAGACTGGGATTCTGCATATGCTGTAAGTGTGGCTGAAATAATGTGAAAGAACTGCTTTCGGAACTCGTTCCCTAGCGATGTCACTAAGACTGGGACTCTGCATATGCTGTAAGTGTGGCTGAAATAATGTGAAAGAACTGCTTTCGGAACTCATTCCGTAGCGATGTCACTAAGACTGGGACTCTGCATATGCTGTAAGTGTGGCTGAAATAATGTGAAAGAACTGCTTTCGGAACTCGTTCCCTAGCGATGTCACTAAGACTAGGATTCTGCATATGCTGTAAGTGTGGCTGAAATAATGTGAAAGAACTGCTTTCGGAACTCGTTCCCTAGCGATGTCACTAAGACTGGGATTCTGCATATGCTGTAAGCGTGGCTGAAATAATGTGAAAGAACTGCTTTCGGAACTCGTTCCCTAGCGATGTCACTAGGATTGGGACTCTGCATATGCTCTAAGTGTGCCTAAAATAATGTGAAAGAACTGCTTTTGGAACTCGTTCCCTAGCGATGACACTAAGACTAGGACTCTGCATATGCTGTAAGCGTGGCTGAAATAATGTGAAAGAACTGCTTTTGGAACTCGTTTCCTAGCGATGTCACTAAGACTGGGATTCTGCATATGCTGTAAGTGTGGCTGAAATAATGTGAAAGAACTGCTTTCGGAACTCGTTCCCTAGCGATGTCACTAAGACTGGGACTCTGCATATGCTGTAAGCGTGGCTGAAATAATGTGAAAGAACTGCTTTCGGAACTCATTCCGTAGCGATGTCACTAAGACTGGGACTCTGCATATGGTGTAAGTGTGGCTGAAATAATGTGAAAGAACTGCTTTCGGAACTCGTTCCCTAGCGATGTCACTAAGACTGGGATTCTGCATATGCTGTAAGTGTGGCTGAAATAATGTGAAAGAACTGCTTTCGGAACTCGTTCCCTAGCGATGTCACTAAGACTGGGACTCTGCATATGCTGTAAGTGTGGCTGAAATAATGTGAAAGAACTGCTTTCGGAACTCATTCCGTAGCGATGTCACTAAGACTGGGACTCTGCATATGCTGTAAGTGTGGCTGAAATAATGTGAAAGAACTGCTTTCGGAACTCGTTCCCTAGCGATGTCACTAAGACTGGGATTCTGCATATGCTGTAAGTGTGGCTGAAATAATGTGAAAGAACTGCTTTCGGAACTCGTTCCCTAGCGATGTCACTAAGACTGGGATTCTGCATATGCTGTAAGCGTGGCTGAAATAATGTGAAAGAACTGCTTTCGGAACTCGTTCCCTAGCGATGTCACTAGGATTGGGACTCTGCATATGCTCTAAGTGTGCCTAAAATAATGTGAAAGAACTGCTTTTGGAACTCGTTCCCTAGCGATGACACTAAGACTAGGACTCTGCATATGCTGTAAGCGTGGCTGAAATAATGTGAAAGAACTGCTTTTGGAACTCGTTTCCTAGCGATGTCACTAAGACTGGGATTCTGCATATGCTGTAAGTGTGGCTGAAATAATGTGAAAGAACTGCTTTCGGAACTCGTTCCCTAGCGATGTCACTAAGACTGGGACTCTGCATATGCTGTAAGCGTGGCTGAAATAATGTGAAAGAACTGCTTTCGGAACTCATTCCGTAGCGATGTCACTAAGACTGGGACTCTGCATATGCTGTAAGTGTGGCTGAAATAATGTGAAAGAACTGCTTTCGGAACTCGTTCCCTAGCGATGTCACTAAGACTAGGACTCTGCATATGCTGTAAGCGTGGCTGAAATAATGTGAAAGAACTGCTTTCGGAACTCATTCCGTAGCGATGACACTAAGACTGGGACTCTGCATATGCTGTAAGTGTGGCTGAAATAATGTGAAAGAACTGCTTTCGGAACTCGTTCCCTAGCAATGTCACTAGGTCTGGGACTCTGCATATGCTGTAAGTGTGGCTGAAATAATGTGAAAGAACTGCTTTTGGAACTCGTTTCCTAGCGATGTCACTAAGACTGGGATTCTGCATATGCTCTAAGTGTGCCTAAAATAATGTGAAAGAACTGCTTTTGGAACTCGTTTCCTAGCGATGTCACTAGGACTAGGACTCTGCATATGCTGTAAGAGTGGCTGAAATAATGTGAAAGAACTGCTTTCGGAACTCGTTCCCTAGCAATGTCACTAGGTCTGGGACTCTGCATATGCTGTAAGTGTGGCTGAAATAATGTGAAAGAACTGCTTTTTGACCTCGTTTCCTAGCGATGTCACTAAGACTGGGATTCTGCATATGCTCTAAGTGTGCCTAAAATAATGTGAAAGAACTGTTTTCGGAACTCGTTCCCTAGCGATGTCACTAAGACTGGGACTCTGCATATGCTCTAAGTGTGCCTAAAATAATGTGAAAGAACTGCTTTCGGAACTCGTTCCCTAGCGATGACACTAAGACTAGGACTCTGCATATGCTGTAAGCGTGGCTGAAATAATGTGAAAGAACTGCTTTCGGAACTCATTCCGTAGCGATGTCACTAAGACTGGGACTCTGCATATGCTGTAAGCGTGGCTGAAATAATGTGAAAGAACTGCTTTCGGAACTCATTCCGTAGCGATGTCACTAAGACTGGGACTCTGCATATACTGTAAGCGTGGCTGAAATAATGTGAAAGAACTGCTTTCGGAACTCGTTCCCTAGCGATGTCACTAGGACTGGGACTCTGCATATGCTGTAAGTGTGGCTAAAACGATGTGAAAGAACTGCTTTCGGAACTCGTTCCGTAGCGATGTCACTAAGACTGGGACTCTGCATATACTGTAAGCGTGGCTGAAATAATGTGAAAGAACTGCTTTCGGAACTCATTCCGTAGCGATATCACTAAGACTGGGGCTCTGCATATGCTGTAGAAAGAACTGCTTTCGGAACTCGTTCCGTAGCGATGTCACTAAGACTAGGACTCTGCATATACTGTAAGCGTGGCTGAAATAATGTGAAAGAACTGCTTTCGGAACTCATTCCGTAGCGATGTCACTAAGACTGGGACTCTGCATATGCTGTAAGTGTGGCTGAAATAATGTGAAAGAACTGCTTTCGGAACTCATTCCGTAGCGATGTCACTAAGACTGGGACTCTGCATATGCTGTAAGTGTGGCTGAAATAATGTGAAAGAACTGCTTTCGGAACTCATTCCGTAGCGATGTCACTAAGACTGGGACTCTGCATATACTGTAAGCGTGGCTGAAATAATGTGAAAGAACTGCTTTCGGAACTCATTCCGTAGCGATATCACTAAGACTGGGGCTCTGCATATGCTGTAGAAAGAACTGCTTTCGGAACTCGTTCCGTAGCGATGTCACTAAGACTAGGACTCTGCATATACTGTAAGCGTGGCTGAAATAATGTGAAAGAACTGCTTTCGGAACTCATTCCGTAGCGATATCACTAAGACTGGGGCTCTGCATATGCTGTAGAAAGAACTGCTTTCGGAACTCGTTCCGTAGCGATGTCACTAAGACTAGGACTCTGCATATACTGTAAGCGTGGCTGAAATAATGTGAAAGAACTGCTTTCGGAACTCATTCCGTAGCGATGTCACTAAGACTGGGACTCTGCATATGCTGTAAGTGTGGCTAAAACGATGTGAAAGAACTGCTTTCGGAACTCATTCCGTAGCGATATCACTAAGACTGGGGCTCTGCATATGCTGTAGAAAGAACTGCTTTCGGATCTCGTTCCGTAGCGATGTCACTAAGACTAGGACTCTGCATATACTGTAAGCGTGGCTGAAATAATGTGAAAGAACTGCTTTCGGAACTCATTCCGTATCGATGTCACTAAGACTGGGACTCTGCATATGCTGTAAGTGTGGCTAAAACGATGTGAAAGAACTGCTTTCGGAACTCATTTCGTAGCGATGTCACTAAGACTGGGACTCTGCATATGCTGTAAGCGTGGCTGAAATAATGTGAAAGAACTGCTTTTGGAACTCATTCCCTAGCGATGTCACTAAGACTGGAGCTCTGCATATACTGTAAGCATGGCTGAAATAATGTGAAAGAACTGCTTTCGGAACTCATTCCGTAGCGATGTCACTAAGACTAGGACTCTGCATATACTGTAAGCGTGGCTGAAATAATGTGAAAGAACTGCTTTTGGAACTCATTCCCTAGCGATGTCACTAAGACTGGAGCTCTGCATATGCTGTAAGTGTGGCTGAAACAATGTGAAAGAACTGCTTTCGGAACTCGTTCCGTAGCGATGTCACTAAGACTGGGACTCTGCATATGCTGTAAGTGTGGCTAAAACAATGTGAAAGAACTGCTTTCGGAACTCGTTCCGTAGCGATGTCACTAAGACTAGGACTCTGCATATGCTGTAAGTGTGCCATTATAGACCATCCACTTGGCATTAAAATACATCAATATAGTTGTATAACTCTGTTTTAAAAGTTCTGCAGCTCAAAAGATTAGCACGAGTCTGACAGAAAACGCCAACTGCATATGCTGACATGACTTGATGTTAATCTTTTGTGAAATGAACACAATTTTAAGGCTTATTAGTATGATTGCATATTCCAGTAGGTTGTTAGATGAGACTGGTAAAATGACTCCTTGTTTTGACGCACACTGGACTGTCATAGGTTTTAGCATATTTTTGTATTGCTTTCCTCATCGTCAAAGGATATTTTATAACAGAACGTTTATTTAATTTAGGAATAGTAGAAAAGGAAATTTGTTTAGTGAGATACAGAACCAATAGCAAACACAGTAGCGTAATTATAATTGATAAAAAATTATAAACCTTCTATACAAATATTTACACAACTTTTATGTATATTTCGCTAACACAGTCAGCATCAACAGAAGGTTAGACATTTTTTGTTTAATTTTTAAAAAGTAATAAAGAAATGAAAACACGTTTTAGAAAATTAATTGTTAAGAACAAAGAGTATTTGTGTAACCTTTTGAGGAAGATAATTGTGTTAGTCATG
This sequence comes from Prosapia bicincta, assembly GCA_036971475.1. NCBI lineage: Eukaryota > Metazoa > Arthropoda > Insecta > Hemiptera > Cercopidae > Prosapia > Prosapia bicincta. Next base: position 416,351 of record JBAIZL010000101.1, read on the forward strand.
TAGCCAGGATTCATGATTGTTTATTAATTAATAAGAGGGAAGTTTAAATTGTGCTTAGTTATAGTTATACTGGAAACATTAGTTTTTATAAAATCCATCTTAGTTGAGTTCAATTTTGGAAAATTACCAGATATTTTTTTGCCACCATCGCCCCTCCTGAAGTTTATAATAGCTTGTTGTAAAAACTTACGAATTGAAGTTAAATTCACACATTGTCAACCATCGACGTACATTTGCATTTGGAAAGTAGCCTGCCCAGCTGCGATGCATTGCGGCCATGTACTCATGACTGCAGATAACCGCGTAATTGCCGGAGATACGTGTTTTGATACTGCGATGAGATTTAATTAGGGAAAGTAACGCGGAATTTAAATGAAGTTTACGTTTTACAGAAGAAAACCACAACATGTACCTCAAACTCTAGTATCAGAGCTTCGCCTAATCTAATACTATCTACATTCATTGTGTACATCCCTTACTCATGCACGGGGTTGTAGCAATTACACGTCTCTATGACGTCAGTAGTGAGTAGATCAACATCCGTGACTCGATTTTTCAAATTAACCCCGAATATCAACTTCGCCTTTCTTTATTCTAACGATGTACTTCGTATATTTATAAATCCGTACGCTTCTATATCTATATATTTTATAGCGTCGTGAAGATCCACCAATATGTCAGTACTGTGGTGATGTCTTTACTATAAAACTTATTCTGGTGGATTGTGTTTATGTAACTAGTATTCGTGCCCTTTTTAATTTAAAAGGGAGTTTGAAGGTGGTGTTAAGGGACGATGCCTCGGCCATTGACCGAGTCATCGCTTTCTTACACCACTTGAATATTTTTTTAAAATTTAATATTTAAAATACATGCTTTTATAGTTATACTGATATTTCTTTTAATTATTATCTGCGTTTTTTTTATTTATTTAAATTTAATATATTTTATGTTCTTGTAATTGTGTTATTAAGATTCATTTATTGTTAAATTGTTGACTATTGTTGTTTTAAATATCTTTATTATTTATTCACTGTTATATTGTTCGTTGCTGTTATTTTGCTATTTATAGTTTTTATATTTTTTATTGTTATAGATTTATTGTTTTTTTTTGTGTTAATGGTGTTTTTTTTTGTTTTGTAATTTTTGTTTTATTTAAATTTTTGTTGTTTTTGTTATTTGAATTATTGCGTTTTGTGTTAGATTTTGATTGGCGATGATAACCACATTTAGTTTTTTGTCAGGAAAAAAATCTTTATGTTTTTATAGACTTATATTTCTAATCTTTGTTTCTACATTCTTATATTCTTATTTTTCTATGCTCCAATGTTTCTGTATCTTTATGTTTATATATACCTATATTTCTATTCTTATGTTTCTACATTCTTATATACTTATTCCTCTATGCTCTAATGTTTCTGTATCCCTATGTTTCTATAGACCTATATTTCTATTCTTATGTTTCTACATTCTTATATACTTATTCCTCTATGCTCTAATGTTTCTGTATCCCTATGTTTCTATAGACCTATATTTCTATTCTTATGTTTCTACATTCTTATATACTTATTCCTCTATGCTCTAATGTTTCTGTATCCTTATGTTTCTATAGACCTATATTTCTATTCTTATGTTTCTACATTCTTATATACTTATTCCTCTATGCTCTAATGTTTCTGTATGCCTATGTTTCTATAGACCTATATTTCTATTCTTATGTTTCTACATTCTTATATACTTATTCCTCTATGCTCTAATGTTTCTGTATCCCTATGTTTCTATAGACCTATATTTCTATTCTTATGTTTCTACATTCTTATATACTTATTCCTCTATGCTCTAATGTTTCTGTATCCTTATGTTTCTATAGACCTATATTTCTATTCTTATGTTTCTACATTCTTATATACTTATTCCTCTATGCTCTAATGTTTCTGTATCCCTATGTTTCTATAGACCTATATTTCTATTCTTATGTTTCTACATTCTTATATACTTATTCCTCTATGCTCTAATGTTTCTGTATCCCTATGTTTCTATAGACCTATATTTCTATTCTTATGTTTCTACATTCTTATATACTTATTCCTCTATGCTCTAATGTTTCTGTATCCCTATGTTTCTATAGACCTATATTTCTATTCTTATGTTTCTACATTCTTATATACTTATTCCTCTATGCTCTAATGTTTCTGTATCCCTATGTTTCTATAGACCTATATTTCTATTCTTATGTTTCTACATTCTTATATACTTATTCCTCTATGCTCTAATGTTTCTGTATCCCTATGTTTCTATAGACCTATATTTCTATTCTTATGTTTCTACATTCTTATATACTTATTCCTCTATGCTCTAATGTTTCTGTATCCCTATGTTTCTATAGACCTATATTTCTATTCTTATGTTTCTACATTCTTATATACTTATTCCTCTATGCTCTAATGTTTCTGTATCCCTATGTTTCTATAGACCTATATTTCTATTCTTATGTTTCTACATTCTTATATACTTATTCCTCTATGCTCTAATGTTTCTGTATCCCTATGTTTCTATAGACCTATATTTCTATTCTTATGTTTCTACATTCTTATATACTTATTCCTCTATGCTCTAATGTTTCTGTATCCCTATGTTTCTATAGACCTATATTTCTATTCTTATGTTTCTACATTCTTATATACTTATTCCTCTATGCTCTAATGTTTCTGTATCCCTATGTTTCTATAGACCTATATTTCTATTCTTATGTTTCTACATTCTTATATACTTATTCCTCTATGCTCTAATGTTTCTGTATCCCTATGTTTCTATAGACCTATATTTCTATTCTTATGTTTCTACATTCTTATATACTTATTCCTCTATGCTCTAATGTTTCTGTATCCCTATGTTTCTATAGACCTATATTTCTATTCTTATGTTTCTACATTCTTATATACTTATTCCTCTATGCTCTAATGTTTCTGTATCCCTATGTTTCTATAGACCTATATTTCTATTCTTATGTTTCTACATTCTTATATACTTATTCCTCTATGCTCTAATGTTTCTGTATCCCTATGTTTCTATAGACCTATATTTCTATTCTTATGTTTCTACATTCTTATATACTTATTCCTCTATGCTCTAATGTTTCTGTATCCCTATGTTTCTATAGACCTATATTTCTATTCTTATGTTTCTACATTCTTATATACTTATTCCTCTATGCTCTAATGTTTCTGTATCCCTATGTTTCTATAGACCTATATTTCTATTCTTATGTTTCTACATTCTTATATACTTATTCCTCTATGCTCTAATGTTTCTGTATCCCTATGTTTCTATAGACCTATATTTCTATTCTTATGTTTCTACATTCTTATATACTTATTCCTCTATGCTCTAATGTTTCTGTATCCCTATGTTTCTATAGACCTATATTTCTATTCTTATGTTTCTACATTCTTATATACTTATTCCTCTATGCTCTAATGTTTCTGTATCCCTATGTTTCTATAGACCTATATTTCTATTCTTATGTTTCTACATTCTTATATACTTATTCCTCTATGCTCTAATGTTTCTGTATCCCTATGTTTCTATAGACCTATATTTCTATTCTTATGTTTCTACATTCTTATATACTTATTCCTCTATGCTCTAATGTTTCTGTATCCCTATGTTTCTATAGACCTATATTTCTATTCTTATGTTTCTACATTCTTATATACTTATTCCTCTATGCTCTAATGTTTCTGTATCCCTATGTTTCTATAGACCTATATTTCTATTCTTATGTTTCTACATTCTTATATACTTATTCCTCTATGCTCTAATGTTTCTGTATCCCTATGTTTCTATAGACCTATATTTCTATTCTTATGTTTCTACATTCTTATATACTTATTCCTCTATGCTCTAATGTTTCTGTATCCCTATGTTTCTATAGACCTATATTTCTATTCTTATGTTTCTACATTCTTATATACTTATTCCTCTATGCTCTAATGTTTCTGTATCCCTATGTTTCTATAGACCTATATTTCTATTCTTATGTTTCTACATTCTTATATACTTATTCCTCTATGCTCTAATGTTTCTGTATCCCTATGTTTCTATAGACCTATATTTCTATTCTTATGTTTCTACATTCTTATATACTTATTCCTCTATGCTCTAATGTTTCTGTATCCCTATGTTTCTATAGACCTATATTTCTATTCTTATGTTTCTACATTCTTATATACTTATTCCTCTATGCTCTAATGTTTCTGTATCC
>JBAIZL010000102.1:0-12500 GCA_036971475.1 Prosapia bicincta
ACATGAACACACACACACACACACACACACACTCACACACACACACACACACACACACACACACACACTCACACACACACACACACACACACACACACACACACACACACACACACACACACACACACACACACACACACACACACTCACACACACACACACACACACACACACACACACACACACACGATATTTAACATTAGGGCTGTGACAAAAGCAAAACTGTAGTATGTTTCACAATAAAGTATTCTACCGTAAACGAATAATATTCCAATGGTATGATGGAATAACATGAACACACACACACACACACACACACACACACACACACACACACACACACACACACACACACACACACACACACACACACACACACACACACACACGATATTTAACATTAGGGCTGTGACAAAAGCAAAACTGTAGTATGTTTCACAATAAAGTATTCTACCGTAAACGAATAATATTCCAATGGTATGATGGAATAACATGAACACACACACACACACACACACACACACACACACACACACACACACACACACACACACACACACACACACACACACACACACACACACACACACACACACACACACACACACACACACACACACACACACACACACACACACACACACACACACACACACACACACACCTCACACACACACACACACACACACACACACACACACACACTCACACACACACACACACACACACACACACACACACACACACACACACACACACACACACACACACACACACTCACACACACACACACACACACCACACACACACACACACACACACACACACACACACACACACACACACACACACACACACACACACACACGATATTTAACATTAGGGCTGTGACAAAAGCAAAACTGTAGTATGTTTCACAATAAAGTATTCTACCGTAAACGAATAATATTCCAATGGTATGATGGAATAACATGAACACACACACACACACACACACACACACACACACACACACACACACACACACACACACACACACACACACACACACACACACACACAACACACACACACACACACACACACACTCACACACACACACACACACACACACACACACACACACACACACGATATTTAACATTAGGGCTGTGACAAAAGCAAAACTGTAGTATGTTTCACAATAAAGTATTCTACCGTAAACGAATAATATTCCAATGGTATGATGGAATAACATGAACACACACACACACACACACACACACACACACACACACACACACACACACACACACACACACACACACACACACACACACACACACACACACACACACACACACACACACACACACACACACACACACACACACACACACACACACACACACACACACACACACACACACACACACACACACACACACACACACACACCACACACACACACACACGATATTTAACATTAGGGCTGTGACAAAAGCAAAACTGTAGTATGTTTCACAATAAAGTATTCTACCGTAAACGAATAATATTCCAATGGTATGATGGAATAACATGAACACACACACACACACACACACACACACACACACACACACACACACACACACCACACACACACACGATATTTAACATTAGGGCTGTGACAAAAGCAAAACTGTAGTATGTTTCACAATAAAGTATTCTACCGTAAACGAATAATATTCCAATGGTATGATGGAATAACATGAACACACACACACACACACACACACACACACACACACACACACACACACACACACACGATATTTAACATTAGGGCTGTGACAAAAGCAAAACTGTAGTATGTTTCACAATAAAGTATTCTACCGTAAACGAATAATATTCCAATGGTATGATGGAATAACATGAACACACACAACACACACACACACACACACACACACACACACACACACACACACACACACACACACGATATTTAACATTAGGGCTGTGACAAAAGCAAAACTGTAGTATGTTTCACAATAAAGTATTCTACCGTAAACGAATAATATTCCAATGGTATGATGGAATAACATGAACACACACACACACACACACACACACACACACACACACACACACACACACACACACACACACTCACACACACACACTCACACACACACACACACACACACACACACACACACACACACACACACACACACACACACACACACACACACACACACACACACGATATTTAACATTAGGGCTGTGACAAAAGCAAAACTGTAGTATGTTTCACAATAAAGTATTCTACCGTAAACGAATAATATTCCAATGGTATGATGGAATAACATGAACACACACACACACACACACACACACACACACACACACACACACACACACACACACACACACACACACACACACACACACACACACACACACACACGATATTTAACATTAGGGCTGTGACAAAAGCAAAACTGTAGTATGTTTCACAATAAAGTATTCTACCGTAAACGAATAATATTCCAATGGTATGATGGAATAACATGAACACACACACACACACACACACACACACACACACACACACACACACACACACACACACACACGATATTTAACATTAGGGCTGTGACAAAAGCAAAACTGTAGTATGTTTCACAATAAAGTATTCTACCGTAAACGAATAATATTCCAATGGTATGATGGAATAACATGAACACACACACACACACACACACACACACACACACACACACACACACACACACACACACACACACACACACACACACACACACACACACACACACACACACACACACACACACACACACACACACACACACACACACACACACACACACACACACACACACACACACACGATATTTAACATTAGGGCTGTGACAAAAGCAAAACTGTAGTATGTTTCACAATAAAGTATTCTACCGTAAACGAATAATATTCCAATGGTATGATGGAATAACATCATAAACTACATATTCGCTATAAGTGAATATATTTTACGATATTATTAAAAACGTTAACGACCTACTGAAGGTATAAAATTAGTAAATTTATGAAAAGTTTATTCGTGCAAAACAAATTGAGGCACTGAAATGATCTCTATTTATATGAGCTTGGCAAGTCTATTAAAAGTTTTTTGATAAAATCCTAAAAGCTTCATCGTTGTTATGGACAGTATTAGTCACGGATAAACAAATTAATTGATAATGATTTACTTCGATCATGTTTTCAGGAACCGTTTTCTTCCTCTGTTACAGTGAACTGATTGGTCAATGTGATTACATAATCAAATCATGTAACCGAACTATGTGATAGTTTGTGACGTAACATTTATCAGAATGTGCCATATGTTGTCAGAACATATGCTACTTTGTGTAATCTAATGATTATTGTATATATTGTTTGGATAGTTGAAGCAATATTAATTAGATTGTATTGATACATAAAATAACACAGTACTTAAACATATTAGACATTGAATTTAAGTTCAAATTGGCAATAATATAAATTAGGCTAGTTGAAAAAGAGACTTAAGTTTAACTATTTATTATAAAGACTAGGATTTGTAATCGCAGTAAAATATGTGGTTACAGTAAACTGACTAAAATTGTAAACGTAAAAATTGTAAAGTCAGCTAGCCTCTTTTATTTCCATAATATTTCTTCCCTTTTTAAAGAAATTTTCCAGTCTAGCAGAGCGGAAAAACTTGCCTGTCGCTCCAGGGAAACATTATCTATATTTAAACGTAGGAGGGCCACCCCTTTCCACTTGCAATGCCATAGGACGAGTGGAAAATGACTTATAAATACAAATGTCCATATATTTAAATAAGGAAGCTTGTTCCTCACTTCACTAGGTTTGACTTGCCCCCATTGACAAGTTTGTACGTGCAGCCCTTTCGTCAAATGTTTACGAAATCGTCCGGTTTAAACGCTGTTAAACGATATTGAATACATTTGCTAGACGTCTTTGTTTTCACATTTTCCCTTTAAATGTTGGCGTTTTCTAAATTTAAAGTAGATGTAATAATTGGTTTAAAAATAGTTCATATGTGGTAAATAACACGGCAAAAAAGGCCTAGACTTAACACCAACGGTTTTATTTAAATGGAGTAGAATGCGAGTGCCAATCTAAAATGTTAAAGTTATAATATACTTGTAAATATTATTTTAAGATATGTATATGGTGCAATTAGTTTTTATAAATTAAGTAGAATTATACAAATACAGACCATATAGATTTAGTACGAAAGCATATAGACCACGCACGGAAGCACAATTATTAAAATAAAGCAACCAGAAAAATATGTCTCACGCTTAGATTATGGAAATTATAAAATCGAATGCCTAGACTGTAACAAATCATATATTGGCAGTAAAAAGAAATTATACGTTAATCCTAACTTAACCACACATTCCATCAAAAATAACTTCATATTTTCCACAATAGAAAACACACATCTAATAAAAAGGTACAAAAGGGCTAAAAATCACAATCTAGAAGCAATAGCAAATTTATAAACACAAAAATAATACAACAAACAAAGAAATATAAATAAAATTAAAAAATGTAAATTATTTAACTTAATAGACAAAATTAACAAGACAGGCCAAAACTAACCCACAGTGCAGTGACACCGAAAATAGAAGAGTTCTGTTATCTCACGTGACAATGGATATTCCACAAACCTGCCAACTACAAGAAGCAGCTAGTCTCAAGATAAGCTCGGAACTGAGAAAACGTAACTAATAGTTCTCGAAAGTCGACTCACAAATATATTAAGTAAGATTCATGCTTAAGTTGAATAAAGTGCAGTGATAGTGAACACAAGAAAACAGTGTTGCAAGGCAATATACAGTAGAGCCTCGAAAATCCGAGAATATCTCTATTTGAGCCTATTTTATCTGTTTGAAAGAAAATGATAAGTAGGGGTTCCAAGAAATATTTATAGCCGTACGGTGTGCAAAAAGGAAGTGAGTCGGGCTTCTAATAAATGCTTATATTTATACGGTATGCAAAGAAAATGAGCCGGGATTCTAAGAAATGTTTATATCAATGAGGTATGAAAATTAGTCATGCTTTCAAGAAATGTTGATATCAATAAACGTATACAATGAAAATTAGTAGGGCTTTCAAGAAATGTTTATATCATTAAGGTATGCAATGAAAATTAGTAAGGCTTTCAAGAAATGTTTATATCATTAAGGTATGCAATGAAAATTAGTAGGGCTTTCAAGAAATGTTTATATCATTAAGGTATGCAATGAAAATTAGTAGGGCTTTCAAGAAATGTTTATATCATTAAGGTATGCAATGAAAATTAGTAGGGCTTTCAAGAAATGTTGATATCAATAAAGGTATACAATGAAAATTAGTAGGGCTTTCAAGAAATGTTTATATCAATAAAGGTATACAATGAAAATTAGTAGGGCTTTCAAGAAATGTTTATATCATTAAGGTATGCAATGAAAATTAGTAGGGCTTTCAAGAGATGTTTATATCATTAAGGTATGCAATGAAAATTAGTAAGGGTTTTCAAGAAATGTTTATATCATTAAGGTATGCAATGAAAATTAGTAAGGGTTTCAAGAAATGTTTATATCAATAAGGTATGTAAAGAAAATGAGTCGTGCTTCTAAAAAATGCTCAAATTAATACGGAAGGCAAAGAAAATGAGTCGGGCTTCTATGAAGCACACACACACACACACACACACACACATGCTCGCGCTCGTGTGTGTGTATTTGCAATTACATAGTAAATATTTTACTAATACAGTATATGACAAATATAAGAAATTGTTAACCATTTTCTAAACAAACTAACAGTTTCTAAGAAACATTTTTCACAGTTAGTCAGAACTGTTTATGACTACTAACGTCAGTCAACAGAAAAATATTCACAGGTCAACATCAAAATATGAAGCATTACTGTGAAAGCCAAACTGTGTGTTACGGCAGGAGTTGGTGTTTATAGCTTATGAAAGTGTTTACAACGAGTCATTGAAAATAATACTCATGTCTCATGTCTTCCAGAAATTTCACGAATGTGAAAATCATTTTACTTACTGTGATTCTAGATTTTTATTTTATTTGTAGTAGTATTGTTAACACAAAAATTCTCAATACGCCTCCCTCTGAAGAATCTTGCAGAGGGAGAATGTATCTGTTATTATGCTGCTTTCTTCCCCAACCCCATAATCATGTACATTCAGATGCGTGCAGTGGTAGAATTCCAAGTGGAACCACGGTGTGTTCTGAATCTGTAATTAACTCTCTCTACAATGCCGCCTTGATTGAATGTTTAACATTGAAGGAATTAAAATCTTACTTTATTTAGACACATTTTAGTTAATTTGTTTAACAAATCTAAATTATGTATATAACACAAAATATAATTTATCTACGTTAAATAACATAACTGTCCCTAACAGTTTATAAATCTAACTAGAGGAAGGGAAATAACATTTGTAATAATTTAATGACTTTTAGTTTGAGGATATTAGAATATCCGGGCACTGTAGTACTCGGCTTCGGGATGGACTTTATTTAACTCTCTCTATTAGTTCACACACTTCTTATATTTATTATGTTCAAATTTTCAATCGCTAATCATGTACTGTATTCATATGTTCAAGTTCAAATATAATTTTTAAAACTTGTAGTGGATGACACTTGATGATAATACAGTTTTTGTAAAATAAACATGCAATAATTATATTTAATGAATTAATTTTAGTTTTATATGGAAGAAAGTTCTTCCCAAATGGGGCAAGGTATGCAATATAGGTACCCTTTCTATTTGGCTTTAAAAAAATAACAAATTTCATATAACCGCCGAGGTTACGTTACAGGTTATGGGGTAGAACAGCTGTTTTAACGCATAGGTTGTGTTACTTTATTTATATTCATCGTAATTATTTAATAAAATAACATCAACAAAAAAGGACCACATCTCAACACACTAGAACAATATGAAATTTACAGACACACAAAAACACAAAGTACAAACACATTAAATGAACAAGCACAACACAAATCACACATACTCTTTGGTACTATCGAAAACCTACCTTTAAAAGCGTCACCGCTTGACCCAACATCTCCAAGCAGAAGACACTGATGAAGCGATCTTCATAGGCACATAGGGATCAAAAACGTTCTGTCTCAGTAAGTTTTAATTAATTTACAAAATTTAAAGTTTGGATAGTCATAAACTATTGTTTAAGTGATAATTAAGATTTGTTGAAATATAAATTTATATATTTATTAACTGATAAAAAATACTGAGCGATAATATAATACAACGTACAAGCTACAACAGCTGTTGCACAACATAGCCTATAACGTAAAATATGAGTTGTATGGAATAATATGTTATCTCTTAATTTGACGTAAAATATGAAGGGCGTCTCGTGACGAAATCAAGAGCGTCACGTGATGGAATAAAGTGTTACTGATAAGATGAGTTTTCACTGTACAAAACATACAATCATTACTGTACGAAAATTAGATAGATTAAACAATAATTTTGAAGTTATTTGGTTTAGTAGACAATTCGTTAGTGGTAATAAATCTTGACTGAGTTCGAGAGATAGCGAGGAACAGTGGCTATGTTTGTGTTTATAATATAAAACAAGGCATTCTTGGGAGCAAAATGCAAATTACTTGCGCGCCACTAAGCCGGAAAATTGCACAAAGGCTCGGTGGATATATGAAATGAATACAAAGAGTGCTTCACATTGTTTTGACAACTTCAGGGAGCAGATGCCTGTCAAATCCTTGTAGCGTAGAAAGTCAGATCCTTTATGGACTCCACAGCCGCAAAGCCAAGTTTCACAGAAACTAGTTGCAACTGTATTGATGGTTTGACTGTTATTCCATATAAAGGATCAAGTTTAGTTCAGTGCATGTTTTATAAAGAATATTAAATCATAAAAATACGAATTCTTTTTACGTAATAAACGAGTAATATAAATACAAAAGTTTCAGTCAATTCCTACTTTGGTGAAGAAAAGATACTTTTTAATAAAGAATTACGATTAATAGAAATAAAGTAACATAACTTATGCGTTAAAACAGCTGTTCTACCACATTACCTATAATAAAAAAATCAGCTGTTTTATGAAAGCATATGTTATCCCTTATTTAAAGCCGAATGGGACGAAATATCTTTCCTTCACCTCTCATTAAATTTAATTAATATTTGAAAAAGCTGTATTAACATCAAGTGTCATCCACTACAAGTTAAAAAAATGTATTTGAACTTGAGGAGATGAATGAAAAGTATTTTAATAACAATTTAAAATTTGAAGAAGATATAGTTATAAATAAATAAATAAATAAATAAATATATATATATATATATATATATATATATATATATATAATACGTTTTCTTGTTTAATAATTTAAAACAACATAGGCTATTCAAATACAAGAATATTTATTAATTTATATCCAAAGCTTTTCGTTGGCAAACAGTACCAACATCATCAGGAATGAAAATTACAATAATGTAAGCTATCATTATTGTAATTTTCATTCCTGATGATGTTGGTACTGTTTGCCAACGAAAAGCTTTGGATATAAATTAATAAATATTCTTGTATTTGAATAACCTATGTTGGTTTAATATATATATATATATTTTTTTTTTAAGATCAAATAATATACACAAATACAGGAATATTTAATTTATTGAATAATAAACTCAAAGCTTCTCGTTGGTTTACATTACCAACATCCTCAGGAGTTACAATACTAAGAATCAGTTTCTTAGTATTGTAACTCCTGAGGATGTTGGTAATGTAAACCAACGAGAAGCTTTGAGTTTATTATTCAATAAATTAAATATTCCTGTATTTGTGTATATTATTTGATCTTAAAAATATTCTAACAGGAAAACACATTTGATATTCTATATATATATATATATATATATATATATATATATATATATAAATTTAAGATTAAATAATATACACGAGCTTGATACATAAAATAACTCTGTTAAATTTAATAATTATATATATATTTAACTTAATTTTTACTATGTTAACTTAATTTATATATATATATATATATATATATATATATATATATATATAAATTTAAGATTAAATAATATACACGAGCTTGATACATAAAATAACTCTGTTAACTTTACGAAGGGAATTTTAGACAAAACATATTTACCATTATTTTGTAAATTAAAAAACAGAAATTTTTCATAAACGTTACAGTTCTAAAGGCTTGATATACGAGACTATCCCTCTACTTTAAACGCTTTTGACGCAAACTATTTCAATTATGATGGAAATTGATCAACTGTTGGGGCGGATGAAATGTAGTAAAACAGCTTCACAAAATGGGCGAGTTTTATTTAAAAAAATCAGTTTGAAATTAAAATGCAGTAAAGTTAATTATTTTATTTAATAATTGCAACTTGTAAACTGAACAGAAATAGTTTATATAATACAATATTCGTAATATTCTGATTTTCCAATAGCTTGATTGAATGTTTTATACACATTCTTTTATAAATAGAAGAACGATAAATTTTATTTGTTCTACTAATAATGTTCACCGCGCAATAGATCTAATTCAACAATTTACCACTGTAAGCTTATTTCCTCTTCGCTCTACAATAAACAATTATAAATCCTAAATAGACTTTTTAAATAGTTATTTAAATTTTGGAAAAATATTTTAACTAAAAGTGTGTCTTACTATTCAAGCGTGTCTTCTATTCTTTACCTTCTCTCTCGTTTTCGAAGCTCGTAAGCAGTATCATTTCTACAACTATTCTCTAAGCTTAGAATGTGAGGTTATGTTAAAACAAACAAAAACATACACAAGACTCACAAATTAATCATTTATCAGCTCAGTTGTAAGTTAGCGTTTGTAGTAGTAACACTCACAGATGATGATGGCTTTGTCATTGAACCGCGTATGAGTTGATAAATGATTAATTTGTGAGTCTTGTGCATGTTTTTATTTGTTTTAGTATTATTTCTATTACTTACGTCATTCTTACTCTCATAATATTCAAATATCTTATCTTCTGGTACGTCTTATACCGGGTTTCACTGTTTAATCTTTGAGTATTTATCAATTCTCTTCCCCTCTAGCTCTCTAAGAGACATTCTACTTGTCTCTGTGGAAGGTGCGTCATCTCAGTCCAGGATTTAATAGTTACTAATAGTGTTTTAACATAATAATTTGAACTATAACTAATAGTTTTTCTATTGATTCCCTTTTCAGTTGAGCTAAACTATAACTAATAGTTTTTCTATTGTTTCCCTCTTCAGTTGAGCTGAACTATAACTAATAGTTTTTCTATTGATTCACTCTTCAGTTGAGCTGAATTATAACTAATAGTTTTCCTATTGATTCCACCTTCAGTTGAGCTGGACTATAACTAATTGTTTTTCTAGTGATTCCATCTACAGTTGAGCTGAACTATAACTAATAATTTTTCTATTGATTCCATCTTAAGTTACGCTGAACTATAACTAATAGTTTTTCTATTTATTTAATCATCAGTTGAGCTGAACTATAACTAAAATGTTTTCTACCGATATCATCTTCAGTTGAGGTACTAGTTTTTCAGTAATAACTATTGTACATAAGTTAGTGTGTTACACTTGCCTACAGTAGCACTTATTTTTTGACTATTAAGGACGAACGTTTCGGAGAATGTATCCCATTTTCAACTGATACCTAATTCTGGTAATACCTACCGTAAATATTTTATTCCTGTATATTTATCCTTATCCTTATTTTAAAATTGAGTGTATTTCTTTTCTTTCTCTTATAAGGAAGAGGTATTTCAAGAAAATGTGACCTTTTGCACGTAAGGCTATATCTACTTCGTATTATGTATCAGGGTTTGCCTATCTATAATCACAAGCCTTTCCTATCCTTCTTAGGTGAGCTTTCCTTACGCTAGTCAGCCATTACTGAAGACTTGGGCCTAGCCTAGCTGCCCAGAGTCAGCCATTACTGAAGACTTGGGCGAGCCTTCCTGACCGGAGTCAGCTATTACTGAAGAATTGGGCCTAGCCTAGCTGCCCAGAGTCAGCCATTACTGAAGACTTGGGCCTAGCCTAGCTGCCCAGAGTCAGCCATTACTGAAGACTTGGGCGAGCCTTCCTGACCGGAGTCAGCTATTACTGAAGACTTGGGCCTAGCCTAGCTGCCCAGAGTCAGCCATTACTGAAGACTTGGGCCTAGCCTAGCTGCCCAGAGTCAGCCATTACTGAAGACTTGGGCCTAGCCTAGCTGCCCAGAGACAGCCATTACTGAAGACTTGGGCGAGCCTTCCTGGCCGGAGTCAGCTGTTACTGAAGACTTGGGCCTAGCCTAGCTGCCCAGAGTCAGCCATTACTGAAGACTTGGGCCTAGCCTAGCTGCCCAGAGTCAACCATTACTGAAGACTTGGTTCTAGCCTAGCTGCCCAGAGTCAGCCATTACTGAAGACTTGGGCGAGCCTTCCTGGCCGGAGTCAGCTATTACTGAAGACTTGGGTGAGCCTTCCTGGCGCGAGTTAGCCATTACTGAAGAGTTAGGTGAGCCTTCCTAGCGCGAGTTAGCCATCACTGAAGAGTTAGGTGAGCCTTCCTGGCGCGAGTCAGCCATTACTGAAGAGTTAGGTGAGCCTTCCTGGCGCGAGTCAGCCATTACTGAAGAGTTAGGTGAGTCTTCCTAGCGCGAGTTAGACATTACAGAAGACTTGGGTGAGCCTAAGTAAAATTGTTGACTTAAAAACAAATTGTAATTAAAACATGTTTATATTACTTGTTTTATTCTAAAACCAATCTTCCTATAAAGAGTACAATTAATCACTTAAAGTAAACTCTTTATGCACTCATGTTCACTTCTGTTAGTAATATTTGTATACATTACGTATATTTGCTTGCCATTTCCTAGCATTAAAATATTTCCTTTGTTAACACCTTTAAGAATAAATCTATTCTCATAACATTTAATAGTAAACACTAATTCCAAATGGCGTCAACAAAAGAATATTATTTTAATGTTAGGAATGGCATAGAAATGTTCTCAAATGGTTAACCTGTTAAAGCCTTATAGTCATTGGGTGTTATAAAAACATTACGCATTGTTTAAATTAATATATAACTTTAAAAAACCCTACATCGTGTACAAAGCTGAATAGTTTGCTTGAAACTTCGTTTTCCGTACTTCAGAAAACCGTTAAGACTCCAAACTACTTTATCCAAACACATTTCTTCCATTCGCGCCTGAATCATTGATAAATTATGTTTGCAACACTGTTCTTGTCGCAGGAGCGCAACAATGCTCAGCCAGATATTTAAGTATGAGTAATTAAGCAGAAGTGTTCGGTGCAGACACGCCGTCGTGTATTGTCCCGGCGTCGATCACTTCGCCTCAAACAAAGTGTAATTAATCACTCCACTATTGTTTGCAGTGCTCTTTGTTGTGTTTGCGTAAAACCGT
>JBAIZL010000102.1:17500-75000 GCA_036971475.1 Prosapia bicincta
TACGTCAAGATATTCTTCACTATGGTGTTTTATATTAGTTTTTTAATTACGAATATATAAGATCATAGTAAAACACGATAGCTCGAGTATAAATAAATGCACAGATTTTTTATTAACAAGAATATTTATAGAGCTTTATACTCGAAACTTTTCCACAATGTAGAATATTGATGGGTCACTGTAGTTTTAGATGTTGACAGTGTATGAAGCTCCAAAATATGTAAATACGCTACATTGATGATAAGTTCGAGATTATTGTTTATACTATAATTAATATATACTCATCATGGAAAACGTGATTTTCTTATCATATGAATAACTTGTCTTTTGATTGCATCAAATAAACGGCCTTACTCAAAAGTTATTGAATTCATACTTAACAATTAGTGTCAACATCTTAATAAAAATAGAGCGCTATCATTTCAGCACAAAACAAAATTGGAATAGTTTCTTCGATAAAAATGCAAAATGAATTTGTATAGAACGAGTAACGGATTTTATACGGAGTAAAGGAACTTTATACGGAGTAACGGAGCTTTATACTGAGTAACGGAACTTTATACGGAGTAACGGAACTTTATACGGAGTAATGGATTTTATACGGAGTAAAGGAACTTTATACGGAGTAACGGAACTTTATACGGAGTAACGGAACTTTATACGGAGTAACGGAACTTTATACGGAGTAAAGGAACTTTATACGGAGTAACGGAACTTTATACGGAGTAACGGAACTTTATACGGAGTAAAGGAACTTTATACGGAGTAACGGAACTTTATACGGAGTAATGGAACTTTATACGGAGTAAAGGAACTTTATACGGAGTAAAGGAACTTTATACGGAGTAACGGAACTTTATACGGAGTAAAGGAACTTTATACGGAGTAACGGAACTTTATACTGAGTAACGGAACTTTATACGGAGTAACGGACCTTTACACGGAGTAACGGAACTTTATACGGAGTAACGGAGCTTTATACGGAGTAACGGAGCTTTATACGGAGTAACGGAACTTTATACGGAGTAACGGAGCTTTATACGGAGTAACGGAACTTTATACGGAGTAACGGAACTTTATACGGAGTAACGGAGCTTTATACGGAGTAACGGAACTTTATACGGAGTAACGGAGCTTTATACGGAGTAACGGAGCTTTATACGGAGTAACGGAACTTTATACGGAGTAACGGAGCTTTATACGGAGTAACGGAGCTTTATACGGAGTAACGGAACTATATACGGAGTAACGGAGCTTTATACGGAGTAACGGACCTTTATACGGAGTAACGGAACTTTATACGGATTTGTGACTTGTGAACGTATCACAAGTTGTCTGATGTATAGAAGTATTAATAGCCTTTTCGTAGGAAAGACATGAGGAAATAATAAACAGAGCAAAAAGGAGAAAGACTTATGCAATATGAAAGGTTTTCAGGACGTAACGTAGGTAAAATGTTGATAGATTTGTAATATATACACGCGAAGGAATATTACCGTTAGAGTATGCAGCCATTTGTAGTAAAGGGAACAATAACCCACTCCGTCAATAATGAAAGCCTTTATGCCGTCTTATAAATTTACACAGTTCTTATTAAAATATTATACAAAAATTTAGGAAATTATCATGATTACTGTCCGATGTTTTTCAGAAAAAATTAAAATTTCTGAATTATTTTTCTGTCAGTATGATTATTTCTCCAGTATACAGTACTTCAAAATTGTTGACTAAGAAATTTCACGAACTCTTTATTTTGGTTGACAGTTTGTTGGCGTTGAAAAGAAGTCACGGAAACAATCAAGTCCGCAGTTCCACAAAGCTGTAACGGCAAACAATCAGGGGGGGGTCAGATTGTAAATAAGTAACTGAACTTTAGAAACGATGGAAAGTTCGCTACCTCTATAAAACTGAAAGAAAGACCCCCTCCCGGAGAAACTGTCCAATTTAGGGATGACATGAATTGGACTACGAGTGATGCATTTGGTAGTTATCTTTTCAAATACTGCTACGATCCTAACACGCCACTAAAGGTAAACATGCAACTGAACAGGCCACCGCTACAAACACAAGGAATACTAACATTCCATAATTTTTATCTCTGCTTGCACTATACGTAAAGATTTGGAGGCAAACAATAAACATAAGTAGCGTCTATTTTGCATATATTAAGGGTCTATGTAGTTATGTGGTAGACTATAAATATATTAAGGGTCTATGTATTTATGTGGTAGACTATAAATATATTAAGGGTCTATGTAGTTATGTGGTAGACTATAAATATATTAAGGGTCTATGTAGTTATGTGTATACTATAAATATATTAAGGGTCTTTGTAGTTATGTGGTAGACTATACATATATTAAGGGTCTATGTATTTATGTGGTAGACTATAAATATATTAAGGGTCTTTGTAGTTATGTGGTAGACTATAAATATATTAAGGGTCTATGTATTTATGTGGTAGACTATAAATATATTAAGGGTCTTTGTAGTTATGTGGTAGACTATACATATATTAAGGGTCTATGTATTTATGTGGTAGACTATAAATATATTAAGGGTCTATGTAGTTATGTGGTAGACTATAAATATATTAAGGGTCTTTGTAGTTATGTGGTAGACTATACATATATTAAGGGTCTATGTATTTATGTGGTAGACTATAAATATATTAAGGGTCTATGTAGTTATGTGGTAGACTATAAATATATTAAGGGTCTATGTAGTTATGTGTATACTATAAATATATTAAGGGTCTATGTAGTTATGTGTATACTATAAATATATTAAGGGTCTATGTAGTTATGTGGTAGACTATAAATATATTAAGGGTCTATGTAGTTATGTGTATACAATAAATATATTAAGGGTCTATGTAGTTATGTGTATACTATAAATATATTAAGGGTCTATGTAGATATGTGGTAGACTATAAATATATTAAGGGTCTATGTAGTTATGTGTATACTATAAATATATTAAGGGTCTATGTAGTTATGTGTATACTATAAATATATTAAGGGTCTATGTATTTATGTGGTAGACTATAAATATATTAAGGGTCTATGTAGTTATGTGGTAGGCTATAAATATATTAAGGGTCTATGTATTTATGTGGTAGACTATAAATATATTAAGGGTCTATGTAGTTATATGGTAGACTATAAATATATTAAGGGTCTATGTAGTTATGTGTATACTATAAATATATTAAGGGTCTATGTAGTTATGTGGTAGACTATAAATATATTAAGGGTCTATGTAGTTACGTGGTAGACTATAAATATATTAATTGTCTATGTAGTTATGTGGTAGACTATAAATATATTAAGGGTCTATGTAGATATGTGGTAGACTATGCTTTTATAGAGGCTATGTAGCTATGTGGTAGACTACATATATTGAGGGTCTAGGTAGGTATGAGTTAGACTATACGAGTATATATATTTATTGTCTATGTAGCTATGTAGTAGACAATGCATATATAGAGGTTATGTAGTTATGTGGTAAACTATGCACATATAGAGGCTATGTAGTTATGTGGTAGACTATGCATATATAGAGGCTATGTAGTTATGTGGTAAACAATGCACATATAGAAGCTATGTAGTTATGTGGTAGACTATGCATATATAGAGGCTACGTAGGCATGTGGTTGACTATGCATATGTAGAGGCTATGTAGTTATGTGGTAAAGTATGCACATATAGAGGCTATGTAGTTATGTGGTAGACTATGCATATATAGAGGCTATGTAGTTACGTGGTAAACTATGCACATATAGAGGCTATGCAGTTATGTGGTAGACTATGCATATATAGAGGTTATGTAGTTATATGGTAGACTATGCATATATAGAGGCTATGTAGTTATGTGGTAAACTATGCACATATAGAGGCTATGTAGTTATGTGGTAGACTATGCATATATAGAGGTTATGTAGGCATGTAGTAGACTATGCATCTATTGAGGTTATGTATGTATGTGGTAGGATATGCATATATTGAGGGTCTATGTAGCTATGTGGACGACTATGCATATATAGAGGGTCTATGTAGGTATGTGGTAGACTACGCATATATTTAGGGTCTATGTAGATATGTGATAGACTATTCATGTATTGAGGATCTATGTAGGTATGTGGTAGACTATGCATGTATTGAGGGTCTATGTAGATATGTGGTAGACTATGCATGTATTGAGGGTCTATGTAGGTATGTGGTAAACTAGGTATATATTGAGGGTCGTTGTAGATATGTGGCAAACTACTTATATATTGAGGGTCGTTGTAGATATGTGGCAAACTACTTATATATTGAGGGTCTATGTAGGTATGTGGTTTACTAAGCACATATTGAGGGTCTATGTAGGTATGTGGTTGACTATGCACATATTGAGGGTCTATGTAGGTATGTGGTTGACTATGCATATATTCAGAGTCTATGTAGGTATGTGGTTGACTATGCACATATTGAGGGTCTATGTAGGTATGTGGTTGACTAAGCACATATTGAGGGTCTATGTAGGTATGTGGTTGACTATGCACATATGGAGGGTCTATGTAGGTATGTGGTTGACTATGCATATATTCAGAGTCTATGTAGGTATGTGGTTGACTAAGCACATATTGAGGGTCTATGTAGGTATGTGGTTGACTATGCACATATTGAGGGTCTATGTAGGTATGTGGTTGACTATGCATATATTCAGAGTCTATGTAGGTATGTGGTTGACTATTTACATATTGAGGGTTTATGTAGGTATGTGGTTGACTATGCATATATTCAGGGTCTATGTAGGCATGTGGTTGACTATGCATATATTCAGGGTCTATGTAGGTATGTGGTAGACTATGCATGTATTGAGGGTCTATGTAGGTATGTGGTAAACTATGTATATATTAAGGGTCTATGTAGTTATGTGGTAGACTATAAATATATTAAGGGTCTATGTATTTATGTGGTAGACTATAAATATATTAAGGGTCTATGTAGGTATGTGGTTGACTAAGCACATATTGAGGGTCTATGTAGGTATGTGGTTGACTATGCACATTTTGAGGGTTTATGTAGGTATGTGGTTGACTATGCACATATTGAGGGTCTATGTAGGTATGTGGTTGACTATGCACATATTCAGGGTCTATGTAGGTATGTGGTTGACTATGCACATATTGAGGGTCTATGTAGGTATGTGGTTGACTATGCACATATTGAGGGTCTATGTAGGTATGTGGTTGACTATGCACATATTCAGGGTCTATGTAGGTATGTGGTTGACTATGCACATATTGAGGGTCTATGTAGGTATGTGGTTGACTATGCACATATTGAGGGTCTATGTAGGTATGTGGTTGACTATGCACATTTTGAGGGTTTATGTAGGTATGTGGTTGACTATGCACATATTGAGGGTCTATGTAGGTATGTGGTTGACTATGCACATATTCAGGGTCTATGTAGGTATGTGGTTGACTATGCACATATTGAGGGTCTATGTAGGTATGGGATTGACTATGCACATATTGAGGGTCTATGTAGGTATGTGGTTGACTATGCACATATTGAGGGTCTATGTAGGTACGTGGTTGACTATGCATATATGCAGGGTTTATGTAAATATGTGGTACACTATGCATATAATACATATTTTTATTAAAATATTTTTCGAGCATTTTGTAAATTTAGGGCTATTAGATTATTTCTTAAAGAAAATAGGATTGAAACTATTTGAAGATAATAATACTGTCCTATATATAATATTTAAATACAGTGTATATATTGAATAAATTGTTAGATAATGCATAATACCAGCAATCTGTTGTTTGTATCTCCTATACTTTGGTACTTTATGAATTGCACGTTATGAGTAAGTTAAAACATTTGTCCGGAAAAATTATATAAAAGCAATAAGTTTCCGGTAATATAGTTATATAACATACTGATGTGTTAATGATTTAAGCTTTTTTTTATAGTAATAATCTATGTTTTAATACAGTATTTGTATTGAATCACAAATAAATTTTACAATTCATTTTAATACAAATAAATAATCTATATTCATTTGCTAGGGTCATATTAATAAAATTTAAAAATTTTATAAATTAAAAAAAATTAAATACGCGAAGGTTTTGTAGCAATCATAAGAAATGAGGTTATGTTTCGATAAATATTAAAAAAACTAATAATGACTTTAATCCCAGAAACCTTTCAACAGAAACCCGGTTGCCATTGTCTTTTAACTTTGTCCTAAGATTTTAACTCTAAACAAATTAAACTTATTTCGGATAAGTTAAGTTGTATTACGTTAACTATTAACACTTGAGTTTATAATAAGGTTTACATACCGCTAATGTATAACAATAATAAAATTTAAATAAAAACAAATTTTAATCTTAAATATAAACAGATTGCTTCGGTGGCACATCCTTAAACTATCTTTGTAAAACATAATAATACAAATTTTATTTTATTGTAAATATTTTTATTTCTTTGGAGACTATAACTTGAGTTGACTCGAGGGTCGAATCGTTCATACGGAGCCAACTCGTGGGTTAGTATCGAAATATGATTCTGGGAGGAATTGCGTATTCTTTTCGGGTAACTGATTGCCCTATAGTGAGAAATAATAGGATGTTCGTGGGGGATCTGCTCTTTGATCTAACCGAGGGGAACGCTGGAAGTAGGACTGGGCTCGAATTATAAGTAACTTGGAAAAATCCATTCCTTCAAAGTTTTTCTAAAACTTTTGTACAGACAGCGCGGGAGTGATACGTTCCCAATAGAAACGCTGTTTGGAACAATTAATTTGGTTAATGTTCTTACGCGCATAAAACCAAACTTGTTTATAATATAGAAATAGAGTATAACAAAAAGGTTTAAGAATTTGAAGAAATGTTTGAAACTACAAACTAAAGAATATAAGGCTGGTGACCTGTCTAGGACCACAAGACCACTAAACCAAAGGCTGTGGATTTTATTCCAGAAACACCAAAGAATATTTTTGTCTTAAACTTTATTTTACGTTTGTTAATAAAAATTTGATGTGTTTAAGATTAATGACAGATCAAAAACCTATTCATTTTAAAACAAATACATTCTACGTTTCGATTTTTTATCGTCAAAAGCTGAATGTTTACCCATAGTTTACAATTTTTATACTTATAAACAATTCTTTTATCATTTTTAAAACCAAATATTTACCTTATTCTTAACAAATATT
Organism: Prosapia bicincta; assembly: GCA_036971475.1. NCBI lineage: Eukaryota > Metazoa > Arthropoda > Insecta > Hemiptera > Cercopidae > Prosapia > Prosapia bicincta. Next base: position 24,722 of record JBAIZL010000102.1, read on the forward strand.
AAAACTTACAATTCAGATTGCACTTACAGCTACGACAAGGTTTTATCGAATTAATGTATATAAAAATACAGAGAAATACATAAACTCTTACATCCTTACTAATAACAGATGCAACTTTAAATATTATGTAACTACAAATCTTATAACAAATAAGTAGAGCCATAAACATTTATTTGCAAGTTAAAACACTTATATTTTCCCTACTAACGATTCATATACAGAAAAAAACTTTAAAATCTGTCGTTTTATTCAACGAATTTCTTCCTTTTTTTATAAATCTCATTACAACGAAATTTCTATTTTTTCAGTCTCTTTCTTTATGTAAAATATTTTTACCATCCCAGTCTATTTCACGATCTCTAGTAGGCCTACAGTTTTTAATATGTTCGAAAATAACATAATATTATTTTAAATCATATTTTATATTATTTTTATGCTCATTCATTCTCGTTTCTAAAAGTCTAACTGTTTATCCTACATAACACATATTACACTCGTTGCAATTAATCTTATATACGACACGTTTATCCTGAAATGTTTTACAACGATCTTTGGCTTTTCTAATAATATTGAGTTTAAAAGGAAATGCATATACTACATCTATTTCACATTTTGTTCTCAACATTAAACCTAACTGTGTAGTAAAACATTTAATAAAGGCAAACAAAAGGTATTGTTTTTCCATTACATCTTAATTAACGCTTGCTTTCTTTTCATCTGATTTTAACGATGTTGAAAGAATTGTTTATGAATATAAAAACTGTAAATAATGGCTTAATATTAAATTAATAGACTTTCAGCTCTTAATAAGGATGTATGGGTGGATGAATTGGACTAGATGAATTGGTCTGCGATCTGTCATTAACCTCAAACACATAAAATATTTGTCTGTTTTTCAGTTCCAAGTCGAGTGAAGATAAGTAGAGTAATAATGGCCGTAGGAAGCGTAGTTCTGACCACTTTACCGCCTTTATGTACCATTTGGTCAAGTTGGTATTCCTACTGTGTCTCTCGTGGACAATATTAGTGGAATGAAAAGGATTCATTAATATTGTAAAAATACCGCACGCGCCAAAATAAACAGTACTGAAACTGAATCAGCTGTAATTGCATTCTCTCAGATGTCGTTTTATAGGACACCTCAGGAGATTTGGTTGTTCCGAAACCTGTCTTTTCGTTGACAATGGTTCCAGCAAGATGGCGTAACCAGCCACACTGCCTTAGATAGACTTTCCTTCAAGAAACTTTTGGTAACCGCATCTCCCGTAGAACAAACCTTACTATGCCCACTCCCCCGATCTTACACCACCTGATGAAGCAATGACGAAGGTGAAGATTTTCTGTGAAGACCTACTAACCATCATCGTACAACCACAGGAAAAAACACGTAGGCTAATATAAAAAAAAATTTAAATACATTATTATTGAGGTTAACACAGAAAAAGTTTATTTTAATTACTCTCGAGGATTATTTATAATATTGTGTGGTAACCATAGCAACAGTTTAAGGTTGTACAATGGAGGTTTCAATAATAACCAGACGGAGGGGAAGGGAATTCATACAGAGAATTGAGATAGATTACTAGGATTTGGAAAGTTGGCGCAGTGCCAAGGTGCGCTAGACGTCCAACATGAAGATTCTCAGTTCGAATCCGTCTAGACCCCACACATTTTATAATTTAATAATTGAATAAATATTGGAGAAAACTGTAATAACATCAATTGCCATCCACTTTGGGTTAAAAAAATGTATTTGAGCTTGATTGGATGAATAAAAACGTATTTTTATTAACGATTGAAGATTTGTATAAGATATACATAAGGAGAGTGTGAGCTAATAGAAGGAATTCAATAAATTTATATATATATATATATATATATATATATATATATATATATATATATATATATATATATATATATAAAACAAGAACGAAGCAGCCCCTCTTAACCTAAATGATGCAAACCTTCAAGAACGATACGAGTGGCCTTAAACTAAACGGAGGTCATATAGAATATGTTTATACCCGAGTCTAACCGATTTAGCTTTTATCTTGTATGTGTTTGTAAAACTATGTAAATAAAATAAACTGAAATAAAGTAAAAATCTAAAAACTGTCTCAACACTGTTTCTTTTGGCGCGTGTGGTATAAAACCATAAACAAATAAAAAAACATACAATGTGCAAATTTTAAAGAATTTTAAATCTTCTTGATTTTTTCTTACTTGTTGAGACCCAAAAACAAAAATAATTAAAAAAACTACATTTCTTCTACTACTTTGGCTTTTTATCTCTGTTTTCAATACATTGTTATTTTAGTTTCTTTCTTTTGCCAGTAGAGTGCGTTAGATGTGTGCGTTAGTAAATTTCCAAACAATATCACAGAGATAAAGTGGGCAATCTCACAAACAATCTCCAGGAAAGCTCCTGGACCAGACACCATCACCAACACAACGCTAAAAAACCTCACGGAGAAAGCGATCATTTATCTGTCAAACATCTATAATGCTATACTCCGGACACAACACTTCCCGGACGCTTGGAAGGAGGCCAAGATCTTTGTCTTCCCCAAACCGGGAAAATACCACAACAAACCTGATTCATATAGACCGATAAGCTTGTTGAATACGATGGGTAAGGTATTTGAAAAAATTTTGCTCAAACGTATCAACAAGCATATCCACACACACAACATACTGAGGTCAGAGCAATTTGGCTTCAGGACAAAACACTCGGCTACGCATCAGCTGATGAGAGTGGTGGAGCATGCAACCAAGGGTTTCAACAATTACTGCTCGACTGGGGTAGTCTTTCTGGACAATGAAAAGGCCTTTGACCGGGTCTGGCACAACGGGCTCTTAGCGAAACTTCGTCATTATGGCTTTCCAGACGGGCTCATACACCTAGTTAGCTCATACCTGTCCAACCGTAAGTTTAGGGTTGATGTAGATCAAGCTCAATCTACACTACGGACTATACGGGCCGGAGTCCCTCAGGGCTCAATTATTGGGCCCGTATTGTTCAACATCTACAGCAACGACATACCGACAACACTCAACACACAAGTGGCCATATTTGCAGATGACACCGCGTTATCCGCTCAGTCATGGAAACCACATCTAATACACTTATATTTACAGGACCACCTTACAGTACTAGAATCATGGCTGAGCTACTGGAGAGTTAAGGTGAACGTGGCCAAGTGCCAGGCTTTGCTTCTCTCCAAACGTAGGACACACCAACTCAACACACCTCTAAAACTATTAGGCGAGGACATTTACTGGGGGAACCAGGTCAAATATCTGGGAGTCATACTCGACAGAGGCCTGACTTGGGACTCTCACATTACCAACACGTTAAAAAAAAGCAACAATTAGATTAACACAACTATATCCTATGCTTAACAGAACAAGCCCACTTTCACTACGGGCGGCCATTACTATATACGTATCTATGTTGTGCAGCATACTCACTTACGCATCACCCGTCAGGGGCCATGCAGGTAACACACGCACACGCCGACTACAGTTATTCCAAAACAAGGTTTTGCGAATAATCACGAAGGCACCTAGATATACAAGATTAACACTGCTTCACACTGACTTAAAAGTGCCTTTCATCAAACAACACATCCGACACTTAGCAACAAAGTTCTACAAACAGGCTCACGCACATACAACATCAACACTCATTTCCTCACTGGGTAGATATGACCCCACCCACGACACACACAGACGGCCGCTGTCCTTACTGACCGCCTAGCTCACACCATACCACCAAAATAAAATATACATACTAATAAATTCTGCTTCACAGTTATGTTCCAGGTGACGCAGGGGCACATCTCCAGGGCCGCAGCTTAGCCCCAACGGAAGTAATAATTTGATTGCATGCCTTTTCAGTTTCGAGTAGGCAGCAGAAGAAGAGGTGCATGCCATTCCTGCCATAGACTCACTAACAAGGTATTTGCAAGGTAATACCTCTCCTTATTCCGTAGCATAAAGTGATCCAAGCCCCCAGGGTTCCTGCATGATCTGTCGCAGGATTTTTCCTGGCAGGGTTTCTTTCTTGCCAGGTTTTTTCATCCCGCTCTTATACACTTAACGTACTGTTTCATTTCACTATCTCCTGATTCTCCATGGAAAGAGCTTATGAGCTTGGTACATGGGCAATCAATCCCGTTTCCTTCATTCGCGGTAGGGATACTAACCGCATGCGCATGTGAGACGGAGGTAGCTCGCTAGAGGTTGGCTGCCACGAGGGCTGGGCGGGTTTTGGGGGCTCAGACCCGGGTAAAAAAAAAAAAAAAAAAAAAAAAAAAAAAAAAAAAAAAAATTCCAAATAATGTTACTAAATTACTACTTTTAAAGATATTACAAAAGTAAGAAAACCCGTCTTTATTTTGTCATGAGTTTGAGTTGGTACTTTGGAATATCACAACTTGCACGATTTAAAAATTGTTGATCAGCAAGTAATTATGAATTATCTTTTAAACAATTGCAATAATTCCTTACTGTAAGACTTTGATGATGGCCTAGTGTAGTCGAAACGTTTTCCAGTAAGGTGGAAAAAATACGTTAAAATGAAGATTTAAAATTTGACAAGTTAAAAAAAGCAGTTTGTCAAAACGTTAAAAAATTATATTTTTTAAAAATTTTGGGTTTATAGGAAATTTGAAATGAGCTAGCTTACCTTTTCAATTTTACTCTGAAATGTCTAGATATTGATTTTCTAATTAAGTTTACATATTACTCTAGACAAAAATGTTTATATTAAAGAAATTTATTGGTATCAGTGTAACAACTACTTTAATGAAAATTTAAATATTAACGTTTAATTTCCAATGTATATTTTGTTTTATTTATGGGCGTTTAAACGTCATCACCCTCATCAACCTCAGTGAGTTCAACTATACAGATTCTATTTATAACTAAAATTACATTAATTTATATTTATTGATGATTATGAATTTGTCTTTGAAAAGCATAAGGGAAAATAATTTACCATTGGTGATAGTTGTATTTAATTATTTAGTGCTAAATGTTCTCCTCTTATTAAAATAGCAGGTAAGATGAAGAATCGAAATGGGAATTAAACCGAGGGTTCTGGATGCTATCCAGTATCTAAACTAAGTATATCATTAAAAAAAATTATTTTAACAAGAATAATAACTAGAAATATATAAACAGGGAAGATACAGAGAACTGGTGTAAACAACTCCCTTCTGTAAAAGCTCCATTAGTTAATAAACCCCTACTGCCATCACGAGCTTCATTCAGTGAGATCCCCCAAAGTGTCTGTATTTTCTTGCAGTCAATAACCTTTGCTCAGACTTACTATGCTCAGCTGACATTACATCTGTTGTGCTTTCGTTGATGGCTTTTGCTTTAAAGTTTCTAACATAACCTAGTTGCATATTTCTTACTTGTTTCCAATGTGTCTCAATTATTTCATTACAATATTTATTTACTGATAAGATTTTACTGGTTGTATTTTTTTTTATTACTCAATATACACATGAGAAATAAAAATAAGAGTATTTATAAACATAATGGCAAGAAGACTTCAATGAGTTTAATATATTGACATAATTAGAGCTTTATATAAGTTGTTGATGAGTAAACCTAGATATGGCCCTAGATGATGCCAATATCAATTTTACAAAACGTCAAAGAATGCCAAAAGGTTGAAATTTAATTATGAGAATGAAAAATAAATATTAATTTCATATTTCAATTATTTCAACTCCTCAAGTGTTTTTCAAAATACGAAATATGAAATAACTCTACTACGTTAAAATGTAACATTATATAAATTGATTCTAATCTAATATCATATGACGATATCTTTTACAACTTTAATTTGTAAACAGACTTGCGGATAAAGTTTCCTCGAATAAGTTGAAATAATTATCACCCTAGTTTTCCTTTACAAGTATATATTTTCACTTTATACATCGACAAGGGGTTGTAGAAGGAAAACTTGATATTTTCTCTTCGTGACAATTTATACGGTTGGAAAGTTTCTGATTTCCCAATCCATTTTATAACAAAACCCATCATCAAACCGTTCCTTTCGCAAGTTTGCATGTAACAAATTCAGTGACGGCGCCTTGTCAGTATAAACTGAATCTCGTCAGATCGGAATATTGGAAAAAACTTTTTATTCCCAAAACTATTTGTTATGTTACTTATTATAAATATACTGGAAGCCTAAGCCTCCTATATTTAGAATAATATTAAGCTAAATAATATAAATATTTTGTCAAACATATTTACTAAATTTTTTATTTAGTAAATAAAAATTCACTAAACCTAATCGAGTGCATTTATTTTCCATAAACAAAGCTTAAAGTAAATGTTACACTGCATTATTTGCTTGATTGGAGTTTACTTTTTTTTTTAAAGAAATACCTTTTCTTGGTTTTAGTTTCTCTATTTTCTAACTAAAGTCTGAAGGCCATAACTGGACGTTTTGAAACCACAAGAAGATAATTAGATATAAACATCCAAATCAGGAACGAATATTTTTCAGAAAGTTGTTTTGTCATCGTTCGACATTTTTTACATGTAACCTTCCAAGATTAACACTTACATTTATTCAAGCTTTGAATTCCTATCCTAATACACTGACTTTTACTTTATCAAAGCAAATTAAAGTTTTTATGAGAACTGCTCAATTTGGCACTTTTATTGCGTCATTTTTTGTTTCAAAAACGCTGCAATACATATTAGATTTTAAAAGCTTCTCTGTATTAAAACAAAATAATAACAAAAAGTGTTTTTTTCAAAGGAAGAAAAATGTAATATACGATCCATAACCATTTGATCTGAATACTCACAAAAAATATGTTTGATTACATTCTGAGACAAAAAAATATGTCTGGTATAATTTTACAACGCGATAAAGTTAAATCATAAGAAGCTGGTGTCGCAAAATGTTTGTAGTAACGAATGCTTGTGTTGGTAAGTGAATGGTAAACACTCGAAGCTTACCTCTAATTTATCTCTTATTTGCAGTTGTAAGGGGACCGTCTACTAACTATTGTGGTATACGGAGGATATGGAAGGGTTATGGATACAGGTAAGGTTATAACCGACTCTCTCCCGAATCCAACGTCAAACTAGTGACCCACGCCGGGTGACTAGCGTCAGGGCCGAGTTGGTCCCCTGGGAACTTCAACCAGGGACGGGGGCTCGACCGCTCTTCCATAACTACTCGGGTCCAGTAGGACATTACCAGGTTTCCAAACCTCTATACCCCATCTGATTAGTTCGGTCCAGGTAGGTCAGAAGCCCATTTCACAGCGCTTATTTCACAATAATTCTTACAACTGGATCAAATTACCCCGTACCACTTTAAGTAGCCTATACGACATTGAAACTTTTGCCGCCCCCCCCCAGCAGTGGCTCTCAATTACAAACTAAGCCATTCTAATCAATACATTTTCTCCTTGTCGACGAGACTGACTAGCATACGTGTTTGGTGTTACAATGCCATCTTGCGACCTGCTTTTATCGCTGACTAAATATCTGCGGAAGATATACAAAGGCATCATTCTGAACCTGAGACAGCAGCTACTGAAAAATAATAGAACAAACTAAAGCATTGTTATCTTGCAAAGGGAGGAGTAAAACTCCTTCCTTCTTATTTCATACAAGAACGAGCGTTTACTTATAAAACCTCCTTATTTGTCTTTGATCCATTAAGGGTCTCTAATTACTTGAAAATTAGCTGGTTCCGATTCCTAATATACTTATCTTCACTTCTGTTAGGAATTATGTATACATTTGGTTTCATTTTAATGGCATTCTTAACCTTAATGTTTATTTATTTTGTTGACGCGTTTCGGTGTAACTCTGTTCTTAAGTTTGAGAATGAATTTATTCCAACACGTGTCAACAAAGAAAAAAAAACTATTTTAATGTATAAATACTTCAATACATTACATGTTATGTATATTTTAAAATATTTTTATTATAATGAAGAGGAAAATAATGTTCTCAAATGGAAGCTAGTTTCATTTTAGTTTTTTAAATAAAAACTTGCTAAGTACGTTTTCTCAAGTCAGAAATAGTTTTATGCCAGTACTGTACGCGCATAAAATGGCCATAAAGTTCTGCTAAAAACTTGGAATCTTTTGAGACCAACTGAAAACCACACAATACCAACAGATAGATTGGCCTTCAATGTTGGTAACAGGTAACTAATAAATATTCCATGGAAAATCCACCACAGTTTTAAAAGAATGTTGAAGAATATTTTGAAAATTTACCTCAATAATTTATTATTATAGATTTATACTTGAATATGACCATTAAAAGATGGAGATTAACAATTAAATTGTTTCAACACGTTTATTAGTGTGCTGAACCTGAATTAGTTTTTGCGAACATCTTTAACCGGTGCAGGATTAGGGAGTTTCAAAAATAATTGGAAGAGTATTGTTGCAAAAAATACAATGTTTAGAACCTGAAGAGGTCCCGGATTGAGTCGAAACATCGTGCAATGATTTTAAAATAACAATAAAACGCCATTAAATTTATTTAATTGTCTATAATGTCAAAAAAGTCAATGTTCTATTTAACAAAAAAGTCAATGTTCTATTTAACAAAAATGTCATTGTTCTATTTAACAAAAAAAAAAAATTAATGTTCTAGTTAACAAAAAAGTCAATGTTCTATTTAACAAAATTCAATGTTCTATTTAACAAAAAGTCAATGTTCTATTTAACAAAAAAGTCAATGTTCTATTAGTCATGATAGTATCATGTGGTTCGGAAAAAATTATAAGAAATCTGAAAAATTTCCTCTGAATATGATATAAAAATAACGTCTAAGTTAAAGAGAAACCAACTACGTTTGAAATCAAGTGATGTAATACCTTCTGACACTTGTGAGAGGACAAGGAATGTGTTGTGACGTCAGCGAAATCATTATATAGTGGTAAGAAGATTTCACTTTAATGTTAGTGAAATGGTAAAGAACAATGTGAAAGTTAAATGAAAATTGAGTAAATAAATATTGAAAAAAAATGTTTTTTTTAAAGAGAAACAATTTGTTTAGCGGTTACGGAATATTAACCCTGTGCGTCTGTCTGAAAGCCTCAGGTGGCGGGAAATCGCAGGGAATAGGGCATGCATTGTGTAGCATTGTTTCAGGCTTCTCTTCCATTGCAGAACCACTTTGTGGCCAGACCTAAGTGTATAATAAATGATTCAGCCACAGACACCAGGGTTGGGAGGTGGCGGGGAGGGAATCGATGTACCTTGTACGCATACTAAACGTACTCTCAGCTACATTGGACAGCCGAAATCCAAGTACGAGTATAATGTAAAGAAATTAATTGCAGAGGATTTAGAAAAAAAGTAATTTTATTTTCGCCTATTTGCTTCGGTTTTCAGCAGGAAGTTATGTTCCCAAATATGTACTCAATATATACAACCAAGTTGATATGTTGTACTTTATGTTAGGAATAGGTTATTAAAGTATTCATGTCTACAAATATAACAAGTATTTTCCCCGCGATAACATGAAAATAAATATTGTGTCATGCATGTTTATTTAACCACTCGAAATAACAATTATATAAATGATAAGAAGGTTGAATATCGAGTCAAAATTGTTTTATTTATTTGTTACAACGTTTCGGAAACTGATTTATTGCCCTTATCAAACCTGAAAACAATTTTACAATACACTATAAAATACATGTACACTCAACAACAGAAATCTATCACTTACAAAAAATTTCCAATGAAATTTTAGTCACAAACTTATAAGTAACCCACCTACATGGCGAGAGTCATACATTCATCGAAACGTAATACAACCGTGTTAGTTAATTCTTGCATGCTTTTACTTTACACAACAATGGCTTATACATGCTACTTAATTTATGAATTGTGTCAACTCAATGAGACGAAATTAGAAAAGTTTTTTGACTGGCAGAAACGCAAGAGTTTTAACCAAATGGGAAACTAATTATGCTCTTACGCGTGACGGAAATATGAAGTTACAAAACCGTTTACATTGTTGGAGTAAATGAATTACATGCGAGTAATTTACTCACACTGGGAAATAACTCGTCACCGCCTTACAGAAAAAACTACAGGGAAAGGTCTGTCACTAGTTTTGCCATACACCAAAAATACTCCAATGTTTCTCTATTGGACAGTAGATGAAATGAGCTAAAAAGCATTTACTTTAGCGAAAAGTTTCATAACACACAATGTTTGTTTTTTTACATTGATTTAAACGTCACCTTATTGTAGCACTAAGTGTAGCCTCTGATTGGTTTAGTGTGCAGACGGTTGAACTACTCTCCTGGTTTCAAAGAATGTGCGCTGATTCAACCCTCAGGTCAACTCAGTCTGAGGAAATAAGTATCTAGGGTCAAACGTAGTGAGGGGTTAAAGCGAGGCGCTCGAAGTCCGAGAGTTTTGTCTCGTTATTTTAGTGAAGTCAATGTTAATAAAACAAATATAATATTATAATAATATTTATAATATTTGTATAATATTTAGAAATAATTACCCTATGCGATAAAATAAACAGTTGTAAGATTTTAACTAAACTAAAAAAGTTGTAAGATTTTATTTTATTTACATAGTCTACAAACACATGGAGTAAAACAAAGTGAATGTATGAAAAAAAGTGACCTTCACGGAACGCGCGTAATATGTGACCAAACTACATTTCCACTACCCATTACAGTTACTTGGAGGGAACGAAACGAAGAAAGCTAAAGCATAAGAGAGTGAATAAAGGCTTGTCTTTGCACTCTCCCCTACCTTCAAAACTTGGATTTAGGTGACGATCATAAAAAACAGAATCATACAAAAATATAGAAATAAATGTAAACCTACATAAATATTTTTAAAAAATATTATAAAACATTACAAAAAATTATATTCCATAAATATAAAAAAATCATTAACGAAGCTTTCTTAAGAGCGATTTTAAACACGCCTAAATGATTTATTATCATTTAACCTGTATAAAGCCTGGTTGAAGTGTGATGGAAATCAGAAAACAATATTAAACAAATCTAACAGTTCAAACTCTCTTACAAAGAGTGTGGAATACCCAGAGCAGTGTGTGATGATCGCTTATTTCACTCACTGCTCATTTCAATGAAGATTAAGACTAGGCGTAGGTAGAAAATCCGTAATGGTCACGTATTTCACTAGTCGCTTATTTCACTGGCCGCTTTTTTGTCGGTTAGACTCAGGTATAAACAAATTCAATTTGAGGCAACACTCGTATCGTTTTTGCAGGTTTTGCGTCAAGAGGGTCTCTTTCATTCTCGTTATACATATTGTTATTTGTTACTGCAGTGGAACGACGGTGGTTGATGGGTCATCACGGAAAATCTTTTCCCTCATTATTCCCCAGACGAAAGCGTCAAGGGAGTGGGCTGGGTAAAGATTTGTTTTACGAGAGATGAGGTGGTTGCCAAAGTTTTCTTGTAGGAAAGAAATGTTGTCTAGGGAAGTGTGGCTGGTTATGCCATCTTCTTGGAGGCAAAAAGGCAGGTCTCGGCCACAACACAATCTCTGATGTACACTATAAAATGACCAAGAATAACCCTATATCGGTCATTCTACTACAGCTGATTGAGTCTCGGTATTGTTTATTTTGGGCGTACAAGGTATTGCAATTAGTTTTAGTTGCACTTTCATAAAGAATTTCCATCTTCATAAGATTCTAATTTAATTTGTGGGACAAGTTTTAGTGTAAATTTAAAATTTATGTAACTTAATAGAAAGGAGATTTATTGATATGTTTTTCCTTTTCCGTGTGTTTTAAGCGAAGTGAATTCTTACCACCTGTTAGTGTCCTTTCCGTGTGTTAACTTTACGCTTGCTCAAATCTCTCCATCCATCCATTCATCAGCGGCCACAGGTAAACGGAGACCATCCGGGCAGTCACAGGTTTGTGGATGTTATAGATTTGCACGTCTTATACAAGCTTGTTATTATATAGGCCTATTAGTTGGTGTAAAATAACCCGTGCTCACAATGTAGGAACAACATTGACATGTTATTTCGCGCTAGAGCTATCTGACAGCGGCCACAGGTAAACGGAGACCATCCGGGCAGTCACAGGTTTGTGGATGTTATAGATTTGCACGCCTTATACAAGCTTGTTATTATATAGGCCTATTAGTTGGTGTAAAATAACCCGTGCTCACAATGTAGGAACAACATTGACATGTTATTTCGCGCTAGAGCTATCTGACAGCGGCCACAGGTAAACGGAGACCATCCGGGCAGTCACAGGTTTGTGGATGTTATAGATTTGCACGCCTTATACAAGCTTGTTATTATATAGGCCTATTAGTTGGTGTAAAATAACCCGTGCTCACAATGTAGGAACAACATTGACATGTTATTTCGCGCTAGAGCTATCTGACAGCGGGAACTGTTACAGGAAATAATTTCGGAACCTGCCGGCTTCCATTTAGGAAACACAGTTTGAAATAGAGTTTGTTGGCTTAGGAAACGGAATTGAGATTAAATTTTGCAATAAATACAGAAGCGTCTCTAGTTAGCAGCAAATACAGCAGGATTACTAACGTAAAGTTTTTATAGTGATCAAATAACGGGGTATTTCTACAGTTACTGTAAAGACATCAATCCATCCAAATACTCGCGAAACATCGCTATATATAGGCGGTGGACCAAAAAAGTTACATAATTTTCAAACTGTTTTATACCAATTATTATTTACGATAGAGTTGCTGCGTAGAAAATTGAACAAAAATTGATAATTTTGTGCCGTAATCTTTAATAACCAGTTTTGTATACTTGGCGATAATAACATTGAAATCTTCAACTAAGCAACAAGACTAGCAACTTATGACAGATTATTGGTGTCTAAAGTCTAACATAGAAAAATATAAAATATAGCAATCGATTTTATCAGTAATGCACTTAAATTCGTTTTTAAGTTAATAAAAGCAAATGTAGTCATGGATAACAATTTTGTTAGTTACAATTAAACTATTGGAGAAACCCCAATACCAGAAAAATAAACAAAAATAACAAACAATGAAAATATTGGAAAGAACTCCAATACCATAAAAATAATCAAAAATAACAAATAAAATAACATCATCATCAGAGGCCTTATTAAAAAATTACAATCTAGCAAACAAGATGTTACAAACTAGAGTGATCAGTTTTCACTCTAGATTAGAATCACTCTAGTTTGTAAGATCTTGTTTGCTAGATTATAATTTTGTAATAAGACCCTCTGATGATGATGACATGGTCATCAAAATGTACATAACTGTTAAATCTTAAGTAATTTGTTATTTTTGATTATTTTTGTGGTATTGGGGTTCTTTCCAATATTTTCATTGTAATATATTGTACCACTGTGCTCTTAATATTATGTAAAAATAACTAATATTACAAGTTACCTAAGATTAAACTCTCTTTAATCTTAAATCTTATTACTTAAGGGTTTAACCTTTGGTGATACATTGTGCCACTGTGCTCTGGACATTTGTATTCTTTCGTTATTATTGCGAATTACTTTGTTCTACCCAAATATCTTTAGTTTGTAGTCATTGATCTCTGCGAAATATTCTGACTTTGATTTGCGTCTGCACTAATAAAAATCAGAACACTCAATTTACTTCACGCAATAGATCCGAAAGCTCATTCATGAGACCTCACTTCCTCTCTCTCTCTCTTAACGTCCCCCTCTCTTCATCCCTCCCTCCTATTCTCGACCCCCTATACATATCTGTCATGACATGACTACAACTTGAAGTCTATGAACACAACTTCCTAAAGCTCGATAACTAAAGATTTTATTCGTAGGAAAAAAACAGGGAGTTGGAGACTAAAGATCTTTGCGTCCATCACACTATAAAAGAACATGTAAAGTCGATAACGGAATCTACCTCCCCTCTCGATATGTGCTTATTTCTGAGGGTTCCCCTGAAGCTTATCAGATTTTATTGTCGGTTCTGGTTTAGCTGTCACCGATGGTTCCGTCGGACATATTTGTGTGTAAGTACAACTTTGAAAGGAAATAATTTATTTTTTCGTCTTTTTTAAAAAAAATGTATAATAATTAAACTATTTTAAGACCAATAATGTACAGCGTAAAGTGGGCAAATATAGAACAAACGTATGCTTACAAGATGTTAATTTTGATAACATTAAATTATCGTTTTTATAAAAATGAATTCGAGATATTTTTTTAGTCGCGATTGACAAACTAAACTTTATCTTACCATATATAAGCAAGGGAAATTATATCAAGTATTATTAAAAACATTTTTCGAAGTAAATTCCTATTTAGGTAAAAAAAAAGAGAAACCTTATTTTAGTTATTAAATAATTAAAATTAATATAACTAAAGTAACATAACCTATGCGTTTAAACAGATATTCTACCTCAACATATAAACTAAAATCAGTTTTTAAAAAATCATATGTTATAACTTATTTTTAAGCCAAATGGGACGAAATAACTATATTGCATACCTTGCCCCTTTTGTGAAAAATTTCTCTCATATAAAACTAAAATAATTCATTAACTTTAAGTAAATAATTATATTTGAATAAATGTATTAACAGCAAATGTCATCCACTACATGTTAAACAAAATTCAATTGAACGTGAATAAATTTATTTTATTAACGTTTGAAATTTGAACAATATATAGATATATATATTTAATAAATTAAAAATATTTCAAAAACAAGAATACTTTTAATGAATATATTTATTCAAAGCTTTTCGCCTATAAAATAGTATCAGCATCTTCAGGAAAATAATTATCTAATAAAATACTTTTACAAAATTAAATCATATGTACTACAAAGAATCATATGTTTATAAGTATTGCACTTTATGTAAATTTTTCTATAACATCAATGACTTTATAAATAGTTTGGTGCCTTGATCTCACTTGAATTTGTTCATCAATTAATTTGTCTTTAACTTTATGATTATAAATTTCCAATGTTTCAAATATATTCATTTTTAATCCTTTATTTAATTCTTTTATTAATTTCATATTTTCTATTTCCAGAAACTCATGTCCATTATTAATACAATGCTTAGCTAAATTGGATTTGTATATGTTTGGTTTAATATATATATATATATATATATATATATATATATATATATATATATATGCTGATACGTATTCCTTCACGGATGGAAAAATATGATGAAAAGTTATTATCTGGAGTACATCCGTTCATTCTGCAGTGCAAAAAATCGCAGTTCCGACGTTTTGCTAGAACCTCATCTAGCATTGACGAGGTGAACCCAACAGTTGAAGAGCGAGATCAACGGTTGTTGGGTTCACCTCGTCAATGCTAGATGAGATTCTAGCGAAACGTCGGAACTGCGAATTTGTGCACTGCAGAATGAACGGATGTACTCCAGATAATAAACTTTTCATCATATATATATTTATATAAGGAGAGTTTGAACGAATAGAAGGAATTGAAAAACGTTGTAAAACCTAAAAATGTTACAGAGATTTCATTTGAAAACTAAACGTTATCATAGCGTACTCAATTATATTGAAGAAACTACTTTAATATTGCAAATTTTCTTGTCTTAAACGTCTGAGTTACATTTTAATTGTAAAACCTTGTAATTACTTGTTAAAGAGAGGAGAAAATAAAATTAAATGGAATAAAATTTTATAATTTGAAAATAGTAAACTTGTTGAATAAAAACTTTTGTTTCTCCCTAACTTCGGAATATATTTGAAAGTTTAATTAAAGTGTCATCACAACCAAGGGTTAAATGAGTTTGAAAAGTGTCCCAGCTACTGGCAAGCCTGTGAGCGAGGGGGGGAGGGGTTAGATGAGTAATTACTTGGCACCAGCTGCCGTTAATTCCCTTTAACACTTGGCCTCGCCTTTGTTTATATAGTCTTATAGTGTCTATTGTTTTTAGTAAAATGTGCATATTTCCGCATATATATGCTGTTAACTAATAAGGAGTGGAAATGTCTATCCATTATTAAAATTAAATAATATATTTTACATAAAGTCAAAATAAATATTTTAAAAAAATGACATTTATTTTAATGGATATAATGGATTAATTATAACACTTGACAAAGATTCATCAAAAATTCATTTGTTTGCCTTTACATATGTTATTCAAAAATACATCTCAAAGAAAAACAATTAATATAAACAAAACAGAGAGAAGGCAACAGAGAAAAATTTTTAATCATGTTTACACTGGCAGAGATTATTGTTAAATAAAAGCGGTTGGCTTAAGAGTCAGGCACAACTTAGTATGGTAATGGTTAGGGGTTTTTCATATTTTTGTTACGATTAAATGTGTAATAGTCTGTAATTGATATGTTGATAATATATGGAAAAAATCTTTTTCTGAGGTTACCCATTTTAGAGGTTTATGTAGTGTTTTATAATATAAGAAATTACATTGTATCTGTGTATATTTGTGAACTATTGTCATTATGTTGGTAATTGTAATTGTGTACTTACGTATTGTATTCCTGATGGCGATAGCGTATCCGTTATTAAAACGTTGCCTTTTAAAATAAATTGTTGAACTTTACTCGCAACTCAACAGCTTAATACGTGGTATTAAATAATTAGAGTAAATATAAATAAAGTAACATAACCTATGCGTTTAAACAGCTGTTCTACCACATAACCTGTAACATGAAATCAGCTGTTTTATGATGTCGTATGTTATCACTTAATTTAAGCCAAATGGGACGATGTAACTATACTATACTGCATACCTTGTCTGCCAAATGTTTTTCCCATATAAAACTAAATTTAATTAATGAATTAATATTTGAAAAGAGTAATAATAATAATAATAATTACAAGGGTCATCAAGTAGAAGTTTAAAAAAAGTGTATTTGAACTGATAAATAAAACGTATTTTATTAACATATTTTAATAAGATATATACAGGGAGAGGGGAGAGTGTGAAGTAATTAAAAAAAGTGACTTTAATTTGCCAATTAGATAATTAACAGCGGTTTGAGCCTATAACACTTATCGTCATTTTTAATTAATGAAACACTACCCTATTTTAAGAATAGACCCATTTCTTTAGAAATCGCGGAACTATTTTGTAGTCTACAACTCCTGGGAAGGCAAGTGTACTAAAAGGACTCATTAATATAGATGTATGAACAACATTCCATGAATGTGTAACTAAAGTTAAATATAGAATAGTTCTTTCTCTGTAGGAAATAAACGCCTATAATTTGAACCTTACTTCATCAACTTTTCCTCCCCATTAAAAAGGGACTCATGGGGGGCACGTTCTACGTTTAAATTCTCTTTCCCTCTGCACCCTCTATTCCCTTTATCAAGTTGCTACAGTTTAAATGTTTTAGCAGCCGAATCTCTAATTTACTCTTGTCTCTTACCCTCATGAAAAATCAAACAACTGTGATCTTGTCTTCTGTTATTAACGATGACGACCTCACGGTAAATAAATAAATCACAGCTGTCTAAGATAAAACGTACACATATAAGAGCAGATGCTTATTATTTCAGATGTGTTTTCTCCTTTATTTAATCGTGTTAGGCTCATTTTAATATTTGTTATTTTGTTTAGGATCCTAGATTTGGATAATGTAACAAGTTTTACAGCTTTGAACATGACAAAAATGTTAAAAAATCTCTTTAAAGACCTCAGGAGGAAAACTTGACTAGCTGTAGTAGTCGGGTTGTACTTTGTTCCTTTTTATCTTTGAGGATTTCCAAGGCCTTCATTTAACTGGAAAAATGTTTTCCTGGTTATTCCAGTTTGGATTAATAATTTGGGAAGAAGTAATGCTGAGATGTAATGCAGGATAATATTCTGGTGTCTAAGTCTATAACTAAGCTCTCTTACGCAGAAAGCCCAGGCTTCCATGGGCTATCGCTACTTCAGTATAGACCAAGTAATCCAATATTTAAAAGTCGGAGATTATCATTCTTCAATCCCAAATACTGAAAAAACGCTTTCGCCTTCCAACTTGATAACATTTTCAGTATATTCAATCTAGTGTTACTTAATAATCAGTGATACCAACTAATGTTACTTAATAATCAGTGATACCAACTAATGTTACTTAATAAACAGTGATACCAGCAAATGTTACTTAATAATCAGTGTTACCAACTAATGTAACTTAATAATCAGTGATACCAACTAATGATACTTAATAATCAGTGATAACAACTAATGTTACTTAATAATCAGTGATACCAGCTAATGTTACTTAATAATCAGTGTTACCAACTAATGTTACTTATTAATCAGTGTCAGCAACTAATGTTACTTAATAATCAGTGTCACCAACTAATGTTACTTAATAACCAGTGTTACTAATTAATGTTACTTAATAATCAGTGTTACCAACTAATGTTACTTAATAATCAGTGTCACCAACTAATGTTACTTAATAATCAGTGTTACCAACTAATGTTACTTAATAATCAGTGTTACCAACTATTGTTATTCATTCTTGATATATATATATATATATATATATATATATATATATATATATATATATATATAAGAGAGAGAGAGAGAGAGAGAGAGAGAGAGAGAGAGAGAGAGAGAGAGAGAGAGAGAGAGAGAGAGGGGGGAGAGAGAAAAGGTGGAGGAGTTAGAGGATGAGAGAAAAAAGGTAAATATAAACAGAAATGATAGAATTTCAAGTGAACCTATTTCTAATAAGTGAATGGCAATTCCACTAAACGTGTTTACAGTTTAACAGTTTCACTCTGCCTCGAATTTGTCAAGTTATATCCCAATTCCCCGAAGCCATGCTGGGTACAACCTCAGTAAAATGTTCCATAGTTATCCAATTAAAAGGTGTCTATCAGCAAACTTTGTAATCAAGTTTAACTCAGGAGCTTAGAGGCTTCAGGCATGGCTTAACTTTTGTCTCTAAAGTTAATGCAGAAAATAGTGTTTCTTGAACCAGCCAACACTGAGCTTTTCAGCAAAACATATGTCTTTTTACGTGGAATTACACGCTTTACAAATGTTGTGTTTTTGCTTCTTATTTTGAAAAAGTTATAACTAATTAATTTTTGTGTTATTGTTGTTTAAGCATGGTTGCATGGTATAATATAGATGCAAATATATAAATATAAATATATATATATATATATATATATATATATATATATATATAAATGAAATCAAGTTAATTTATTTTGCTTCAACCTTACCTGTCACCTGTCTGTAGCATCTTACCCCCCCTCTCTCTCTCTCTCTCTCACACACACACACACACACACACACACACTCACACACACACACACACACACACACACACACACACACACACACACACACACACACACACACACACACACACACACACACACACACACACACACACACACATACACACACACACACACACACACACACACACACACACACAGACACACACACACACACACACATACACACACACACACACATAAACACACACACACACGTAATTTGTAAATTATGCTGGTTTTCCTGTACACATTTTTAATCAGGATAAAATTACTATTTAAACAGTAAAACAGATAACTTCGAAAAAATGTATTATATTAATATTTTATTATAATTTATTGCGTTTTCCTAAATTTATGTATTTTCTGTGGCCTACTCAGGTTTACTTGTCTAACTAACGAGTCAAGGTTGAACGTCAGAATGTATTTAGCAATTCTTTTTTTATACTTTTTACGTCTTTTTAATTTACAATTTTAGGAAAAATAGGTCAGTTCCATAGTCAACAGTTTGAGGAAACAATAATAACTTTATCTAACTAATAATAACTCGCGACAAACTAACCTTTAATTTTGAAGTTTGTAGTGTTTATTTCATGTTAACTAACTCCTGTTCAATTTTATTTCTGTAGTGTTTATTTATTGTTAGCAAACTAGTGTTAGGTTTAATTTTGTATTGTTTATTTAGTGTTAATAAGCTACTGTTTAATTTTAATTATTAAGTGTTTATTCATTTTGAACAAACTAGTGTTTAATTTTAACTTCGCAGTGTTTATTTAGTGTTAAAAAAACTAGTGTTTAATTTTAATTCTGTGGTGTTTATTTAATGTTAACTAACTCCTGCTTAGTTTTAATTATGTAGTGTTTATTTAATGTGAACAAACTAGTGTTTAATTTAATATATATATAGTGTTTATTTAATGTTAACAAACTAGTGTTTAATTTTAATTATGTAGTGTTTATTTATTGTGAACAAACTAGTGTTTAATTTTAATAATATAGTGTTTATTTAAGGTTAACAAACTAGTGTTTAATTTTAATTATGTAGTGTTTATTTATTGTGAACAAACTAGTGTTTAATTTTAATTATATAGTGTTTATTTAATGTTAACAAACTAGTGTTTAATTTTAATTATGTAGTGTTTATTTAATGTTAACAAACTATTGTTTAATTTTAACTCTGTAGTGCTTATTCATTGTTAACAATCTACTGTTTAAATGAGTTTAGCTTCTAAAGGAATGCAATTTTAACAATAAATTGAACTCAAACGATGACGATGCCAAGTTTATTGTAATATTATAAAGCAACGTTTAGGTCACATTTTTGGGGGCACTTTTCAAGCTTTAAATTCTACAAACATAGAACAATAATCGTTATAATTTAAAAATTAGTATAAAATTTTAAGCTCAACAACTTTAAACACAATATGAAACATACAAGCACTGGATAAAGTAAGCCAATAGCAATCAGTGCTTACACTTTCACCTCATGCTAATACGGAGACGAGCAACAGAGGTTCAACAACTTTAAACACAATATGAAACATACAAGCACAGGATAAAGTTAGGCAATAGTAATCAGTGCTTACACTTTCACCTCATGCTAATACGGAGACGAGCAACAGAGGTTCAACAACTTTAAACACAATATGAAACATATAAGCACTGGATAAAGTTAGGCAATAGTAATCAGTGCTTACACTTTCACCTCATGCTAATACGGAGACGAGCAACAGAGGTTCAACAACTTTAAACACAATATGAAACATACAAGCACTGGATAAAGTTAGGCAATAGTAATCAGTGCTTACACTTTCACCTCATGCTAATACGGAGACGAGCAACAGGGGTTAAACAACTTTAAACACAATATAAAACATACAAGCACAGGATAAAGTTAGGCAATAGCAATCAGTGCTTACACTTTCACCTCATGCTAATACGGAGACGAGCAACAGAGGTTAAACAACTTTAAACACAATATGAAACATACAAGCACTGGATAAAGTTAGGCAATAGTAATCAGTGCTTACACTTTCACCTCATGCTAATACGGAGACGAGCAACAGAGGTTAAACAACTTTAAACACAATATGAAACATACAAGCACTGGATAAAGTTAGGCAATAGCAATCAGTGCTTACACTTTCACCTCATGCTAATACGGAGACGAGCAACAGAGGTTAAACAACTTTAAACACAATATGAAACATACAAGCACAGGATAAAGTTAGGCAATAGTAATCAGTGCTTACACTTTCACCTTATGCTAATACGGAGACTAGCAACAGAGGTTAAACAACTTTAAACACAATATGAAACATACAAGCACAGGATAAAGTTAGGCAATAGTAATCAGTGCTTACACTTTCACCTCATGCTAATACGGAGACTAGCAACAGAGGTTAAACAACTTTAAACACAATATGAAACATACAAGCACTGGATAAAGTTAGGCAATAGTAATCAGTGCTTACACTTTCACCTCATGCTAATACGGAGACTAGCAACAGAGGTTAAACAACTTTAAACACAATATGAAACATACAAGCACAGGATAAAGTTAGGCAATAGTAATCAGTGCTTACACTTTCACCTCATGCTAATACGGAGACTAGCAACAGAGGTTAAACAACTTTAAACACAATATGAAACATACAAGCACAGGATAAAGTTAGGCAATAGTAATCAGTGCTTACACTTTCACCTCATGCTAATACGGAGACTAGCAACAGAGGTTAAACAACTTTAAACACAATATGAAACATACAAGCACTGGATAAAGTTAGGCAATAGTAATCAGTGCTTACACTTTCACCTCATGCTAATACGGAGACTAGCAACAGAGGTTAAACAACTTTAAACACAATATGAAACATACAAGCACTGGATAAAGTTAGGCAATAGCAATCAGTGCTTACACTTTCACCTCATGCTAATACGGAGACTAGCAACAGAGGTTAAACAACTTTAAACACAATATGAAACATACAAGCACAGGATAAAGTTAGGCAATAGTAATCAGTGCTTACACTTTCACCTCATGCTAATACGGAGACTAGCAACAGAGGTTAAACAACTTTAAACACAATATGAAACATACAAGCACTGGATAAAGTTAGGCAATAGCAATCAGTGCTTACACTTTCACCTCATGCTAATACGGAGACTAGCAACAGAGGTTAAACAACTTTAAACACAATATGAAACATACAAGCACTGGATAAAGTTAGGCAATAGTAATCAGTGCTTACACTTTCACCTCATGCTAATACGGAGACTAGCAACAGAGGTTAAACAACTTTAAACACAATATGAAACATACAAGCACTGGATAAAGTTAGGCAATAGTAATCAGTGCTTACACTTTCACCTCATGCTAATACGGAGACTAGCAACAGAGGTTAAACAACTTTAAACACAATATGAAACATACAAGCACAGGATAAAGTTAGGCAATAGCAATCAGTGCTTACACTTTCACCTCATGCTAATACGGAGGCTAGCAACAGAGGTTAAACAACTTTAAACACAATATGAAACATACAAGCACAGGATAAAGTTAGGCAATAGTAATCAGTGCTTACACTTTCACCTCATGCTAATACGGAGACTAGCAACAGAGGTTAAACAACTTTAAACACAATATGAAACTTACAAGCACAGGATAAAGTTAGGCAATAGTAATCAGTGCTTACACTTTCACCTCATGCTAATACGGAGACTAGCAACAGAGGTTAAACAACTTTAAACACAATATGAAACATACAAGCACTGGATAAAGTTAGGCAATAGTAATCAGTGCTTACACTTTCACCTCATGCTAATACGGAGACGAGCAACAGAGGTTAAACAACTTTAAACACAATATGAAACATACAAGCACAGGATATAGTTAGGCAATAGCAATCAGTGCTTACACTTTCACCTCATGCTAATACGGAGACGAGCAACAGAGGTTCAACAACTTTAAACACAATATAAAACATACAAGCACTGGATAAAGTTAGGCAATAGCAATCAGTGCTTACAC
The DNA here is from genome assembly GCA_036971475.1 of Prosapia bicincta. Taxonomy (NCBI): domain Eukaryota; kingdom Metazoa; phylum Arthropoda; class Insecta; order Hemiptera; family Cercopidae; genus Prosapia; species Prosapia bicincta. The sequence goes on from JBAIZL010000102.1 coordinate 48,024, forward strand.
TTTCACCTCATGCTAATACGGAGGCTAGCAACAGAGGTTAAACAACTTTAAACACAATATAAAACATACAAGCACTGGATAAAGTTAGGCAATAGCAATCAGTGCTTACACTTTCACCTCATGCTAATACGGAGACGAGCAACAGAGGTTAAACAACTTTAAACACAATATGAAACATACAAGCACTGGATAAAGTTAGGCAATAGCAATCAGTGCTTACACTTTCACCTCATGCTAATACGGAGACGAGCAACAGAGGTTAAACAACTTTAAACACAATATAAAACATACAAGCACTGGATAAAGTTAGGCAATAGCAATCAGTGCTTACACTTTCACCTCATGCTAATACGGAGACGAGCAACAGAGGTTAAACAACTTTAAACACAATATGAAACATACAAGCACTGGATAAAGTTAGGCAATAGCAATCAGTGCTTACACTTTCACCTCATGCTAATACGGAGACGAGCAACAGAGGTTAAACAACTTTAAACACAATATAAAACATACAAGCACTGGATAAAGTTAGGCAATAGCAATCAGTGCTTACACTTTCACCTCATGCTAATACGGAGACGAGCAACAGAGGTTAAACAACTTTAAACACAATATGAAACATACAAGCACAGGATAAAGTTAGGCAATAGCAATCAGTGCTTACACTTTCACCTCATGCTAATACGGAGACTAGCAACAGAGGTTAAACAACTTTAAACACAATATGAAACATACAAGCACTGGATAAAGTTAGGCAATAGTAATCAGTGCTTACACTTTCACCTCATGCTGATACGGAGACGAGCAACAGAGGTTAAACAACTTTAAACACAATATGAAACATACAAGCACAGGATAAAGTTAGGCAATAGCAATCAGTGCTTACACTTTCACCTCATGCTAATACGGAGACGAGCAACAGAGGTTAAACAACTTTAAACACAATATGAAACATACAAGCACTGGATAAAGTTAGGCAATAGTAATCAGTGCTTACACTTTCACCTCATGCTAATACGGAGACGAGCAACAGAGGTTAAACAACTTTAAACACAATATGAAACATACAAGCACAGGATAAAGTTAGGCAATAGTAATCAGTGCTTACACTTTCACCTCATGCTAATACGGAGACGAGCAACAGAGGTTAAACAACTTTAAACACAATATGAAACATACAAGCACAGGATAAAGTTAGGCAATAGTAATCAGTGCTTACACTTTCACCTCATGCTAATACGGAGACGAGCAACAGAGGTTAAACAACTTTAAACACAATATAAAACATACAAGCACAGGATAAAGTTAGGCAATAGCAATCAGTGCTTACACTTTCACCTCATGCTAATACGGAGACGAGCAACAGAGGTTAAACAACTTTAAACACAATATGAAACATACAAGCACAGGATAAAGTTAGGCAATAGTAATCAGTGCTTACACTTTCACCTCATGCTAATACGGAGACGAGCAACAGAGGTTAAACAACTTTAAACACAATATAAAACATACAAGCACAGGATAAAGTTAGGCAATAGCAATCAGTGCTTACACTTTCACCTCATGCTAATACGGAGACGAGCAACAGAGGTTAAACAACTTTAAACACAATATGAAACATACAAGCACAGGATAAAGTTAGGCAATAGTAATCAGTGCTTACACTTTCACCTCATGCTAATACGGAGACGAGCAACAGAGGTTAAACAACTTTAAACACAATATAAAACATACAAGCACTGGATAAAGTTAGGCAATAGCAATCAGTGCTTACACTTTCACCTCATGCTAATACGGAGACTAGCAACAGAGGTTAAACAACTTTAAACACAATATGAAACATACAAGCACTGGATAAAGTTAGGAAATAGTAATCAGTGCTTACACTTTCACCTCATGCTAATACGGAGACGAGCAACAGAGGTTAAACAACTTTAAACACAATATGAAACATACAAGCACAGGATAAAGTTAGGCAATAGTAATCAGTGCTTACACTTTCACCTCATGCTAATACGGAGACGAGCAACAGAGGTTCAACAACTTTAAACACAATATGAAACATACAAGCACTGGATAAAGTTAGGAAATAGTAATCAGTGCTTACACTTTCACCTCATGCTAATACGGAGACTAGCAACAGAGGTTCAACAACTTTAAACACAATATGAAACATACAAGCACAGGATAAAGTTAGGAAATAGTAATCAGTGCTTACACTTTCACCTCATGCTAATACGGAGACGAGCAACAGAGGTTCAACAACTTTAAACACAATATGAAACATACAAGCACTGGATAAAGTTAGGCAATAGTAATCAGTGCTTACACTTTCACCTCATGCTAATACGGAGACGAGCAACAGAGGTTCAACAACTTTAAACACAATATGAAACATACAAGCACAGGATAAAGTTAGGAAATAGTAATCAGTGCTTACACTTTCACCTCATGCTAATACGGAGACTAGCAACAGAGGTTCAACAACTTTAAACACAATATGAAACATACAAGCACAGGATAAAGTTAGGCAATAGTAATCAGTGCTTACACTTTCACCTCATGCTAATACGGAGACGAGCAACAGAGGTTCAACAACTTTAAACACAATATGAAACATACAAGCACAGGATAAAGTTAGGCAATAGTAATCAGTGCTTACACTTTCACCTCATGCTAATACGGAGACGAGCAACAGAGGTTCAACAACTTTAAACACAATATGAAACATACAAGCACTGGATAAAGTTAGGAAATAGTAATCAGTGCTTACACTTTCACCTCATGCTAATACGGAGACGAGCAACAGAGGTTCAACAACTTTAAACACAATATGAAACATACAAGCACTGGATAAAGTTAGGAAATAGTAATCAGTGCTTACACTTTCACCTCATGCTAATACGGAGACGAGCAACAGAGGTTAAACAACTTTAAACACAATATGAAACATACAAGCACAGGATAAAGTTAGGAAATAGTAATCAGTGCTTACACTTTCACCTCATGCTAATACGGAGACGAGCAACAGAGGTTAAACAACTTTAAACACAATATGAAACATACAAGCACTGGATAAAGTTAGGAAATAGCAATCAGTGCTTACACTTTCACCTCATGCTAATACGGAGACGAGCAACAGAGGTTCAACAACTTTAAACACAATATGAAACATACAAGCACTGGATAAAGTTAGGAAATAGTAATCAGTGCTTACACTTTCACCTCATGCTAATACGGAGACGAGCAACAGAGGTTAAACAACTTTAAACACAATATGAAACATACAAGCACAGGATAAAGTTAGGCAATAGTAATCAGTGCTTACACTTTCACCTCATGCTAATACGGAGACGAGCAACAGAGGTTCAACAACTTTAAACACAATATGAAACATACAAGCACTGGATAAAGTTAGGCAATAGTAATCAGTGCTTACACTTTCACCTCATGCTAATACGGAGACTAGCAACAGAGGTTAAACAACTTTAAACACAATATGAAACATACAAGCACAGGATAAAGTTAGGCAATAGTAATCAGTGCTTACACTTTCACCTCATGCTAATACGGAGACTAGCAACAGAGGTTAAACAACTTTAAACACAATATGAAACATACAAGCACAGGATAAAGTTAGGCAATAGTAATCAGTGCTTACACTTTCACCTCATGCTAATACGGAGACTAGCAACAGAGGTTAAACAACTTTAAACACAATATGAAACATACAAGCACTGGATAAAGTTAGGCAATAGTAATCAGTGCTTACACTTTCACCTCATGCTGATACGGAGACGAGCAACAGAGGTTAAACAACTTTAAACACAATATGAAACATACAAGCACAGGATATAGTTAGGCAATAGCAATCAGTGCTTACACTTTCACCTCATGCTAATACGGAGACGAGCAACGGAGGTTAAACAACTTTAAACACAATATGAAACATAGAAGCACTGGATAAAGTTAGGCAATAGTAATCAGTGCTTACACTTTCACCTCATGCTAATACGGAGACGAGCAACAGAGGTTAAACAACTTTAAACACAATATGAAACATACAAGCACAGGATAAAGTTAGGCAATAGCAATCAGTGCTTACACTTTCACCTCATGCTAATACGGAGACGAGCAACAGAGGTTAAACAACTTTAAACACAATATGAAACATACAAGCACAGGATAAAGTTAGGCAATAGTAATCAGTGCTTACACTTTCACCTCATGCTAATACGGAGACGAGCAACAGAGGTTAAACAACTTTAAACACAATATAAAACATACAAGCACAGGATAAAGTTAGGCAATAGCAATCAGTGCTTACACTTTCACCTCATGCTAATACGGAGACGAGCAACAGAGGTTAAACAACTTTAAACACAATATGAAACATACAAGCACAGGATAAAGTTAGGCAATAGTAATCAGTGCTTACACTTTCACCTCATGCTAATACGGAGACGAGCAACAGAGGTTAAACAACTTTAAACACAATATGAAACATACAAGCACTGGATAAAGTTAGGCAATAGCAATCAGTGCTTACACTTTCACCTCATGCTAATACGGAGACGAGCAACAGAGGTTCAACAACTTTAAACACAATATGAAACATACAAGCACAGGATAAAGTTAGGCAATAGCAATCAGTGCTTACACTTTCACCTCATGCTAATACGGGGACGAGCAACAGAGGTTCAACAACTTTAAACACAATATGAAACATACAAGCACAGGATAAAGTTAGGCAATAGTAATCAGTGCTTACACTTTCACCTCATGCTAATACGGAGACGAGCAACAGAGGTTCAACAACTTTAAACACAATATGAAACATACAAGCACAGGATAAAGTTAGGCAATAGTAATCAGTGCTTACACTTTCACCTCATGCTAATACGGAGACGAGCAACAGAGGTTCAACAACTTTAAACACAATATGAAACATACAAGCACTGGATAAAGTTAGGCAATAGTAATCAGTGCTTACACTTTCACCTCATGCTAATACGGAGACGAGCAACAGAGGTTCAACAACTTTAAACACAATATGAAACATACAAGCACAGGATAAAGTTAGGCAATAGCAATCAGTGCTTACACTTTCACCTCATGCTAATACGGAGACGAGCAACAGAGGTTCAACAACTTTAAACACAATATGAAACATACAAGCACAGGATAAAGTTAGGCAATAGTAATCAGTGCTTACACTTTCACCTCATGCTAATACGGAGACGAGCAACAGAGGTTCAACAACTTTAAACACAATATGAAACATACAAGCACAGGATAAAGTTAGGCAATAGTAATCAGTGCTTACACTTTCACCTCATGCTAATACGGAGACGAGCAACAGAGGTTCAACAACTTTAAACACAATATGAAACATACAAGCACTGGATAAAGTTAGGCAATAGCAATCAGTGCTTACACTTTCACCTCATGCTAATACGGAGACGAGCAACAGAGGTTAAACAACTTTAAACATAATATGAAACATACAAGCACAGGATAAAGTTAGGCAATAGTAATCAGTGCTTACACTTTCACCTCATGCTAATACGGAGACGAGCAACAGAGGTTCAACAACTTTAAACACAATATGAAACATACAAGCACAGGATAAAGTTAGGCAATAGTAATCAGTGCTTACACTTTCACCTCATGCTAATACGGAGACGAGCAACAGAGGTTAAACAACTTTAAACACAATATGAAACATACAAGCACAGGATAAAGTTAGGCAATAGTAATCAGTGCTTACACTTTCACCTCATGCTAATACGGAGACGAGCAACAGAGGTTAAACAACTTTAAACACAATATGAAACATACAAGCACTGGATAAAGTTAGGCAATAGTAATCAGTGCTTACACTTTCACCTCATGCTAATACGGAGACGAGCAACAGAGGTTAAACAACTTTAAACATAATATGAAACATACAAGCACAGGATAAAGTTAGGCAATAGTAATCAGTGCTTACACTTTCACCTCATGCTAATACGGAGACGAGCAACAGAGGTTAAACAACTTTAAACACAATATGAAACATACAAGCACAGGATAAAGTTAGGCAATAGTAATCAGTGCTTACACGTTCACCTCATGCTAATACGGAGACGAGCAACAGAGGTTAAACAACTTTAAACACAATATGAAACATACAAGCACAGGATAAAGTTAGGCAATAGTAATCAGTGCTTACACTTTCACCTCATGCTAATACGGAGACGAGCAACAGAGGTTAAACAACTTTAAACACAATATGAAACATACAAGCACTGGATAAATTAAGGCAATAGTAATCAGTGCTTACACTTTCACCTCATGCTAATACGGAGACGAGCAACAGAGGTTAAACAACTTTAAACACAATATGAAACATACAAGCACAGGATAAAGTTAGGCAATAGTAATCAGTGCTTACACTTTCACCTCATGCTAATACGGAGACGAGCAACAGAGGTTAAACAACTTTAAACACAATATGAAACATACAAGCACAGGATAAAGTTAGGCAATAGTAATCAGTGCTTACACTTTCACCTCATGCTAATACAGAGACGAGCAACAGAGGTTAAACAACTTTAAACACAATATGAAACATACAAGCACAGGATAAAGTTAGGTAATAGTAATCAGTGCTTACACTTTCACCTCATGCTAATACGGAGACGAGCAACAGAGGTTCAACAACTTTAAACACAATATGAAACATACAAGCACTGGATAAAGTTAGGCAATAGCAATCAGTGCTTACACTTTCACCTCATGCTAATACGGAGACGAGCAACAGAGGTTAAACAACTTTAAACACAATATGAAACATACAAGCACAGGATAAAGTTAGGCAATAGCAATCAGTGCTTACACTTTCACCTCATGCTAATACGGAGACGAGCAACAGAGGTTAAACAACTTTAAACACAATATGAAACATACAAGCACAGGATAAAGTTAGGCAATAGCAATCAGTGCTTACACTTTCACCTCATGCTAATACGGAGACGAGCAACAGAGGTTAAACAACTTTAAACACAATATGAAACATACAAGCACAGGATAAAGTTAGGCAATAGCAATCAGTGCTTACACTTTCACCTCATGCTAATACGGAGACGAGCAACAGAGGTTAAACAACTTTAAACACAATATGAAACATACAAGCACAGGATAAAGTTAGGCAATAGCAATCAGTGCTTACACTTTCACCTCATGCTAATACGGAGACGAGCAACAGAGGTTAAACAACTTTAAACACAATATGAAACATACAAGCACAGGATAAAGTTAGGCAATAGCAATCAGTGCTTACACTTTCACCTCATGCTAATACGGAGACGAGCAATAGAGGTTAAACAACTTTAAACACAATATGAAACATACAAGCACAGGATAAAGTTAGGCAATAGCAATCAGTGCTTACACTTTCACCTCATGCTAATACGGAGACGAGCAACAGAGGTTAAACAACTTTAAACACAATATGAAACATACAAGCACAGGATAAAGTTAGGCAATAGCAATCAGTGCTTACACTTTCACCTCATGCTAATACGGAGACGAGCAACAGAGGTTAAACAACTTTAAACACAATATGAAACATACAAGCACAGGATAAAGTTAGGCAATAGCAATCAGTGCTTACACTTTCACCTCATGCTAATACGGAGACGAGCAACAGAGGTTAAACAACTTTAAACACAATATGAAACATACAAGCACAGGATAAAGTTAGGCAATAGCAATCAGTGCTTACACTTTCACCTCATGCTAATACGGAGACGAGCAACAGAGGTTAAACAACTTTAAACACAATATGAAACATACAAGCACAGGATAAAGTTAGGCAATAGCAATCAGTGCTTACACTTTCACCTCATGCTAATACGGAGACGAGCAACAGAGGTTAAACAACTTTAAACACAATATGAAACATACAAGCACAGGATAAAGTTAGGCAATAGCAATCAGTGCTTACACTTTCACCTCATGCTAATACGAAGACGAGCAACAGAGGTTAAACAACTTTAAACACAATATGAAACATACAAGCACAGGATAAAGTTAGGCAATAGCAATCAGTGCTTACACTTTCACCTCATGCTAATACGGAGACGAGCAACAGAGGTTAAACAACTTTAAACACAATATGAAACATACAAGCACAGGATAAAGTTAGGCAATAGCAATCAGTGCTTACACTTTCACCTCATGCTAATACGGAGACGAGCAACAGAGGTTAAACAACTTTAAACACAATATGAAACATACAAGCACAGGATAAAGTTAGGCAATAGCAATCAGTGCTTACACTTTCACCTCATGCTAATACGGAGACGAGCAACAGAGGTTAAACAACTTTAAACACAATATGAAACATACAAGCACAGGATAAAGTTAGGCAATAGCAATCAGTGCTTACACTTTCACCTCATGCTAATACGGAGACGAGCAACAGAGGTTAAACAACTTTAAACACAATATGAAACATACAAGCACAGGATAAAGTTAGGCAATAGCAATCAGTGCTTACACTTTCACCTCATGCTAATACGGAGACGAGCAACAGAGGTTAAACAACTTTAAACACAATATGAAACATACAAGCACTGGATAAAGTTAGGCAATAGCAATCAGTGCTTACACTTTCACCTCATGCTGATACGGAGACGAGCAACAGAGGTTAAACAACTTTAAACACAATATGAAACATACAAGCACTGGATAAAGTTAGGCAATAGCAATCAGTGCTTACACTTTCACCTCATGCTAATACGGAGACGAGCAACAGAGGTTAAACAACTTTAAACACAATATGAAACATACAAGCACTGGATAAAGTTAGGCAATAGTAATCAGTGCTTACACTTTCACCTCATGCTGTTACGGAGACGAGCAACAGAGGTTAAACAACTTTAAACACAATATGAAACATACAAGGACTGGATAAAGTTAGGCAATAGCAATCAGTGCTTACACTTTCACCTCATGCTAATACGGGGACGAGCAACAGAGGTTCAACAACTTTAAACACAATATGAAACATACAAGCACTGGATAAAGTTAGGCAATAGTAATCAGTGCTTACACTTTCACCTCATGCTAATACGGGGACGAGCAACAGAGGTTCAACAACTTTAAACACAATATGAAACATACAAGCACAGGATAAAGTTAGGCAATAGTAATCAGTGCTTACACTTTCACCTCATGCTAATACGGAGACGAGCAACAGAGGTTAAACAACTTTAAACACAATATGAAACATACAAGCACTGGATAAAGTTAGGCAATAGTAATCAGTGCTTACACTTTCACCTCATGCTAATACGGAGACTAGCAACAGAGGTTAAACAACTTTAAACACAATATGAAACATACAAGCACAGGATAAAGTTAGGCAATAGTAATCAGTGCTTACACTTTCACCTCATGCTAATACGGAGACGAGCAACAGAGGTTAAACAACTTTAAACACAATATGAAACATACAAGCACAGGATAAAGTTAGGCAATAGTAATCAGTGCTTACACTTTCACCTCATGCTAATACGGAGTCTAGCAACAGAGGTTAAACAACTTTAAACACAATATGAAACATACAAGCACAGGATAAAGTTAGGCAATAGTAATCAGTGCTTACACTTTCACCTCATGCTAATACGGAGACGAGCAACAGAGGTTAAACAACTTTAAACACAATATGAAACATACAAGCACTGGATAAAGTTAGGCAATAGCAATCAGTGCTTACACTTTCACCTCATGCTAATACGGAGACGAGCAACAGAGGTTAAACAACTTTAAACACAATATGAAACATACAAGCACAGGATAAAGTTAGGCAATAGCAATCAGTGCTTACACTTTCACCTCATGCTGATACGGAGACGAGCAACAGAGGTTAAACAACTTTAAACACAATATGAAACATACAAGCACTGGATAAGGTTAGGCAATAGCAATCAGTGCTTACACTTTCACCTCATGCTGATACGGAGACGAGCAACAGAGGTTAAACAACTTTAAACACAATATGAAACATACAAGCACAGGATAAAGTTAGGCAATAGCAATCAGTGCTTACACTTTCACCTCATGCTGATACGGAGACGAGCAACAGAGGTTAAACAACTTTAAACACAATATGAAACATACAAGCACTGGATAAAGTTAGGCAATAGCAATCAGTGCTTACACTTTCACCTCATTCTGATACGGAGACGAGCAACAGAGGTTAAACAACTTTAAACACAATATGAAACATACAAGCACTGGATAAAGTTAGGCAATAGTAATCAGTGCTTACACTTTCACCTCATGCTAATACGGAGACGAGCAACAGAGGTTAAACAACTTTAAACACAATATGAAACATACAAGCACTGGATAAAGTTAGGCAATAGCAATCAGTGCTTACACTTTCACCTCATGCTAATACGGGGACGAGCAACAGAGGTTCAACAACTTTAAACACAATATGAAACATACAAGCACTGGATAAAGTTAGGCAATAGCAATCAGTGCTTACACTTTCACCTCATGCTAATACGGAGACGAGCAACAGGGGTTAAACAACTTTAAACACAATATGAAACATACAAGCACAGGATAAAGTTAGGCAATAGCAATCAGTGCTTACACTTTCACCTCATGCTAATACGGAGACGAGCAACAGGGGTTAAACAACTTTAAACACAATATGAAACATACAAGCACAGGATAAAGTTAGGCAATAGCAATCAGTGCTTACACTTTCACCTCATGCTAATACGGGGACGAGCAACAGAGGTTCAACAACTTTAAACACAATATGAAACATACAAGCACAGGATAAAGTTAGGCAATAGCAATCAGTGCTTACACTTTCACCTCATGCTAATACGGAGACGAGCAACAGAGGTTAAACAACTTTAAACACAATATGAAACATACAAGCACTGGATAAAGTTAGGCAATAGCAATCAGTGCTTACACTTTCACCTCATGCTAATACGGGGACGAGCAACAGAGGTTCAACAACTTTAAACACAATATGAAACATACAAGCACTGGATAAAGTTAGGCAATAGCAATCAGTGCTTACACTTTCACCTCATGCTAATACGGAGACGAGCAACAGGGGTTAAACAACTTTAAACACAATATGAAACATACAAGCACAGGATAAAGTTAGGCAATAGCAATCAGTGCTTACACTTTCACCTCATGCTAATACGGGGACGAGCAACAGAGGTTCAACAACTTTAAACACAATATGAAACATACAAGCACAGGATAAAGTTAGGCAATAGCAATCAGTGCTTACACTTTCACCTCATGCTAATACGGAGACGAGCAACAGGGGTTAAACAACTTTAAACACAATATGAAACATACAAGCACAGGATAAAGTTAGGCAATAGCAATCAGTGCTTACACTTTCACCTCATGCTAATACGGGGACGAGCAACAGAGGTTCAACAACTTTAAACACAATATGAAACATACAAGCACAGGATAAAGTTAGGCAATAGCAATCAGTGCTTACACTTTCACCTCATGCTAATACGGGGACGAGCAACAGAGGTTCAACAACTTTAAACACAATATGAAACATACAAGCACAGGATAAAGTTAGGCAATAGCAATCAGTGCTTACACTTTCACCTCATGCTAATACGGGGACGAGCAACAGAGGTTCAACAACTTTAAACACAATATGAAACATACAAGCACAGGATAAAGTTAGGCAATAGCAATCAGTGCTTACACTTTCACCTCATGCTAATACGGGGACGAGCAACAGAGGTTCAACAACTTTAAACACAATATGAAACATACAAGCACAGGATAAAGTTAGGCAATAGCAATCAGTGCTTACACTTTCACCTCATGCTAATACGGAGACGAGCAACAGGGGTTAAACAACTTTAAACACAATATGAAACATACAAGCACAGGATAAAGTTAGGCAATAGCAATCAGTGCTTACACTTTCACCTCATGCTAATACGGGGACGAGCAACAGAGGTTCAACAACTTTAAACACAATATGAAACATACAAGCACAGGATAAAGTTAGGCAATAGCAATCAGTGCTTACACTTTCACCTCATGCTAATACGGAGACGAGCAACAGAGGTTAAACAACTTTAAACACAATATGAAACATACAAGCACTGGATAAAGTTAGGCAATAGCAATCAGTGCTTACACTTTCACCTCATGCTAATACGGGGACGAGCAACAGAGGTTCAACAACTTTAAACACAATATGAAACATACAAGCACTGGATAAAGTTAGGCAATAGCAATCAGTGCTTACACTTTCACCTCATGCTAATACGGAGACGAGCAACAGGGGTTAAACAACTTTAAACACAATATGAAACATACAAGCACAGGATAAAGTTAGGCAATAGCAATCAGTGCTTACACTTTCACCTCATGCTAATACGGAGACGAGCAACAGGGGTTAAACAACTTTAAACACAATATGAAACATACAAGCACAGGATAAAGTTAGGCAATAGCAATCAGTGCTTACACTTTCACCTCATGCTAATACGGGGACGAGCAACAGAGGTTCAACAACTTTAAACACAATATGAAACATACAAGCACAGGATAAAGTTAGGCAATAGCAATCAGTGCTTACACTTTCACCTCATGCTAATACGGAGACGAGCAACAGGGGTTAAACAACTTTAAACACAATATGAAACATACAAGCACTGGATAAAGTTAGGCAATAGCAATCAGTGCTTACACTTTCACCTCATGCTGATACGGAGACGAGCAACAGAGGTTAAACAACTTTAAACACAATATGATACATACAAGCACAGGATAAAGTTAGGCAATAGCAATCAGTGCTTACACTTTCACCTCATGCTAATACGGAGACGAGCAACAGAGGTTAAACAACTTTAAACACAATATGAAACATACAAGCACTGGATAAAGTTAGGCAATAGCAATCAGTGCTTACACTTTCACCTCATGCTAATACGGAGACGAGCAACAGAGGTTCAACAACTTTAAACACAATATGAAACATACAAGCACTGGATAAAGTTAGGCAATAGCAATCAGTGCTTACACTTTCACCTCATGCTAATACGGAGACGAGCAACAGAGGTTAAACAACTTTAAACACAATATGAAACATACAAGCACAGGATAAAGTTAGGCAATAGCAATCAGTGCTTACACTTTCACCTCATGCTAATACGGAGACGAGCAACAGAGGTTAAACAACTTTAAACACAATATGAAACATACAAGCACAGGATAAAGTTAGGCAATAGCAATCAGTGCTTACACTTTCACCTCATGCTAATACGGAGACTAGCAACAGAGGTTAAACAACTTTAAACACAATATGAAACATACAAGCACAGGATAAAGTTAGGCAATAGCAATCAGTGCTTACACTTTCACCTCATGCTAATACGGAGACGAGCAACAGAGGTTAAACAACTTTAAACACAATATGAAACATACAAGCACTGGATAAAGTTAGGAAATAGTAATCAGTGCTTACACTTTCACCTCATGCTAATACGGAGACGAGCAACAGAGGTTCAACAACTTTAAACACAATATGAAACATACAAGCACTGGATAAAGTTAGGCAATAGCAATCAGTGCTTACACTTTCACCTCATGCTAATACGAAGACGAGCAACAGAGGTTAAACAACTTTAAACACAATATGAAACATACAAGCACTGGATAAAGTTAGGAAATAGTAATCAGTGCTTACACTTTCACCTCATGCTAATACGGAGACGAGCAACAGAGGTTCAACAACTTTAAACACAATATGAAACATACAAGCACAGGATAAAGTTAGGCAATAGTAATCAGTGCTTACACTTTCACCTCATGCTAATACGGAGACGAGCAACAGAGGTTCAACAACTTTAAACACAATATGAAACATACAAGCACAGGATAAAGTTAGGCAATAGTAATCAGTGCTTACACTTTCACCTCATGCTAATACGGAGACGAGCAACAGAGGTTCAACAACTTTAAACACAATATGAAACATACAAGCACTGGATAAAGTTAGGCAATAGCAATCAGTGCTTACACTTTCACCTCATGCTAATACGGAGACGAGCAACAGAGGTTAAACAACTTTAAACACAATATGAAACATACAAGCACAGGATAAAGTTAGGCAAAGTAATCAGTGCTTACACTTTCACCTCATGCTAATACGGAGACGAGCAACAGAGGTTAAACAACTTTAAACACAATATGAAACATACAAGCACAGGATAAAGTTAGGCAATAGCAATCAGTGCTTACACTTTCACCTCATGCTAATACGGAGACGAGCAACAGAGGTTCAACAACTTTAAACACAATATGAAACATACAAGCACAGGATAAAGTTAGGCAATAGCAATCAGTGCTTACACTTTCACCTCATGCTGATACGGAGACGAGCAACAGAGGTTAAACAACTTTAAACACAATATGAAACATACAAGCACTGGATAAAGTTAGGCAATAGCAATCAGTGCTTACACTTTCACCTCATGCTAATACGGAGACTAGCAACAGAGGTTAAACAACTTTAAACACAATATGAAACATACAAGCACAGGATAAAGTTAGGCAATAGTAATCAGTGCTTACACTTTCACCTCATGCTAATACGGAGACTAGCAACAGAGGTTCAACAACTTTAAACACAATACGAAACATACAAGCTCTGGATAAAGTTAGGCAATAACAAACAGTGCTTACACGTTCACCTCATGCTACTACGGAGACGAGCAACAGAGGTTCAACAACTTTAAACACAATACGAAACATACAAGCACTGGATAAAGTTAGGCAATAACAAACAGTGCTTACACGTTCACCTCATGCTACTACGGAGACGAGCAACAGAGGTTCAACAACTTTAAACACAATACGAAACATACAAGCACTGGATAAAGTTAGGCAATAACAAACAGTGCTTACACGTTCACCTCATGCTACTACGGAGACGAGCAACAGAGGTTCAACAACTTTAAACACAATACGAAACATACAAGCACTGGATAAAGTTAGGCAATAGTAATCAGTGCTTACACTTTCACCTCATGCTAATACGGAGACGAGCAACAGAGGTTAAACAACTTTAAACACAATATGAAACATACAAGCACAGGATAAAGTTAGGCAATAGCAATCAGTGCTTACACTTTCACCTCATGCTAATACGGAGACTAGCAACAGAGGTTAAACAACTTTAAACACAATATGAAACATACAAGCACTGGATAAAGTTAGGCAATAACAAACAGTGCTTACACGTTCACCTCATGCTAATACGGAGACGAGCAACAGAGGTTAAACAACTTTAAACACAATATGAAACATACAAGCACTGGATAAAGTTAGGCAATAGTAATCAGTGCTTACACTTTCACCTCATGCTAATACGGAGACTAGCAACAGAGGTTAAACAACTTTAAACACAATATGAAACATACAAGCACAGGATAAAAGTAAGCCAATAGCAATCAGTGCTTACACTTTCACCTCATGCTAATACGGAGACGAGCAACAGAGGTTAAACAACTTTAAACACAATATGAAACATACAAGCACTGGATAAAGTTAGGCAATAGCAATCAGTGCTTACACTTTCACCTCATGCTAATACGGAGACGAGCAACAGAGGTTAAACAACTTTAAACACAATATAAAACATACAAGCACAGGATAAAGTTAGGCAATAGCAATCAGTGCTTACACTTTCACCTCATGCTAATACGGAGACGAGCAACAGAGGTTAAACAACTTTAAACACAATATAAAACATACAAGCACAGGATAAAGTTAGGCAATAGCAATCAGTGCTTACACTTTCACCTCATGCTAATACGGAGACGAGCAACAGAGGTTAAACAACTTTAAACACAATATGAAACATACAAGCACAGGATAAAGTTAGGCAATAGTAATCAGTGCTTACACTTTCACCTCATGCTAATACGGAGACGAGCAACAGAGGTTAAACAACTTTAAACACAATATGAAACATACAAGCACAGGATAAAGTTAGGCAATAGCAATCAGTGCTTACACTTTCACCTCATGCTAATACGGAGACTAGCAACAGAGGTTAAACAACTTTAAACACAATATGAAACATACAAGCACAGGATAAAGTTAGGCAATAGCAATCAGTGCTTACACTTTCACCTCATGCTGATACGGAGACGAGCAACAGAGGTTCAACAACTTTAAACACAATATGAAACATACAAGCACAGGATAAAGTTAGGCAATAGCAATCAGTGCTTACACTTTCACCTCATGCTAATACGGAGACTAGCAACAGAGGTTAAACAACTTTAAACACAATATGAAACATACAAGCACTGGATAAAGTTAGGCAATAGCAATCAGTGCTTACACTTTCACCTCATGCTAATACGGAGACGAGCAACAGAGGTTCAACAACTTTAAACACAATATGAAACATACAAGCACTGGATAAAGTTAGGCAATAGCAATCAGTGCTTACACTTTCACCTCATGCTAATACGGAGACGAGCAACAGAGGTTCAACAACTTTAAACACAATATGAAACATACAAGCACTGGATAAAGTTAGGCAATAGCAATCAGTGCTTACACTTTCACCTCATGCTGATACGGAGACGAGCAACAGAGGTTAAACAACTTTAAACACAATATGAAACATACAAGCACTGGATAAAGTTAGGCAATAGCAATCAGTGCTTACACTTTCACCTCATGCTGATACGGAGACGAGCAACAGAGGTTCAACAACTTTAAACACAATATGAAACATACAAGCACTGGATAAAGTTAGGCAATAGCAATCAGTGCTTACACAATCACGTCATACTGGGACGAGCCGCAGACAGTTGTTCCATCAATGAGTAGCAGCTTCATGGGATTGTCTGTTTATTGTAACTTGCTGTTGCTCGTCTCCGTATTAGCATGACGTGATTGTGTAAGCATTGATTGCTGTTGGCTAACCAGTGCTTGTATGTTTCAAATTGTGTTTAAAGTGGTTGACCTTGCAATTATATTGTGTATCTAATGTTTAAATTATAACGATAATTGTTTTATGTTTGTAGATTTTAAAGCTTGAAAAGAGCCGCCAAAAGTGTGACCTAAACGTTGATATATAATATTAAATCAACTCGGTATTGATCATGGTTTGAGTTCAATTTATTGTTAATCTACTCTTTAATTTTCTTTCTAGTGTGTATCAATGGTAACAAAATACCACTTAACATTCTTCCTATAGGGTTTATGAAATGTTTTTTTATATAATGTAGATGTAATTGATGTTTTAGAGCCACGTTTTATTCGCTAGTATTAATTTGTATTTTAAGAAGTCATGCTTTTTATGAAGTTAGATAAATCTGGTTTTACTTATCATGTTAGATATAATTATTCTAAATTGAAGACTATAATAACAGTACACAATATAGCTGCTCTAAATATAATGACTTTGCATTAATAAATATAAGGAAAACTATAAATGTTCTTGAAATACGAATTATTGAATTAAAAATGACGTATTCGAACAACCCAGTCTAAAATAATTGACCAACAAAAGAAGTAATTTCATTATAGTACACGACAGAAAATTAGAAAGTTTTCTAATTTAATATTTTTCTCATCTTTTAATAATATTACTTAGAGGTAAACAGTTTGTTTTAAAGATAAAAAAAGAAATGTATTTGCATATATGAAATTTAAAAAAAGATGCATCTACGTATTACGTTTACTAAAATCTTGTTTCAAGGAAATCTACATAAGAACGCTGTTATGCAAAATGGCTCAATCAGCTGTTAGCATTCAAGTATACACTAGTGGACTATTCCAGAAGAATAGAGCTAAGCAGCACAATGCGCTACTACTGGGTTATCGGGCGTCGGTATCTTAATGCATAAACCCCAATCGTTGCTCTTCGCGTTTATCGGCGATTTTGCCCTGAGCATGCTGCCATATATAAGGTTTACCATTAAGTCGCTGGTTTCGACACTGGCTTGGTAGTTTTCTTTAATTTTAAGAAATGCGTTGCAAAGAATCAAAAATAGTATTTTCCTTTTATGTACACACAGATGATACTTGTTGTTTGTTTTAGGGAATAATTGAACATAGAATATTTAGATTGAAAGTTGAAAATTAGGAATGTTTGAGTAAGTTATAATTTAGATTGAAATACCTAAGTGTAAACACTTCAGTAAGAATATCATAAAGGATCTATTATCAATGTTGATAAGTTTAGAATAATTTCTAATATTGAAATGGAAACCACTAGAGTTGAAATTAATTAAAATAACCACATTATTTAAGCCTATGTAAGGAATATTTTAGCACCACGTTTACAACATATCTCTATACACGTTTGACCTTTTGTAATGAATATGTACCTCTATAAACGTTGAAAGTTATTAAGTGACTAATCATGAATCATGTACCAACTGAATCATACTAATTTCCGAGCTAAGTTGATTAAGATTTCAAGAGGTAAACAAAGATGCACTTTCATTATATATAATTAATAAAAATAATGATAAAATGGCGTATACAATACAAAATGTTAATATTGAAATCAATTATATGTAAGAGAAATAAAGAAGAAATTAAAATAAAGTTGTAAGGAATATTTAAATACTTATATAAAACCAAACACATACAAATCAAATTTGGCTACTCATTGTATCAATAATGGACATAGATTGCCTGAAATAGGAAATATGAAATTAATTAAAGGATTCAACAAAGGGTTAAAGATACATATATGTGAAACATTAGAAATTTATTAAGTTGAAGACAAATTAATTAATGAACAAATTCAAGTGAAATAAAAACACCAAGCTATTTACAAGGTCATTGATGTAATGGAAAAATTGCGTAGATGCATAAAACCTTCTAAACATATGGCTGAATTGTAGTACATATGATTTAATTTTTGTAAAAATATTTTGTTACATTATTGTTTTTTGTATACTTTGAATCATATATAAATTACTTTTTTGTATTTGAAATATTTGTATTCATTAACTATATTAAAAGAAAACGTATCACCATTTTTAATATATATATATATATATATATATATATATATATATATATATACATATATATATATATATATATATATATTTAATAAATCAAAAATATTTCAAAAACAAGAATACTTTTAATGAATATATTTATTCAAAGCTTTTCGCCGATAAAATAGTATCAGCATCTTCAGGAAAAAAATTAGTAGTACATATGATTTAATTTTGTAAAAGTATTTTATTAGATAATTATTTTCCTGAAGATGCTGGTACTATTTTATTGGCGAAAAGCTTTGAATAAATATATCATTAAAAGTATTCTTGTTTTTGAAATATTTTTAATTTATTATATATATATATATATATATATATATATAAATATCGCAATATGTATTCTTGTGTATTAATAAAGAACTAAGTCAAAATACAAATACAAGAATTATAATTGAATTTACAATTCAAAGCTTTTCGTTGGCTAACAGTACCAACATCATCGGGAAATTAAACAATTCAATTATAATTCTTGTATTTGTATTTTGACTTAGTTCTTAATATATATATATATATATATATATATATATATATATATATATATATATATATATATATATAATATGGTAGTACATTTGTTGTTGATATAATATAATAATAAAAATATTTTAAGTTCAAGAATAGTTTTAATTTACGTATTTTCATGGATGAAATAACATGAGAAGAAAAATATTATGCTTCAATTTAAATACAGACAAACAAAAATTATCACTTTAACAAAAAACTCAAGAATTAAAAAAAAAAGAAATAATCAAAGAATATCATACGTTTTACCCCAATTTCGTTAATTTAAGAAATACAAAAATTACCTATAGCAAAACAAAAAAAAAACAGTGTGCGGCTTGATGGCTGAAAAGCCCATGGGGGTAAGCAAGTCAATATTTGACATAAAAATATTTGAAAACAAGTAAAGATACAATTCCCAATGAAACAATGGAACACCGACTCATAATCTGTAAATGGTTTGTTCATTGCTAACAAGCAGAAATTATTCTGTATTTTGTTTTCTAGTAACCAGAATGTAAGAGGAATTTCTTTTACTAAATCAAACAATATAATATTATGTACATCGTATAATCATTCTAGAGCCAGCAAAGCAAAGAACTATATTTAATGGAAATCCAGTTGTTTATAAACAAACAATTAAAAGATATTTGTGTTTTTAAATAAGGATTTTATAATCTATGAAGTTGTGAAAAAAATTTTAATTTTGTAAATAAATAATTATTATTCGCTTATGAAGTATTATAAATTTTGTAAAAAACATTTGACGATTAATTATGCCTTTATGTGAATTTAGCGACCTTTTGTTGTACAGTTGGAATATGTATAAATATGTATGGCTACGATGTGACATACATTCTAAGATGAATGTTAAAAACGAAGTTTAATATGGAAATCAACGGAAACACTAATGTATATTTAAGTATGTTAGATACATGCAAAGGAAAATAAGTGACACGTGTGGGATATGTGAAATCAAAAAGAGGAGGAATCCTTCCCTCTAATGGATACTGAATACAGTAGGGTTGCACCCTAAGGATGTGAAAGGGTAGCCTTAAACAAATTTGGAGAGTGAAGGGGATTTACAAAAGAATGATTCTTAGCTCTGTAACTCGCAACGAAAAAGGCCAATGCGGTTAGTTGACTTCAAAAACCAACGTAAATCAAAATACAAATCTTTCACGGAAGTAAGCCTTTTGCGCCATATATAATCTATTACATATAATTGAAAAGATTTTACACGTGTTAGTATGTTATTAATTTTGTATTTATATCCATCTTACATGTAAAGTATATAGCAATAAAAATTATATCTGTGAGTGTAGAAAGTCCTTAGGTAAAAATAATAAAACTTTACAGTAACGGTTAAAAACTAAAACTCTGGTAAAAAATACAGCATTGCTGTACCAAAATAATTTGGTAAAGGTGTATGTAATTATAAAACACAAAATAAAGTTTACTAACGTAAGCTGACCGATTGACAAGTGAAGTGGCTGTCACATCTTGGCACATTAAAAGCGGGAAAAATCTGATATTTTACTCATACATTTTATTAGTTCAAATTAAGAAATATTGTTAAAGAAAATAAGCCTAAATGAAGTTATATTTGAAATTATATTGTAAAATAGTGTTATATGGTATTTTTCGACAAAGCAAGCTTTTTATAAAAGTTTCGTATGTTTTTCAAAATAAGGGTAACGTCTATCTTGTCACAATTTTTAATTTTTGAGTTGGCAGAGTCGGGTTTTAATATTTGTATCGTTTCCCTAAGAACATAATAGCCTACGTCACGAGGAATAATTTTGTATAGTAATTATTTAGGCGTGAGACCGGTATGAGTGCCACTGCCTTTATGCAATTCTATCCAAATCGATTGAAACACATGATTAATTTGAATGATCATGAATATATGATGGAACTTTATTTTTAATTTTATTATTGAACATTTTAGCAATGAATATTATAAAAATGAATTTTAAACTAAAACGATTTGTAATAATAAACCTATATTTGCAATGAATTATTTTTGACATACAATTAATGTTTTGTTCAGGGATTATGTGTTTAATTACAATTTTGTATATATATATATATATATATATATATATATATATATATATATATATATATATATATAGACACACACACACACACACACACACACACACACACACACACACACACACACACACACACACACACACACACACACACACACACACACACACACACACACACACACACACGCACACACATAGATACACACACACACACACACACACACACACACACACACACACACAAACACACACACACACACACACACACACACACACACACATACACACACACACACACACACACACACACACACATACACACACACACACACACACACACACACACACACACACACACATACACGCACACACGCACAAAGGAATTGGTAATATTTAAAAAAAATATTGTAATCATTTTAAAGGTTTAATATATTTTTGTAGGCTCCGCGTGGCGGCGCTAAACTACCTGGAAGCCATGACCCCTCAAGAAATCAATCTTCCCAGCTGTCGTATTATATCAGAAAATATTGACAGGCTTAAAGTATCATGATTGATATCCTCTTTATTTAACAATAAATGGATAATGGTGACCAATAAATGTCTTTATTTATTATTTTTATTTTCAGTCGAGACAGGTAAAAGTGTGCATTATTAAAATCTGGAAAAAACAAACATATCTCTTTAGCGGTGGAAGTAATAACAATTTTACAAAGTGGAGACTGACCAAACAGTTTAATTATACGCTTTGCGTGTTTCAAATTATATGTTATGTAACTGAAATATATTACAAAATGTTGGCGCAGGGTCCTTCATTTTCACTGTGAGTTTAATAAAGCTCGTAGATATTTAGAACTCCATTTAGGCATCATCTTGGTTTAAATGAATGCTGAGATTCTTCCTTCCCTCACTTAAGATTTTCTCAATTCCTTCCATTAGTTCACACTCTCCTTATAAATATATCTTGTTCAAATTTTCAATCCTTAATAAAATACTTTTTATTCATCCACTCCAATTCAAATACATTTCTTTAAACTTGTAGTGGATGACACTTGATGTTAATAAAGTTTTTCAAATATTAATTAAATTTAATGAATTAATTTTAGTTTTATATGCGAGAAAAACCTTTCTCATAAGGACAAGGCATGCAATATAGCTATTTCGTCCCATTTAGCGTAAAATAATTGATAACATGATTTCATTAATCAGCTGTTAATATGGTATAAGTTATGTGGTAGAACAGCTGTTTTAACGTATAGGTTATGTTATATATTTTAGTACATATATCTGCCTTTCCTAACATTATAATATTTTTCTCTGTTGACGCGTTTCTGAATGACTCAAATTTATATATTGTTAAAGACGAACTCAAAGTTTCAGAGAACTGTCAGATTCATGTTCTGAAAATGGATTCATTTCACAGAGGAAATTATTATAATGTTAGGAAAAGTAGAAAAAAGAACTCAAATATATAGAAATATTTCTAACAGAACTAAAGATGAATATATATTAAGAATCGCATTAGGGGATGGCACTTTATTTGTTTTATTGTAACTATTTAATAAAATAACATTTCTTAATATGTAACTAAACTAACATTTGCCTTTGTTGACCTAACTTGAAAAGGATCCGATTCACACACACAGTTATGCATATCCTTTCAGCCCAGTTATGAAAACTTGGTGTTACATAAGCTCCAGAACAAGATTGATTTAAAGAATACAAAAATGTCGGGGCTAAATATATGTAAATACTTACCATTAAAGAACATGAATTGGTAATTATAAATTTTAAAATTACTAATCGAAATTATCTTTTGTTTGTATATAAAATTAGGAAATAGTCCATTTTGTAAAGTCGATAGATAAAAACGGGTTACCTTCAAATGACCAAACTTCATCTAACCAAAATGAGTACACACAATTTACGAGCCGTCAACTAATCAAATACACCACATTCAAATAATCGTAATGCACGGACTTTAACTAACCAAATAAACGGACTTCAACTGAAAAAATATTGCGGGTTATCGTTTTGCCGTTCCGCAGGCGTTCAAGGCACAACTTGAAATTAATAAAAGGGAAGTAATATTTCTATTAATATGTAAACTTAGTAGTTTTTATTACTACCTTTAAATTATTTCTCAAAATGCTAAGGTTAACCTTTATCGTTATTAAAGTTACTTATATTAGAATGTTATACTTGCCCATAGCAGCACTTACTTTTTGTTTATTGAGGACGGCGGTTTCGGGAGATGTGTCACATTGTCAACTCAGTCAGTAACTGGGTCTGGGTCACAGTTATGGACCATTCTGGATTTACGTCTGGGACCGTACTTGCAGTTACAGCCTGAGTGGACATTGGAACACGTCTAGCAAAACAGCCGCCTTCAACAATAAAACGGTTAGTGCTACTATAGGCAAGTGTAACATACTAATATAAACTGAAGTGTTTTATTAAAAACCTTGTAGCCTAAGTAAAGGTGAAATCAAATAATATAATAATAATAAATAATAATATATAATAATTGTAAGCTTACAATTTTAACCACAAATATTTTTAAAAAAATGTTAGTTCTGACTTAGTAGTTTCTTATTTATATTGGAGAGGACACTGTTAAATAGTACTGAGACACAAATAGTATATTTTGTAACAAGTTGTGCTAACAATGTTATTTATTATTTCTAAAATAGGCCTACAGCAGCTCTAGGATGTCTTACCTGTATTTCAAATATAATATTTAAATTGAAATATTAGTAAGTAAAACGAACAGTAAGTAGAAATAATATAATAAAATAATTTAAAGTGCACTTTAGATATCAAATGTCGTTAAGTACATGGAGTGAAACAAACTTACGGAAGTTGGAAAGGCAATGATGCAGCTCCAAAAACGAGAGCTTTTTATAACTTATTCAATATAAATAATTCATCCGTTCTAATATCAGATGTTGAAATATATTATTAAAGTTTGGATTTTAATCACTAAATCCATTTGTTGTCGAAGTTGGGGCATGACATTCACAATATATGCCTTGCGGCAGTGTTTCCTAAACTTTCCGCAGTGGAGAGCCACTAATCTTTTTTTGCGAACCTCCCATCACAAGAAAAACATACTAGGCAACTCCGTCCGTTGGACAGTAACATTATGAAGTACGGGCGTGCTTATGTTTTCACGACATAAAAAATTTACTACCATCTATTTTCTAAAGTTATTGTTGCGATTGAAAATAAAAGTTTTACAATATTTATATTTAATCGATAAACAATACCAAACAATCTAATTTGTTTTGAAAGTATTTCCCTCAAGTTCATTACTTGAAATTAATATTTTAAAGAGTTTAGTTTAGCCAATAAACGTTCTGACATTTCAGCCATTCGACTCTCGGTAGCGGCCAGCGGGGTCCCCTGGTGAGCAGCAGACACCTGGACAAGAGTTTAGGAATTCGCCTTCATTCTGCCTCTGTGACCGAGGAGCAGATGGGGCGATCTCTTCCACTAGGCCGATCCGGTGGAGATGGTTCTCTAGGTAGTCATGGGCGTCAGTAGGCGAAATTGGGCGACCGCTTCCATACGGAGTAGGAAGCGCCAAATCTCGTAACACCCATTACCACTCTGCGCCTAAAAGATGATAGGCAGTGTTAAATGTGCTAGCATCGATCATCTTTTTGCGCCTAAAAGGGAGGGCGCTAAATCTGCTAGCACTGATCGTCACTCTGTGCCTACAAAGTGATAGGCAGCGCTAAATCTGCTAGCCGCCTTTCTACAAACAGCGACTAGGATGATATCTGGGGGAAATCTAAGATAAAAGTGTAATGGGGAAAAGTATAATATATTACATGACAATAGTGTATTTAAAATTTAAATTTCAAAAAATTGTATACACAAATTCTTTTTAATTATAGCTATTGTCGTTTAAAGTTATGTTTATTAAATTGTTTGAAACGTAGTTACAGTACGTACAACTGAAAATGTTTCTCTAATCGACGTCGATAGACGGGATGTCTAATCGTCGTCCATTGCAGCCGATTTTCGGCTAATAAGACCAGACAAAGAGAATTTTCTTTTCTAATCTTTGTTGTGACGGGGGAGGAATATCAATCTGTAACTCTAGACAACCGTAAGCAATCAATTGGAAAATCCCTGATTAAAAACAGAAAAACAAAGCCAAGTTCCAGCATGTCCATGGATAGTGGAGTATAAAGGCTATGAGTATAAAGGCTATATTTTTTTTAAATAATAGGGTAAAGTTGAAATATATGAAAGATTTATTTTGGATCAGTATTTTGAATTTATTTTCGGCCTTTTTTGCAGTGTCTGCTAACTGCAAATCTCCAGCTTTCGTATTGGCACTATGCCAAAGGCCGTATGGGGTCTTCCTAAATTCACAGCTCCCCAGGAAAGTAGAAAATGATCCTCATAGATAAGAGTCACATATCCAAAGTTTCATTTCAAAGAGTTTATTTTGGCGCAATATGGCAGTTAAAAATTTGTTTCAAATTAATACCTTGAAAAGATTGAAATTGTTTTCGCATCTCTGTAGTAGAGGAATAGACTAATAGAAAGTTGTATTTTACATGCACGCCATTCGTCAAATCTATACCACTGATTAAAAGAAACACAAAGGAGAATGTCAGCTTCTCCATGATCATATAAGGAGTTAAAGGAGACAACGGAGAGGACTTTTCACATTCGGATCTCACAACACACCATGCCAAAAGACTCTGGGTCGTTGTTAAGTCATTCCTCAGTTCTCAATTACTTCCAGTCTCTTTACGTGCTCCATAAACCCACATCAAGACGTTAGTAGCTGCAACTATTAGAAAATGCAATTACTCCTTTCTACTTACTTATGTTGCCTGACAGACTAATTTCTTCGTAAGCTTCTCAACGGTTGGGCAGACTGAAATTTCATTTAGAATTTAGTTCCGTTCTTTTTATTTGAGACTATAATTAATTTCAGTGTGTCTGGTGTTGCTACAACTCTTGAGGTTCGAATAGAAAATTGGGCAAATCCTTTTGTAATTTGTTAGAGTCTGTTTTGTTAGAGTATATATATATATATATATATATATATATATATATATATATATATATATATATTATGTGTATTATGTGTATGTGTGTGTGTTGTAACGGGTTGAAATGTCCCGTCACAATTCAATAAAAAATTGAAGTAATCTCAATTTATAAAATATAATTTAACTAAAGTTTCCAAGCCAGGAATATTGATCATTAAGTGTATAATTCTAAAATAAATTGTAATTGTACAAAAATCATGACTTCGGGAGTGTTTTGTGTGCT
>JBAIZL010000102.1:85000-92500 GCA_036971475.1 Prosapia bicincta
AAATGAATGAAAAGAATACAATAAACATTCAAACCTTGAAAACGAAAAGAAACTACAACACAATGCAAGTGACAAAAAAAGAAAACGAATAAAAAGTAACAAACAAAATAAAAGTCCATCACCATACATAGAAAGATAAATAGAAAATTGCAAGGAAATATTTGGCCTTTAATATTGTTATTCTGATATACGTATGTACATATTTATATTATTTGTAATTATAAAATGAAAAGACACCAAAATAACATTTTTTTTACCTAAGTAGGAATTTACTTGAATTTTGTTTTTATTAATTGGTTTTGTAATTAGATAGAGAAAAATAAATCAACGTTTTCTTAAATGCTAACAAACAATCTAATGCAAAAAATAATTTTATTTGTAAAATTAAATTTACATTTTAATCCCCTGAAGCAGTGAAGATACAACCTCAGTAAAATGTTCCATAGTTATCCAATTAAAAGGTGTCTATCAGCAAACTTTGTAATCAAGTTTAACTCAGGAGCTTAGAGGCTCCAGGCATGGCTTAACTTATATCTTTAAAGTTAATCCAGAAATCTTTAGTCTCGTGTCAGTTTTAATTTAGATAAAAGAAGTTATTAAAAAAAATTAAATTTCAATGTTAAAATTACAAAAATAAGATATATTTTGTATTTACCTTGTCTCTTTAACGAGCTAAGCAAAAATATTTAAAGAGCGTTGCTTACAAATAAATTCACAGCATTTACTGGTACATTTTCGAAAATGATTTGCTACTTATTCCCTCAATAAACAGTAAGATTTTAGTGATATAACAACATGTATCGATTTTACTAGAAATTCAAGAACCATACTGGGAATATGTTAAACCATTCCTCCCAGTATCATTTACCTTTGTTCAGCGATTTAGGCTTTCATAAGACATATACATACACACATATATACATACAACGGTTTTAAACCATCCTAAGCTTTTTGGGGCGGAGTCCTGTGAATGGATCTACACCAAACTTCACACGAACCATCATAGTCATATGTTGAACAATCCCTCCAAATTGTATTAACATTTCTTCAGCGGTTTAGGCGTCCATAAGACACACACACAAACACACACAAACACACACACACACACACACACACACACACACACACACACACACACACACACATAGACACACACACACATACACACACACACACACACACACACACATATATATATATATATATATATATATATATATATATATATAAATCTTTTTTTGAACCATCATAAGCCTCTTGGGCTGAGCCCTGTGGAAGGATCTACACCAATCATCACAGGAACCATCCTGGGAATATGTTAAATAAACCCACCAAATGTCATCAACTTCTGTTCAGCCGTATACACATACAAACTTTCATTCTTATCTATAAACTTTATCAATATTTTTATCTTACAAGTTCTCTAAACATAAACATTCGAGTCAAACACTTTCAAAATCTTAGCTTATAAAAAGCAAATCAAATAGCAATGAAAATAGCAGTAAGATAATTGCAAGCTAATAATATATATATATATATATATATATATATATATATATATATATATATATATATATATATAGTGTATAATGTCTATATTATCAATAACGCAACTAAAAAATATAATCTACTAAAGAACAAATACATATCTAAACAAAACAAACAATAAAGCTTGTGTCATTAAATAAATTTAGGTTTATTATTATTATTTTTACTTTTATTTAGAAAGGCTAAAAACAGCATTTAGTATTGAAAATTTAGCTCTGTAAGCGTGAACCATGCAAACTACCGAAGCCACGGTAAAGACGACATTCGTCAATGTATAAAATAGTTATGATTACTGCTCTTCTTCAAAGTTTAACTCCTGAAACTGTTTCTTCACAAAATGTTGTTCATTAATTTACATCGAATTAACAAAAAAAGCTTTTTTCTCTCCGACAATAGTTTTTGTAATTCAAAATTTTCCCAAACACTTTAGACAAATTTGTTTATACATTAGAGATAGTTTAAAGGTAAGTAAACAATAAAAACAAATTAACTCAACCCAAATGCGCAAACAGATGTCTTCTTGATAAAAATATACTTACGGAAGACGTAATTTTTGGTTCTGAGATTATTTGGAGGTGTAAATGTTATTGAGTGTATAACCGAGTAATTAATTTTTAATAAAAAATATGAGCAAAAAAATATTTTATTTAATTTTGCCATTTTGATACATATAGAGCTATGTATTCAGATACAGCTTCACCTGTACCTACCAGAACTATGAGTTAAGATACAGCTTCACCTGTACCTACCAGAACTATGAGTTAAGATACAGCTTCACCTGTACCTACCAGAACTATGTGTAAAGATACTGTTCTGTAGTTCTGTAGGCATTAGTTTTAAGTCGATCCTTAATCATTAATGCCACTCTTCGAGGAGGTTCCACTGTAGGTACTGCATCAGGATTAATGGAAATATGACACTTATAATTCTTTATCTTTCCAGTGCCACTAAACACATCAATATTAGAACTGATAAAGTTAGTTTTACTGATTGAATCTATTTTCTTAATAAGACCCAGCACGGTACATGATTGTAAACTTAAAATGAGCCTATCAGATGGTCCATTAACTACAATAAATTTTAATATAACAGATTTATTGCTTTTAAGTAGCTTACAACTCAACTTTACTTTACCTATAGTTTTAATTTTATTTCCACCATATGCTATAAGCTTTATTGTTGTTTTCTTTATCCTATTAACACCTATATCCATTAAATTCTTCTTTGTCAGTAGATTGACATCCGAACCTGTGTCCAGTTTGAACTTAATATTACTTCCTTGAACTTCAACCATAGAACACCATTCTGTAGGCTGTGATTTACTAGATTGAACACAATCAATCACAAAAGAGTCATCACTATCAGAGCTACTACCCTTATCATCATCATAATTGACATAATGTATTTTTTTATTTTTGCAACCCACTGTAAAATGATTTAATTGATTGCACTTTTTACAACGCTTACCATAAGCTGGACATTTCCCATATCTGTGTTGATATCCACACTTTTTACACGAATATTCTTTAGGTGATTGATAATATGTACTGTCAGATGATGATTTTGTATTATAACTTTTATAGTTGTTTTTATCATGACGTTTCTTTTCACAGGTCTTTACAGTATTAACCAACATTTCTCCTTTAATTTCTTTCACTTGCTCTTTACTACTCTCATTAACTTTAATAAACTCTATGACCCGAGTTAAATTTAATCTTTTTCTCTTAGAACTCGTTCTTGAAGGTCATTGTCCTCAATATTTAAAACTACTTGGTCTCTAATAAGACCTTCTTCCTGAATTTCAAATTCACATGTTGAGGCCAGGGTTCGTAATGTAGTCACATAACTATCAATAGTTTGACCTTGTTGTCTACGACACTTCAAAAATTTATGTCGTTCAAACACATCATTCGGTTTAACCGAACAATGGGTATCAAATGTTTTTAAAACTATGTTATATTAGTCTTATCTTCATCAGTATCAAACCTAATAGTATTATAAACTTCTAACCCCTCATCTCCAATAAGACTAAGGAGTATTGCAGTTTTAGTTTCTGAATTTTTTTAAACTTTCTCAGTGGCTAGCATGTAATTATTAAATTTCTGTTTCCCCCTCCTCCAGTTTTCTGGTAAACTACCTGAAAAACTCATTTCTTTTGGTGGCTTAAATTCCATTATTATCCAATTATTGAAAATTAAAAATCAAATTACTAACCTTAGTGACGATTAACGTAACGATAATGTTGAGGTTATAGTGCGCTTCAGTTAAAGTTGTATAACTTAAGTCAAAATTCACCTGACACCATGTTCTGTACGTATGTTCTAATTAAAATAATTAATACACCAAGTAGTAAAGAGACATTATCTTTTTAATATAATAATAATCACATAAACATTACAATAGTACACGCAACTTAATAATGTTCACTTATACATGACCTTCACTGGTAATCACCTGTTTGTAGCTAATTCAGTGTTGCCACCTACACAACAGATACCGCTTCACGTGAACCTATCAGAACTATGAGTTTAGATACAGCTTCATCTGTAAATACAAGAACTATGAGTTGAGATACAGCTTCACCAGTACCTTCCAGAACTATGTGTTAAGATACAGCTTCACCTATACCTACCAGAACTATGTGTTAAGATACAGCTTCACCTGTACCTACCAGAACTGTGTGTTAAGATATAGCTTCACCTGTACCTACCAGAACTACGTGTTAAGATACAGCTTCTCCTGTACCTACCAGAACTATGTGTTAGATACAGCTTCACCTCTACCTACCAGAACTTTGTGTTAAGATACAGATTCACCTGTACCTACAAGACCTATGTGTTGAGATACAGCTTCACCTCTACCTACCAGAACTATGTGTTAAGATACAGCTTCACCTGTACCTACGAGACCTATGTGTTAAGATACAGCTTCACCTCTACCTACCAGAACTATGTGTTAAGAGACAGATTCACCTGGACCTACCAGAACTATGTGTTAAGAAACAACTTTAACTGTACCTACCAGAACTATGTGTTAAAATACAGACTCACCTCTACCTACCAGAACTATGTGTTAAGATACAGCTTAAACTGTACCTACAAGAACTATGAGTTGAGATACAGCTTCACCTGTACCTACCAGAACTATGTGTTAAGATACAGCTTCACCTGTACCTACCAGAACTATGTGTCAAGATACAGTTTTACTTGTACCTACCAGAACTATGTGTTAAGATTCAGCTTCATATGTATTTACCAGAACTATGTTTTAAGATACAGCTTCACCTGTACCTACGAGAACTATGTGTTAAGATACAGCTTCACCTGTACCTACCAGAACTGTGTGTTAAGATTTAGCTTCACCTGTACCTACCAGAACTACGTGTTAAGATACAGCTTCTCCTGTACCTACCAGAACTATGTGTTAGATACAGCTTCACCTCTACCTACCAGAACTTTGTGTTAAGATACAGATTCACCTGTACCTACCAGAACTATGTGTTAAGAGACAGATTCACCTGGACCTACCAGAACTATGTGTTAAGAAACAACTTTAACTGTACCTACCAGAACTATGTGTTAAAATACAGACTCACCTCTACCTACCAGAACTATGTGTTAAGATACAGCTTAAACTGTACCTACAAGAACTATGAGTTGAGATACAGCTTCACCTGTACCTACCAGAAATATGTGTTAAGATACAGCTTCACCTGTACCTACCAGAACTATGTGTCAAGATACAGTTTTACTTGTACCTACCAGAACTATGTGTTAAGATTCAGCTTCATATGTATTTACCAGAACTATGTTTTAAGATACAGCTTCACCTGTACCTACGAGAACTATGTGTTAAGGTACAGTTTTACTTGTACCTACCAGAACTATGTGTTAAGATTCAGCTTCATATGTATTTACCAGAACTATGTGTTAAGATACAGCTTCACCTGTACCTACCAGAACTATGTGTCAAGATACAGTTTTACTTGTACCTACCAGAACTATGTGTTAAGATTCAGCTTCATATGTATTTACCAGAACTATGTGTTAAGATACAGCTTCACCTGTACCTACCAGAACTATGTGTCAAGATACAGTTTTACTTGTACCTACCAGAACTATGTGTTAAGATTCAGCTTCATATGTATTTACCAGAACTTCGTGTTAAGATACAGCTTCATCTGTACCTACCAGAACTATGTGTTAGATACAGAATCACCTCTACCTACCAGAACTTTGTGTTAAGAGACAGATTCACCTGTACCTACCAGAACTATGTGGTAAGATACAGCTTCAAGAGTACCTTCCAGAACTATGTGTTAAGATACAGATTCACCTGTACCTACAAGACCTATGAGGTAAGATACAGCTTCACCTGTATCTACCAGAACTATGTGTTAAGATACAGCTTCACCTGTACCTACCAGAACTATGTGTCAAGATACAGTTTTACTTGTACCTACCAGAACTATGTGTTAAGATTCAGCTTCATATGTATTTACCAGAACTATGTTTTAAGATACAGCTTCACCTGTACCTACGAGAACTATGTGTTAAGGTACAGTTTTACTTGTACCTACCAGAACTATGTGTTAAGATTCAGCTTCATATGTATTTACCAGAACTATGTGTTAAGATACAGCTTCACCTGTACCTACCAGAACTATGTGTCAAGATACAGTTTTACTTGTACCTACCAGAACTATGTGTTAAGATTCAGCTTCATATGTATTTACCAGAACTATGTGTTAAGATACAGCTTCACCTGTACCTACCAGAACTATGTGTCAAGATACAGTTTTACTTGTACCTACCAGAACTATGTGTTAAGATTCAGCCTCATATGTATTTACCAGAACTATGTGGTAAGATACAGCTTCACCTGTACCTACCAGAACTATGTGTTAAGGTACAGTTTTACTTGTACCTACCAAAACTATGTGTTAAGATACAGCTTCATCTGTATTTACCAGAACTATGTTTTTAGATACAGCTTCACCTGTACCTACCAGAACTTCGTGTTAAGATACAGCTTCATCTGTACCTACCAGAACTATGTGTTAGATACAGAATCACCTCTACCTACCAGAACTTTGTGTTAAGAGACAGATTCACCTGTACCTACCAGAACTATGTGGTAAGATACAGCTTCAAGAGTACCTTCCAGAACTATGTGTTAAGATACAGATTCACCTGTACCTACAAGACCTATGAGGTAAGATACAGCTTCACCTGTATCTACCAGAACTATGTGTTAAGATACAGTTTTACTTGTAGCTACCAAAACTATGTGTTAAGATACAGCTTCATCTGTATTTACCAGAACTATGTTTTTAGATACAGCTTCACCTGTACCTACCAGAACTACGTGTTAAGATACAGCTTCACCTGTACCTACCAGAACTATGTGTTAAGATAAAGCTTCAACTGTACCTACCAGAGCTATGTGTTAAGATACATCTTCAACTGTACCTACCAGAACTATGTGTTAAGATACAGCTTAAACTGTACCTACCAGAACTATGTCTTAAGATACAGCTTCACCAGTATCTGCCAAAACTATAGGCTAAACTACAGCTTTGTAGCTACAAGAACTATATGTAAAGTTAAAGCTTCATCCGTATCGACTAGAACTAAATGTTAAACTAAGTTTCGCCTGTACCTACGATAACCATATGGTGAACCACAGCTTCATCTATACCTATCAGGACTATATGTTAGCTGCAGTTTTACCTGTATCTACCAGAACTATATGTAAAGGTACAGCTTCACCGGTATATACCAGAACTAAATGTTAAACTAAGCTTTGCCTGTATCTATCATTGGCAGCACTTCATGTATATTTAGGTACAAAGGTAACCGTCTTCCTTATTTCTATGATCACTACTTTGTAACTGAAAATTATAGGCTCAGAAGTTGTAGTAAATACATTAATCCTATTCACGGGACATCA